>CAJQZJ010037491.1:1992395-2007511 GCA_907164525.1 Lophiomys imhausi | reverse complement strand
GGATTGGTTATTTTCACAGAAGAAAACATTGTTTAAAGTTTTTTTTTTAATTTATGTATATGAGCCTTGTGCTTGCTTGTATGTCTGTACAGCCCTTGGTGTGCCACATGCTCTCAGAGGGCAGAAGAGGACATTAGATTCCCTGGAACTGAAGGTGTGGACAGTTGTGACAGGCCATGTGAGAACAGGAAATTGAACTTGGGTCCTCTGGAAGACCAGCCAGTGCTCTTAACCTCTGATCCATCTCTCCAGTCCCCCAAGAAGACATTGTTAAATGACAAATGTAGTTGTGGGAGGAAGTGGTCAGGCTTGGTATTTTTAGGACATATCTTGGGCATGATTCCAACTCTTCCTGGTCATCACAACACATAAATGCACTCAGAGTTATCAACCCCTTTCTTTTTCTTGTATAAAAAGCTTGTTCTCAGTTTGGAATGTTATCACCTTATTACAATCAGAAGCGAGAATGTTCTTTTCCAGATATTTAATAATTTAAAAAACCCCTTACTTTAGGTCGTGCAAAGATGACTCAGCAGTTAAGAGCACTTTTTGCTCTTACAGATGTGCGAGGTTCAATTCCCAGTACCCACATGGTGATTCACAACTATCCATAGCTCTGTTTTAGGGGATCTGAAGCCTTCTTGTGGCTTCTGTAGGCACCAGGCACACATATGGTGAGCATAAGTACATGTACTGGCAAAACATTCATTCACATAAATTAAATCCTTAGTTTTACATGTTATGAGATACTGGGGATTAAACTCAGGGTCTTGTGCATGCTAAGAACATACACAAATGCAGTGTTATATCCCCATTCCTAACACTTTTCATTGTTTACTGCATGGGAGGGTGAATACAGCTTTAAATTGGGGGAACAATGTGAGTGTTCAGGTGGAGCCAACAATAGGAGAGATGTTTTTGAGGGCACATCTCCATGGCATCCTTTGATCATACTATTCTGGTTGTGGTGCATCTCACCTCTTTGCACTGCTGGACTTGATTAAGGAAAACCAAACTCAGAAGCGTAATCTATCTACAACATGTCCTCACTGTAGGTGCACTTACATTATGTAAGAGCTGCAAAGGAGCACATTTTTCACTGGGGCTTCCTAATTACTTACAAACAGTTTATCTGTAACAACCTGTTAGTTACCAAAACAAGCTAATTAATAAAAGTTACCCAATATGCAATATGGCTGTTTGCCCACTGTATTGATTTGATCACTGAAATTGAAAACCATCTTATCTGATGAGGTTTAACAAACAAAACGATCTATCTCAATAGGAATGCTGTGGATTTGGGCCACTTTTGATTCACAGAAGGCCTCCAAATTTTCTCAAATAAATGCCTCTAATACACAGTGACAAGTTGTGCTGGAACTTGGCAATCATTCAGAGCTCTGTGCCAGGACTCCATTTCTTTACTCTCTTGGGAGTGAACAGCTGCTTCAGTGAGAGGAGGCCTGGCTACTCCTGTTAGTAACACAGGGGTTGGACTCTGTGAGTAGAGAGAAAGTGGCTCGAAATGATCTCTAGCCCCTTTGCTGCAGTTCGACTTCTGTGATCCCCAACATCCATACGTATGCAAATAGATTCTATTCTCCTGTATACTTGGTAAATTAAGCAGAATGTGTTCGACAATGTGTCGATTCCCTAAGTATTTGTTAATAGCCTGTACTGTGGCAGGCACTGTGGCAGATGTTGAAGAAACAGTACTGACATGTTGTCATCAAATATGGTCTACTGTGAAGGTGGGCATTAAAGACATAAATAAATACAAAGTTGTGTTAGTGTTAAGTGCTCTGAAAGGTAGGAATAGAGACTTGACTGAAAACACAGAAGAGTCTCACATAGACATAGTAGAGAAGAAACATGTACCTGGGAAAACACTCTACTAGGTGCCTTGTTAAAGAGAAAGGAGTGGGGAGGAAGGACAACAGAGAGGAACACGGAGTGCTTATAACCAAAGCATATGATGTACATGTTTAAAAATCAATAAAATGAATTATTTTATGATTTAAAATACTGTAATAATTTTACATAAAGCAACATAAGGGTCAGGGTGATGAGAGTTCTTCCCTGGCATGAAAATGAGTCTCTGAATTCTAGCCACAGCCCTTTAAAAGGAAAGGATAATTAATCAAGAAGATGTGGATGATCAGTGGTCCACATCTTGGTCCTCCAAGATTTGTCAATTTATATTAAATTCAGTAAGAAAAGCATGCTTAGTGCATAATGAAACAGAGAGGAAAGAGGGGTCAATTTTGCCTGGGACAGAGTAGAGTGGGCACAGTTAGAGAAAAGTTATCTTTAAGGTGTGACTAGAAGGATGCCAAATGAACCCAAATAGCAACAACAAGAGGAAAGGTGTGGAGGCATATTTGAGGGAAATGATCAGCAAGTGATGTTGAAACCTTGATCTTAAATAGATCTTTCTATAGAAAATACCTAAATTTGAGTCAGTCCATTAGAATAACTCAAGAGGTTGTATGATAAGGGAATGATATATGTGGTTTCTATAGAAAAAAGAGAATACACATAAAACAATGCAAATTTATGTCCTACCTAAAATATCACTATTAAAATCACAGGTCAGTAGGGTTATAAGGGAGAATCTGTTTGCTACACTCTCCAGATTCTAGAGGCTGTTCAAGTTCCTTGGATCATGGCCTTCTACTTTCATCTTGAAAGCCACCACAACCCCAGTAACCAGATCTTTCTTTTGTAACCCTATCTATCTCTGATAACAACTGAGAAATTTTTAAGCCTTCAAGGACTCCTATTATTTGATTGGGTCTACCAAGAAAATCTAGATAAACTTGTCAGGATCCTGAAACTTAATATTTGTAATGCATGCATTTCTCATGTACGATAAAATATTTACAGTCCTCAAGAAGGAGGTATGGACACCTTTAGGTTTCATTACTTTGCCTATTCCTCAGACATTTCTGGAAAAGCATGGTACTTCAAAGACATTTTGAAATCACTGACATAAAGTACTTGGGTTTGTGTATTATTGTAAATGTGTGTTTGGAAAGGAATCATGGTAGGACTCAATTGTGCCATAGTCTCAACATTTAAATATCATTTCCTGAGATAGACCTGCCTTAATTAACTTGAGTTTAGGTCGTCTCCACTTTTAAATATTTCCATAGGACCTATGCTTCTTTATGGGTTCTCTCTCTCTCTCTCTGTGTGTGTAAAGCTTCAAAAGGCTCAGAAAACCAGGGCATGCTAGGATGTAAAACAACTTTTACTCATCCTCCAACTATTTTGCTTTTGAGCCAAGCTGCAGCAGTAAGTTTTGAGGGAAAACACGCTAATATATCCTTAAAACTTAGCATTATTCTCCTAGTGATAAAGATGGGTAATGGGAAAAATACATAGAAAATGTTTTAAAAATAGGACCTGGAATTGGAATATTTTCTGTGAATCACTGAGAACCTGTAGTCTTGGAGGGTCTTGTCAATGATGTAAGGGTACATCAGACTGCGAAGGTGAGGCATGGACCACATGACTGGAGGCATGATGAGAAGAGTTTTTTTTTTAATTAGTTCGTTTTTGTTAATTTTAATTTATCTTTTTGCTTTTCTAGCTGTGAATTTATGCATATAATTACATGCCTATAATGTTTTTATTCACTCTACTCCTATTTCTTCCCCTCAAGATTCTTCCCTGTCCTCCCCACCATTTTTTCCCTTCTAATTATATGAGCTCTTAAAGAAAAGCAAACTAATGAGTCCATTAAGTGCTGCCTGTATGTGCATGGGTGTATGATGATATACTGAAACATGGGCACATCCCTGCATGGAACTTAACCTCCATCCCCAGTAGCACTCAGTTGTCAAATAAATCCTCAGCTAGTGGTGAAGCTTCATGAGCCCCTCCTCCATCCTGGAATCTTGGCTGTTGCCATTCTTGTGCATGTAGTCACAGCTGTTGTGGGTTCATGTGTGTAATACCTGTGTAAAGTCTGCCAAATACTCTTTCTCTGCAGATGCCCTCACCTTCTTGTAGCCTCTTACAATCTTTCTGACCCGCTTTCCACAATGTCTACCAAGTCTTGAGAGAGGAAATACGATGTAGATGTCTTGTTTAGAGTTGAACACTCGAAAGTCTCTTACTGTCTGTGTATTGACCAGTTGTGAGTCTGTATTAATCACCACCAATGGAGTGGAAGGGAGGTTCTATGATGAGAGGTGAAGGTGCATTTAATTTATGGATATAGAGACAAGAAATTAGAAGGTAATTTATTATTGTGCCCATTTAGCAGAATAATAGTGCTAGGTTCTTCTCTAGGGGCGATGACATAACATGGGTATTTGGTGCAACTAATAGTCCTAGGCATGAGTTCCACCTTGTGGAGTGGCTCTTAAATCTAGCCAGTAGTAATAAAACTTCCAGGTTAGCACCAATTTTGTTTTTCCACAGTTTATGACTCAAGTGCATGGTGTCTTTAGAAACTGTATCTTACCATCAAGTTCTGAAGTGTAACTAAGAACAATAAACTGCAAGGGGGAGATGTCAATGGGAACTCACTAACAAAACAACTTGAAAAGAGATGACCTATATTTGGTACCTGGCTGTTTATGCGGTAATGTATGGTATCTGGAAAAGATTATCACCTCATTTTGGGTAGCTTCCTGTAAGCTCCCTTATATACACATATATTTTAAGAAACTTCCACAGTAGTCGGTTTCCATATGGCCTTTTGAAAGGTCTTTAGTAGTAGTTGTCTCTCCCAACCCTCCCTGCTTCATCCTGCCCTCCCATCCTCCACCCCACTTAGCCTTTTCTGTTCCATTATTCCCTTTCTTCTTCATACCACCTGCTTTCTATCCACCTTCCCTTGAAATTCCCCGCATGATTCCTTACTGGTTTCCCAACTTGCATGGCTACTCCAATTTAAACAGACATATTTAAAGAGTCAAAGCTAGCATCCAGCTATGAAAGAAAACATGTGGCATTTTTTATGGCTCTGAGTTATATTACTCAGTATAATATTTTTCTATTTATATTCATCTACCTGAAAATTTCTCTTTTTTTGCAGTTAAATAGAATTTTATCATTCATTCGTCAGTTGATGAACATCAAGGTTGTTTCCATTTCATGACTATTGTGAATAGAGCAGCAATGAATGTGGCTAAGCAGGTATCTTAGGAGTGGGATGTCAAGCAAGTATCTGTTGTAGGATATAGAGTCCTTTGGGAATAAACCCAGGAGTAGTATAGCTGGACCATGTGGTAGATCCATTTCTACATTTTTTTTATATTTAAATGTTTATTTAGTAATTCAAGTTATGTCTCTATCACAGCCCCCTCCCTCAACCCCTCCCAGTCCCAACTCCTCCCACCCACCCATCCTACTCCACCAGTGTTGGGTGCCTACACATAGCGACCCCCCCATCAGTTCATCAGTCACATGAGGGCTAAGAGCTTCCTCTTGCACTGGGGGCCTACATGGCAATTCTACTAGAGTGAAGCATCTCACTAACAGGTAACAACACCCATGTTCCTGTTCCTATGAGTATGTTGATTGTAGGAAGTTATCCTGTACTATATGGCTAAAATCCAGTTACAACTGAATACATTCCATGTGTATCTGGGTTTGGGTTAGCTCACTCAGGATGAGCTTTTCTAGTTCCTTCCATTTTGTTGCAAATTGCATGATTTCCTTGTTTCTGATGGCTGAGTAGTATTCCATTGTGTAAATGAACTACAGTTTTTTAAATCCATTCTTCACTTGAAGGACATCTCAAAATACCAACACAACTCTTTAAGGACCTTGAAAGAACAATTCTCAATTTCATATGGAATAAGCAAAAAACCAGAATAGGTAAATCAATCCTGTACAACAAAAAAACATCTGGAGGTATCACCATCCCTGATCTCAAACTGTACTAAAGAGCAATTGTAATAAAGACCACATGATACCATCACAGAAACAGACCAGTGGATCAATGGAATCGAATCGAAGACCCAGAAATGAACCCACACACCTATGGTCATTTAATTTTTGACAAAGAAGCCAAAACCGTACATAGGAAAAAGGACAGTATGTTCAACAAATGTTGCTGGTCCAACTGGATGTTGACATGCAAAAGAATGAAATTAGACCCATACTTATCACCTTGCACAAAACTGAAGTCCAAGTGGGTCAAAGACCTTAACATAAGGCCTGACATACTAAATCTGTTAGAAGAGAAAGTGGGAAAAACTCTCAAACTCATCGGCACAGGTGACAACTTCCTGAACAGAACACCAACAGCTCAGGCTGTGAGACCAACAATCAATAAATGGGACCTCATGAAACTGACAAGCTTCTGTAAGGCAAAAGACACTGTCATTCGAACAAAACAGGAGCCTACAGATTGGGAAAAGATCTCCATTTTTTTGAGAAACCCTCACACTGATTTCTATAATGGCTGCACCAAATGCACTCCTACCATTAATGAGTAAGTGTTCTTCCCTAACACAGCCATTCAGCTTTTGTTGTCACTTTATCTTAACAATTCTGATTGGGATAAAATAAATTCTCAAAGTCGTTTAATTTGCATTGAGGAGGGTTCCTTCTAGCTAGCTAGGACCTCCAGGAGAGGGAGGGAATCACCAAACCACACACAAAACTTCAACCCCAAACTTACCCTGTATTTAAGAAGTGCGGGGATAAAGATATACTAGAAATTGAGGGTATGTCCTACCAATGGTGGGCCCAAACTTAGACCTACCCCAAGGGAGAGCGCCAACTCCTATTATTACTAAGATACTCTGCCATGCTTACAGACAGGAATATAGCATAACTGTCCTCAGAGAAGCTCCAAGCTGTAGAGGATCTAAACAGAAGCTGAGACTCTCTACCAAACATTAGGAGGAGCACAGGGTGTTTAGTGGAAGAATGGGGTGGGGGGGAGGATAGAAAGATTGGGAGGGGACAAGAATACAAGAAGATCAACAGAGACAACTAACCCAGACCTATGGGGGCTCAGAGAGACTTAAACACCAGTCAAAGAACATGCATGAACTGGACCTAGGCCCCCAACATGTATATAACCAATGGACAGGTTGATACTATGTTGGTTCCCAGCAAGTAGAGTGGGGACTGTCTCTGACATAGACTCTAATGCCTGCTTTTTCACCACTTTCTGTAGGCATAAGGTTATTGTGTAATTCAAATGCTGATTTCTGTACTCCCCCTATTCAGTTTCAGTCTTTGTTCTGAGAAGCTCATGTCTCAATGTTATACAAACACTGCTCCCCAATTGTCCCCTGATATGCCAATACAGCAGCTTACAGCCAATCACTGAGCAGAGGAGAGAATAGGGCTGGACTTCCTGCCCTCCAGGGTAGGAAGAGTTAAGGAGAGGAAGTAGGGGGAGTCAGCATGAGGCAAAGGCAGGAGAGTTGAGTAGATATTCAGCTGAAGCAGGAAAGCTACAAAGTGTAAGTACTTCTGAGATTTCTGCTGAGGGGAAGCCAGATTAGCTTAGTGGATTAAGAATAGAGTAATAACTGCTCAGTTTTTGTGTTATGAAGCCTGTTTAACAAATATATAATAGAGTCTCAATTATTTTGATGATAGCCAGGTTAAGAGGTAAACTGTGCAACTAACAAAATTATATAAAGTTATACTAAGAACTTCCTCCTAACTGGGCTGTGGTGCATGGTCTCAATGGAAGAGGATGTGCTGGGGTTGGAGGGTATCGGGTGGTTCCCTCTTTCTGAGGATAAGGTGAGGGAGTAGGGGGAATGGGGTCAGAGGGCAGAATCCATAGGTTGGGTGGGAATAGGCTATGATTTGAATGTAAAATGAATAAATAAACTTAATAAGCTTAAAAATATTTATCTCCCTAATGGCTAAGGTTGTTCAACATTTTTAAAATGTTATCTTTTTAAAAATAAATTTTTATCAGTTGAACATTTTATATATTCAAATTTAATATATTTTAATCAAGTCTATTTCCTCCCCTCTAACTTCTCCCCTACCCCCTACCATTATTCCCTTCCAATTTCATCATTTGTTTTTTCAAACCCACAGAGTTTACTTATTGCTTCCAGTATGTGCATGGGTGTAAGGGCCATCTACTAGAGCATGGGGAGCCTCTCTGTAGCCACACCCTTAAAGAAAACTAACTTTCCCTCTTCCAGACGCCATCAGTTGCCAATACCTGTCAGTCAGGGGTGGCACTTCATGATAAAATATTTCCCAACAATTTATATTTCTTCTTTTGTGAAATGCTCCAATTTTTTATTATATTATTTGTTTTCTTTGTGTTTAGCTGTTTCTTTTGTTTGTTTATCTCTTTGTATTTTCTAGATACCAACCCTCTGTCAGATGTAAAGAATTTCCCTATTATTCTCTCTACCTTTTCAATCTAATGAGGTGTCCTTTTCTATACAGAAACTTTTCAGTTTCATGAAGTCCCATTTGTCATTGTTGGTATTTAGGTCGGTGCTACCTGAGTTATGTTCAGAATGGCCTTTTGTGTGCTAATAAACTCAGACATATTCCCTGCCTTGTCATCTGTAAAATGCAATATATCTTAACCACTGAGCTATCTCTGGATTCAAGGGATGATGCTTGAATCCCTCTAAGTAGGGGAAATAAAATAGGCAATGGAAGTGGATGGAGAAAGAGAACTGTACAGGAACCTAGCATAACTGCCATCTGAGAGGCCTTATCCAGCAGATAATGGAAACAGATACAGGGACCCACAGCCAAACATTAGGTAAAAATCAGAGAGTCTTGAGGAAGAGTTAGGGGAAGGTTTGAGGGAGGTGGCGGCATCAAGGACACCACAAGAAGACCTACATAATCAATTGCTAGGATAGAGAAGACAAGGACACCACAAGAAGACCTATATATAGCCAATTTACTTATAGAGACTGAGCCAAAAACGAAAGAACTTATATGAACTGGTCCTAGGCCTACCACACATATGAAGCTGATGGGCTGTTTGGTCCTCAAGTGGAACCCCTAGCAATTGGAAGGGGGGCTATCTCAGATTTGGTTTCTGTTGCCTTCCTCTGGACCCCATTTTCCTAGCAGACCTGCCTTGTCTTCCCTCAGTGGATATAATTCCCTCAGTCCTGATGCAATTTGATGTACCAGAGTGGGGTGGTACTGGGCAGGGGTGGGTATGGGAGAAGTGGTTGGGAAGATGGGACTAGGAGGATGGGAGGGGGATTTCAACTGGAACATAAAATAAAATTTAAAAACAGTGACTGAATTATGTTATAAAAGAACAAAATTATATGCTTACAAATTTGAGAATAAAGGGTGTTGAGATATACCTTATATGCTGCTTAGAAGTTTAGATTAGGCTCTCTAAATGTATTATCTTAGTCCATGTGTGCTTCCATGAGAGAATATGACCAATTGAGTATGAAGAAGTGGAATTTATTTAGCTCATAGTTCTGGAAATCAGAGAGTCCAAGATTGGGGGCTTTATTTTCCTATTATAATATAGAACAAGGAATCACATGGTAAGACAAAGGGAGAAAGGAGAATCAAATGCCTCTATTTTATAGCTCACCCAATCTTCAGGTATCTAATACACATATTCCATATGGCCTTAATCTATTCACAGTGGTTTTGCCTTCTGACTGACTCACTTCTTAAAGGTCCCACTTTGATCATTGTGAAAATGGCCAGTTAATTGCAACTTAAATTTTTGAGGAACATTCAGAACATTATAGGTATATGGCTGAGTGAACTTTCAGAGGTGTCAAACAGTAGAACTCACATGATCTGTTTTAGAGAAAGAAGCTCACATAGCCATTTGGAAGCTTACTCCAAAGGTATGAATGACAGAGAAATAATAGAAGACAACTCTAGCTGGGAGAGGAGGGTGGGGCTGTGGTAAAAGCACTGAAAGGTGCAAAAATCCTTGGACATCAAGACTGTTTCAAAAGACTGATATTTTTCTATGGTTTGATGTAGGTAACAATCATTCTGCTTCCAGCTCCCAAGGAAAAGGAAAAATCATCATAAAAACTGATCACATTTAGAACAATGAATATGGACTCACCTGCATGCAAAGGCTTAGTAAGGAGCATACAAAAAGAAGAATAGTAGAGGTTAACAGTGAGAAGAATCCATGCCCTGTGAAAAAAGAACAGCAACTGTGCATCCCCCCACCCTCACATCCTGTGAGAATGCATAGTCAAAGCTAGGAGTCTTTTAGAAGCAATTTTCATCATGTTGAATACCAGTGAAGATTTCAATAATGAAAAAAAATATAGTGTGTGAATAGGCAAAGGGAGTAATGTATGTGATTTGCCCTATGAGTCATACCTTTATGATTCCTAGTCAAAATTTGTTTAAGCATTGTTGTAAAGCTGATAAACAGAATGAGGTGTGTGCACTTGTATGTGCGTTTGTGCTTGTATGTGTGTGTGTATTTATAAAACTAATTCCCTTTGTGAAAAAGTAAGGTCATTGAGTTTCTACTTTGTTAGACACATATAGGAACTAGAAATACAATATTCTAGTTATGCGTTTTTATAGTTTTTATTCATATGTATTATATCATGTAATAGGTAGCATATGCCATTAAATGGATTCTTCTAGTATTTCTGACTTTTCTATTACTGTTGTATCTGCCTATCATTTTAGGAACTGTTAGTGACTACTACAAATACATTTCTTCTGCCAAAGAAGGAGATACTGAAATTAGTGCAAGAGATGTTGCCAAGGGATTTTAGAACACAACTTTGTTAGATAAGAGGCAATAGCTAAAATAGCAAACTAAGCAAGTGACTTGGTGTTTATTATTAGAAAAGAATGACAAACATAAGACTTTATTTTGACAAATAGATTTCTGAAATTTTTCTTAAAAATGTGCTGCATGGGTCCAGTGGTGGTTGTGCCTTCCTTTAATCCCAGCACTCAGAGGAGGCAGAGGCAGGTGGATCTCTGAGTTTGAGACCAGCCTGCACTGCACAGAGAAACCCTATGTAGTTGAAAAACCAAAAAACAAACAAAAAGATGTGCTATGTGGCCCTTTACTTAGGTAGCTTATAGTTTAACTCCATAGTGTTAAGTTTAACCTGATAATCTTAAATGTGCGATACATGTTTCCTACCTGCGGTTGAGTGTCTTACCTGGAAGTTCTTTATATTATCACTTACTCTGGGGGGAAAATACAGCATGGTTCTTTTCATTTCATTAGAGTTATTGTCATGGTAGAGTTTGCTTTTGTGTGTCTGCGCATGTGGTGCATGTTTGTGTGAGAGAGGGAGGAAACAGATGTATGTCATTGCATTTCAGAAATAGTATTTTGTAGGTAAGCTGTAAACTTAAAAAATGATAATTTTCATTTTTCTAGAAGATTAAAATATAAATACATATTAGTTATGTAGATATATATATATATATATATATATATATATATATATGTACCTGACATATATATGAAATTGTTTCTAAACCATTAAGCTGACTGTATCTAGGGACTAAATGTATTGTATTCTGATTAAACCTGTATCACTTAAGATATTGAAAGCAAAGGATTGAATTGCCAAGTTCCTAAGAAATTTAAACTAATTAAATTATGAAGTTTGACTGTACACTTTGTTCTGTGAAACAAAAATAAAATAAATTAGCAATATTATTTATGCACCCACAACTCTAGAATGCATTCACCTAAGTGTTGCCCCAATTATTGTCTGCCTCCAGGATCTATTTACTTAGGTTCCCTGCTTCTCAAAAAAACCTGTTTATACCTGACACCAACTTTCCACCTGATACAAGCACATATATGCACGTGCATGTGAATGTGCACACACTCACACACATATACACATATACACACTTGTGTGTCTATGTATGTGTGGATAGAGAGACAGAGATAGAGACAGATACACAGAGACACAGAAACATAGAGAGAAACAGGACAATCTGGAATAAATAATGTATATGTCCAACCTAGATGGGATCTAGTTTGTAAAGTTCTTCTGCAAGTGAGACATATTCTTAATTGCATGTTCTCACTGTAATCATGGAAATATTGAATAGATAAATGTTAAACATCTATTTAGGGGAATGACTGAAATCTATTTTTAAACCTAGGTGCAGTCTATCTTCATACTATTCCATACATTGTTAGCAACTAACAGCACTTGATTAATAGATATCTGAGGCTAGAGATAAAAAGTGACTTACCAATGACTAAAATTCTGGGCTTATTCTTTTCCTGACATCAGACACTGGCCACCAATGATTAGATACATTCATATTTCTTGAGTACTGTTCTGGATCAGTTTGTAAATTGAACAACAGATGTTTGTTACAATAACGAAGTATACTAATTAACAGGCTATGTACCTCATGTGAGAATAAATGTAAATAGACTACTTTCTCAGGTTCCTTTGTCATGTTCATGAAGGGTGGTGATTATATATAAGCCCAGGCAAACATTAATCTCTGGGCCATGACCTGAACTGCATGTATTGAGTGTAGAGGGGCAAGAAAGGCAGGGGCACTGAAGCTTGTTGGTCTAAATCTGTCAGGAACAATTCTGTTCCTACTATACTCAGCACTGACTTGCAAGGTTAATAAATAGGTGCACTGTAGTCATCAGTATTTCTGTTTTAAATCACATTGCTCGCTACTTGAATTTTACAAAAAAAAAAATTACTATCTTCCAAATGGAGGGTTGATGTCAGGAATAAGAAGCATTTGAGAAGCAGAGGGAAAACGTAAGTAAAGGGAGCCTGCAGGCAGCAGCCAGGGCAGTGCTTAGGTCAATGTTTTCAGAGTGGTCTGGAGGCAAATAGTCAAGATTTCTATATATTTCATTGTCATTTCATGAAATGAATTGTACAGTTCAAGCCTCATTAATGTTTTTTAAATTGAGTTAAGTTTCCCAGGCACTAGGTAATTGAAAAACAGTTCTCTGCTTCTAATATTTTAAATGTTTTCATTTTAATATGAATGCATTAGATTGAGTCTTGGGATCCAGTTGACTTAATGTTAGAAGCAACCTCAGATGTCATTTGCTCTCATTTGCTTCTTTAAGCATAATGCTTTTGAGCACTTCAGTCTTAGTAGGGAATACTGCCCTCTTTACCTTTTAAAACAGTAAGCAATACCCTGACATTATATATGTTTTATGAAGGAAATATGGTGGTCTGAGTGCCAGAATCCTAAAATCAAAGAAGCTCTTAGTGTCATGTTTTCTCCCCCACTTATTTCTGCCTCCACTACCACACTTACTTCTACAGTTATAATTATAAGAATTCTATATATTGTTTCTTTCATTTATTGTATATTATATACAGGTTTCTGCATTTCCATATTATAATTATGTTAACTTAAAGATGAAGTTCTTTTGAAGGTTTTGCTGTTACCTCTTAAGTATCTCCTCCCATTTAGAGTTTAGAGGTACACTTACCATTCCATGGCTTAGGGATTTGTCTTGCTTCAATCTGTGTGAAGTTGAGGGGCTAGATTTTATTTTGCCTACCAGGTCTATGCTGCTTCACTCAAGTCATCAGAGACAACTTTTAGCTTTGCATTTTTGTCAGGCCCCTTTCATGCAGTGTTGTGTCACTGTAGCTGAATTTCAATGGCAACAATTTCAGCTACTAGATTAGAGATTTATATTAGGGCATTTTAGAAAGACCGATTTCTAGTCCTTTCCTGTTGGGTAACTGCCAGACAACACAGCTTTTACTGTAATAGGTCTCTGTGGACTGCAGCTGGCATGCCACGTGGGGCTGGAGAATGGTGAATTCAATCACTTTTTAACATCTCTTCTATTATCACAGAAAGAGCTTGTCCCAGAGAGTTATCAGCAAATTCTGGCGAGGAATCAGACAGGACAAGAGTCAGGGAGATAGCTGTCTGTGGGCCATAGGGTGAGGAAATACCTTAGCATGAGGACAAGAGCATTGTTTGAAACTGAAGAAGAGAAAATAGGAGGGTGATATCACATTTATGGAGAGAGATGGACAGATTTTTAGAAAAGATTTAGTGTGCATAGAGGGTGGGAGGGTGGGACTGGAAGGGGGTATAGGGAGGGGATTGTGATTGAGATGTAAGTTGAAGAAATAAAAAATAAATTATAAAAAAATTAAAATGCTGATTTTTGTCATTGTTTCACAGTTTCATATTTAAATATGATAAAGGCCCTGTGTTTTGCTCTTCCTTCCCCTCAATGCATTTTCCTTCTATCCACAGCTTTTTCTGGGAGAAGAAATGCATTGTTTCCCTCCTTCTATCCCCACTATTACTGTACTCTGAATCCTATATTTGCTAAGCAAGTACTCCTTAAGCTGCTACTGAGCTAAATCCCTAGGGAAAAGGTATTGGTATTTCCAGAGAGCATACTCTGAATTTTTAAAGCTTCATTCTTGAGATAAATTGTGTGTTTTATTTAAGTATGTTCTACAATTTCATTTAAATGGTAGTTGGATAACAGCAATGGCCTTGGAAAGTGGAAAGTGGGGACAGTGGGGGTGAGTGTCTTTAACAACAACATAGAGCTGAAGTTGCTGCTGGGACAGGATGCTGAGGGAACAGCCAAAAGAATAACAGCTCAAGGAGGCAGGCAAGAGGGAGTTACTTTTCCTACCTCTGTGATAAAATACCTGAAATAAACTTAAGGAATGGGAAGATTCATTTTCATTTTGGGACATGGTTTTGAAAAGTTTTGTCTATATTTGCCTGTCCCCATGCACTCAGGCAGAATGTCATCAGCAGGAGAATATGAGATAGAGAAATCCACTGATTTACCGCATGGATAATGGCAAGTAGAAGGAGGAGGGAGAGACCGAGGAGAGAGAGATACCTTTTCAGTTGTTCTCATGATGTGTTTTGTGTCCAAAACGATGATGTATGTAATATTCAGCCAATTTCCAAGAGAAGGCTCCTGTGCTACTTGCTTCATCACTGCTTGCCAGTTTCTTCAGTAATCAAGACTCTGAGCTTTCTATCCTGATCCCTTGGTTCATAGCCTGATTCTTGGATATAGTACTTCATTGTTTGGGTTTCTGTATTTCTCATCTGAGAAGCAGAAAAAACAATATTCAATTGTATGATCTCCAAGTTAGTAGCTTGGTTCTGGGAGTGAGTGAGTGAGTGAGTGAGTGAGTGAGTGAGTGAGTGAGTGAGTG
>CAJQZJ010037491.1:1969815-1983602 GCA_907164525.1 Lophiomys imhausi | reverse complement strand
TGTGTGTGTGTGTGTGTGTGTGTGTGTGTGTGTGTGTGTGTGTGTGTACAGGTCTGAATATATGGAGGTCAGAGAACACTTTTCAGGAGCTGATTTTTTTCCTTCCATTGTGAGATCTCAGAATCAAACTCAAATTGTCAGCCTTACATGGCAAGCACTTTTTATTCACTGAGCCATCTTGCAAGTCCAGTTTTAATTGAAACAAAGCATACACACATAAGAGTGCACACATATAAATATGGATGTGTGTGCCCATATGTGTGCCTGGGAAGCCCAAAAGTCAATATTGGGTGTCTTTCTCAGTCATTCCTCACCTTAGTATTTAAGAGAGTGTATCTCACTGAAGCTGGAGAACAGCAGATTCAAGCAAACAGTCAGGACTGTCCCTGCAAGCCTTCCAGTACTGAGGTTATGAGCAACACTGCTATGCTTAGTGCTTTATATGGATACTGGGGATTGAGTTCATGTTCTCATAATACTTTGTGAGTACTACTTGTCACCAAGCCTAATGACATGAGTTTACTTCCTGAAACCCATATGGTAGAAGGGGAAACTGACCTCCCAAAAATTGTCCTTTGACTTCTGCTGATGTGCTACACACATCCTTACACACTCCATGAATAAATATAAAATATAAAGCTTGTTCACACCTTACTTGAAAGAATGAAGTGGCTCAGACTGACCCAAGGATAATGAAAAACAATAGCCTGTGAATTAATGAATTTACACTGAAAGCATCTTATTTACATTTATCACCTTAGCATTTCACAGAAAGACATCAATAATTTTTTACAATAACACCTAAGAATGACAAAGCTACTGATTTTGGATTCAACACATGACATATTTTTAGGTGGTATATGATGAGTTCTACCATAATAAAATGTCAAGGTTCCCATGGGCATTGATGAGTGTCTAGGTGATTATATCATAAACCCATATTTCAAAGTGTCACCTACCTTTACATGTGATTGAGAGATTTGTAAAGCATGCTTTGCATCCCAAATGAGGGCCACCCATTTGATATGGGGCAGTCTACACAATGAAAATGTTCAGTGTTTTCCTACTGAAGCAAAGTGACAAAAACACTTTCTCAGTGGTATCCCGTGCTTTACCAGAGCCTCATGAGAGCCCAAGCAACTTTTGCTAATATATTAATGATATATTTATAAGCCTTACAGTTGACTCAGTTTGAAAGGCAGGCAGTTTAATAGGTTCATTTTTTCTGCATATTAGAATGGGTATATTAATTCTTGTGGAATTCTGGCAAGAGTAGACCTTAATGAGAAGAGAGAAAGAGAGCACAGAGCTGATAGATAATTCCATTGATTATCAGTCAAAATCTGAGATTTGAGCATTACATTATGACTCTGGCAGAAAAATATATTCCAGAATCTCTAGAAAAGAGATTTAAAGTAAAAGATTTTAAAATTACAAAAATAGCACAGAGACACATGAGGTATGATAATCATAAATAACACAGTGACATACCTAAAATAAATAAATAAAAGCCTATATTAGTAGTGTACATTCTGTACAGTTTCAACTACAAGAAAATAAGAGGCAAATATAATTGAAGGAACTATGTCAATAATAGTTTTGGTCTTTTAATAAAGTTGCAGGGTTAGAGGTGTTCTGTTTCTATTTTTCTAAATTTTCTGCAACAAAAATACTGTTTTAAAATAATGTAAGTACATGTTTTCTGCAAAGAATTAGAAAACATAAACAAATACAAGAACATAAAAATTATGCATGATCGCGCTAGGACAAAGCTACCATTTGTCAGCATTTTGATGTATATTCTTTCAAATCTTCTAAAAATACAGTATCCATTTGTGTTTGATTTTGTTTGTTGACAAGTTTTGCATTTAATTCATTAAAGCCATGTATAGTTTCCTTTTTTGTTGTACCTTTTTTATATTTAATACCAGGTTAATGCTGGCATTGTAGGTTGAGTTTGGAAGAATTTCCTACTTCTACATGTTTTATAAAAGTTTGAGAAAACTTAATGTTAGCTCTTTTATTAATGTTGGCTAGACATCATTAGTGAAGCCATCTGGTTCTAATATTTTGATAAAAAAGTTTTTTTAATTGTTAAGAACTTGTACTTTGCTTTTCTTGAAAACTTTGTATTTATGCTTTTATTCACTATCCACACTATTAATTATTTGATAAAAGCTTGAGACATTTGGTAGTCAAGTCCTTACACAGAACTGATCACCTCAAGTTAGGACTCCTTTCCTCTAGTATCTTGGCCTTTGTAATGGTTTGAAGAAAAGGTGGAATTTGAAAAACAATGTCAAAGAATGCATATAGGAATACACAGGCAAAACCAGTTAGTGAGCAAATACATTATGATGTTTTGGACCTAGGTAAAATTATGTGCAAATCTGAGAGGTGGTACTGATGCGATATAAAAGTAAAGTGCACATGGATTAACTAGGATGAAGTGAGATCCATAGAACTGAGAGAAGTGTGGTGTGGGAGGTAGTATAAAATATTCATGGATTAGACATCTAGCTAGCTGCACCTCAGAATCACCTGCTTTACAACAACAACAAAACCTTTAAATCTAGATTTTTCCATTTTTTTAAGTTAACAAAGATTCAAGTTACTAATATATTACTGTTTCTGGGCTTGAATGAAAGAAATGTAATGATAACATAGAGAAGACAGCTCAACTTCACCAGTGTATTCAAGACTTTTAAATTAAATCATTTTAAAAAGACATGTCAGCATAATAAATGCTCAACAAAGATCCAGGATGTGGAATATTTAAAACTAAATTTCTCTCTGATTAGCACCAAACATTTCATTAGTTTCTGTATTACTTGTGCCAAGTTTTAAAGTATAAGTTAAAATGATTACTGTTAAAAAAAGTGAACTCCATAGAATTCATTAATGATGTATCCAAACACCTTTCAGACAATTGGACATGAAGGTTAGGCAAGTCACTGGGAAGAACATCATGAAGAGCACCAATGGAATTTTTGCAGTGACATATCTGTCGTTGACTTTGTTTCATGCAGAGGAGACACTGGTACTCAGCAGCTTTAGGAAATTACTACAACCATTAAGATGGGGGTGAAGAATTTCAATGAGGTAATGGTAGGTAGATGCTATCCTATTTGTAATATCAAATGCAGGCTCTTCTGACTTCTTAAGCTCAGATTTGATGAAGGTATCATTAGGAGTTCCAGAGTATTAGTGCTATCCCTGTTCCTGGAAACAAGATGCAAGGGGTTGAAAAGACCGTTTGTTTGATTACTAAGGTTTGTGCAGTGATTTGAATTAGAATTACCCCCAATGACTCATATATTTTAATACTCAGTACACAGTTGTTGGAACTGTTTGGGAAGAATTAGAATGTGTGGCCTTGCCGAAGAAGATGTGTCACCCATAGCAAGCTTTGAGGTTTCAATAGCCCATGCCATTCCAAGTTAGCCCTCTGTATCTTTTGGCTGTGTCTCAAGATGTAAGCTCTCAGCTACTGCTCCAGCACTATGCCTACCTGCCTGTTACCATGCTCCATACCATGATGGTTGTGAACTCTAACCATCTGTTAGTATAAGCTACAAATTAAATGCTTTCTTCTATAAGTTGCCTTGGTCACGACGGCTTATCACAACAGTAGAAGAGTAGCTAAAAAAATATTCCTTCCCAAGCTAAAGTAAGAGACGACTTGGGTAACTCCACTTAATGAGCATGATGTCACAGGGTGCTCAGCTATCCACAACCATGGTATGCACACCTGCCCCTTGCTCAACCAGCTCATGCACAATGCGTGAGTGCCCACTGTTGGCTGCTCAATAAAAAGGAAGAAACACTTTTCTATCATTAGTGTTTATGTGGGTGGCCTTCTCAGAGAGTAACCTCTGTGCTGTAGTTAACTGGTATTTTTTTCAGCATTTCAATTGATCAATTTTCTTGGATCTGTCACACTTTTTATGTACAGTTGCTACAAGTCTTCATTATATTTTCATCTTGTTTTTCATCTTCATTGGAATTGCCTACTCGGAGATTTTGAGTATAAATAGAAATAAAAAGTCTAGCCGGGTGGTGGTGGTGCACGCCTTTAATCCCAGCACTAGGGAGGCAGAGGCAGGCGGATCTCTGTGAGTTCGAGGCCAGCCTGGTCTACAAAAGCGAGTCCAGGACAGCCAGAGCTGTTATACAGAGAAACCCTGTCTCGAAAAACCAAAAAAAAAAAAAAAAAAAAGAAAGAAAGAAAAAGTCTAAATGTTCTCAACAAGGCAGGCTGGTTAATGCGTTCAGAAAAGTACAAAAGTCAGTTGCCAAATATGTATGAACTGGACATTGGGAATGTGTATGCTAAGCCTTATAATTCTCATAATGGTGGCCTAATTATTTCTGTTGTTTTGTGTTGTATTTGTTGTTATAAGAGAAAGAGCCATTTGTTACACTGAAAGGGGGAGCTGTTGGGGGGGAGGATATACCTTAAACTAAAAAAAAAAAAAAAAAAAAAAGGGAAGGGGAGGGGGGGGGTCAGGGGGAAGGGGGGGGGAGGGGGGGACCAGAGGGGGAAGTAGGGCAGGGAATGCAATTGAGATGTAACTTGAAGAAATAAAAAAAAAAAGAAAAGTACAAAGAAATCTCTGGGTGTAGTTTTCCATCATTTAACTTTCTCTTTTTTTCTACTACTAAAAGCATTTTGAATCATGAGATATAATCTTTGACAGTCAATTATGTCTGTATTTTAATATTCATTCAGAACTTACAGAGATTAATCAGGTCTCACAGAAAGGAAAATCTCTGCCCAGAACTTTGCATTACAGGTGTTCTAGTTTTATGTCAATTTGAC
Source organism: Lophiomys imhausi (assembly GCA_907164525.1). Classification (NCBI taxonomy): domain Eukaryota; kingdom Metazoa; phylum Chordata; class Mammalia; order Rodentia; family Muridae; genus Lophiomys; species Lophiomys imhausi. The sequence continues at coordinate 1,978,780 of CAJQZJ010037491.1, read as the reverse complement.
ACAAACTAGAGTCATCAGGGAGGAGGGAACCTCAATTGAGAAATTGCCTCCATAAGATCACACTGTGCACAAGGCTGTAAGTTATTTTCTTGTGTGTGTGTGTGTGTGTGTGTGTGTGTGTGTATTTATTACTTCAAGTTACATCTTCATCACAGTGCCCTTTTCCACCCATCCCAGTCCCACACCCTCACCCTCTACTCCCTCTCCCTCCTATCCTATTCCTCCAACTGTAAGGTGCCCCGACATATCAGCCCCCCCCCCTCAGTTCAGCAGTCATATCAGAGATAAGAGCTTCCTCACTTACTGGGAGCCTACATGGCAGGACGCTAGGGAAACATGTCCCACTAACAGGAAACAAAATCTGTGTTCCTGTTCCTTTTGGTGCTTTGGTTGTAATATATATATCTGCATTGTATGACTAGAATCCAATTATAAGTGAATAGAGGCCATGTGCATCTTTCTGAGTCTAGGTCAGCTCACTCAGGATGAGCTTCTCTAGTTCTATCCTTTGACTGCAACTTGCATGATTTCCTTGTTTCTGATAGCTGAGGAATATTCCACTGTGTAAATGTACCACAGTTTTTTTCATCCATTCTTTGGTTGAGGGACATATGGGTTGTTTCCAGTTTCTAGCTATTACAAATAAGGCTGCTATGAACATAGATGATGATATGTTCTTGTGGTTTAGTGAGGAATCATTTGAATGTATACCCAGGAATGGTATGGTTGGTTCTTGAGGTAGAGTTAAAGTTTTCTAAGATACAGCCAGACAGATTTCATAGTGGTTGCACAAGCCTGCACTCCCACCAGCAATGGAGTAGGGTACCCCTTTCTCCACACCCTCGCCAGCATGTGCTGTCATTTGAGTTTTTGATCTTAGCCATTCTGACAGGTGTGAGATGGAATCTCAGAGTTGCCTTGAGTTGCATTTCTCTGATGATTAAGGATGTTGAACATTTCTTCAAGTGTCTCTCAGCCATTAGCGATTTCTCCTTTGTGAATTCTCAGTTTAGCTCTGTTTGCCATTTTTTGATTGTATTATTTGGTTTCTTGGCATTTAAATTCTTGAGTTCTTTGTAAATTATGTATATTAGACCTCTGTCAGATGTGGGGTTGGTAAAGATCTTTTCCCAATCTGTAGGTTGCTGTTTTGTTCCAATGACAGTGTTCTTTGCCTTACAGAAGCTTTTCGGTTTCATGAGGTCCCATTTATTGATTGCTGGTCTTAGAGCCTGAGCTGTTGGTTTTCTGTTCAGGAAGCTGTCACCTGTGCCAATGAGTTCAAGGTTTTCCCCCACTTTCCATTCTATTAGATCTAGTGTGTCAGGCTTTATGTTAAGGTCTTTGGTCCACTTGGCTTACGTTTTGTACAGGGTGGTAAGTATGGATCGATTTCCATTCTTTTACAAGTGTACATCCAGTTAGACCAGCACCATTTGTTGAAGATGCTGTCCTTTTTCCATTGTACGGTTCTGGCTTCTTTGTCAAAAATTAAGTGACCATAGGTGTGTGGGTTCATTTATGTATCTTCAATTCGATTCTGTTGATCCACTGGTCTGATTCTATAGCAATACCATGCTGTTTTTATTGCTATTGCTCTGTAGTACAGCTTGAAATCTGAGATGGTGAAAGCTCCAGATTTTTTTTTTATTGTACAGGATTGATTTAGCTATTCTGGGTTCTTTGTTATCCCATATGAAGTTGAGAATTGCTTTTTCCAGGTCTATAAAGAATTGTGTTGGTATTTTGATAGGAATTGCATTGAATCTGTATATTGTTTTTGGTAGGGTGGCCATTTTTATTATGTTGATCCTACCTATCCATGAGCATGGGAGATCATTCCATCTTCTTATGGCCTCTTCAGTTTCTTTCTTCAAGGACTTGAAGTTCTTGTCATACAGGTCTTTCACTTGCTTGGTTAGAGTTACCCCTAGGTATTTTATGTTGTTTGTGGCTATTGTGAAGGGTGTTGTTTCCCTAATTTCTTTCTCAGCCCATTTATTTGTTGTATAAAGAAGGGCTTCTGATTTTTTTAATTAATTTTGTATTCAGTCACCTTGCTGAAGGTGTTTATCAGTTGCATTAGTTCTCTGGTGGAATTTTTGGGGTCACTTATGTATACTATCATATCATCTGCAAATAGGGATACTTTGACTTCTTTCTTTGCAATTTATATCCCCTTGATCTCCTTTAGTTGTCTTACTCCTCTGGCTAGGAGGACTTCAAGTACTATGTTAAATATATATGCGGACTGTGGGCATAGTTGTCTTATCCCTGACTTTAGAGGAAATGCCTCAAGTTTCTCTCCATTTAATTTGATGTTGACTACTGGCATGCTGTATGTCGCCCGTATTATTTCTAGGTATGGTCCTTGTATGCCAGCTCTCTCCAGGACTTTTAGCATGAGGGGGTGTTGGATTTTTTTCAAATGCTTTTCCACATCTAGCAAGATGATCATGTGTTTTTTTTTTTTTTCCTTTCAGCTTGTTTATATGGTGAATTGTGTTGATGGATTTTCGTATGTTGAACCATTCTTGCATTCCTGGGATGAAGCCTACTTGATCATGGTGTATGATACTTTTGATGTGTTCTTGGATTTGGTTTGCCATTAATTTATTAAATATTTTTGCATCTGTGTTCATGAGGGAGATTGGTCTGAAGTTCTCTTTGTTGGGTCTTTGTGTGGTTTAGGAATCAGGATGACTGCGGCCTCATAGAATGAGTTTGGCAGTATTCCTTCTGTTTCTATTTTGTGGAATAGTTTGAAGAGTATTGGTATTAGCTCTTCTTTGAAGGTCTGGTAGAACTCTTTCCTGAAACCATCTGGCGTTGGGCTTTTTTTTTGGATGGGAGATTTTTAATGACTGTTTCTATTTCCTTATGGGTTATAGGATGGTTTAATGTGTTAACCTTATCTTGATTTAGCTTTGGTAGGTGGAATCTATCAAGAAAATTGTCCATTTCGCTTAAGTTTTCAAATTTTGTGGAGTACATATCTTTGAATTAAGACCTAAAGATTCTCTGGATTTCCTCAATGTATGTTGTTATTTCTCCCTTTTCATTTCCGATTTTGTTGATTTGGGTAATTTCCCTCTGCCTTTTAGTTAGTTTGGCTAAGGGTTTGTCTATTTTGTTGATTTTCTCAAAGAACCAACTCTTGGTTTCATTGATTCTTTGTATTGTTCTTTTTGTTTCTAAGTTGTTGATTTCAGCCCTAAATTTGATGATTTCCTGCCTTCTGCTTCTCTTGGGAGTGTTTGCTTCTTTTTTTTTTCTATCTCTTTCAGTTCTGTTAAGTTGCTAATATGAGCTGTCACAATTTTCTTCTTGAAGGCACTTAGTGCTATGAACTTTCCGTACCACTGCTTTCATTGTGTCCTATAGCTTTGGGTATGTTGTGCCTTTGTTTTTGTTGGATTTTAAGAAGTCTTTGATTTCCTTCTTTATTTTTTCTGTGACCCAGTTGTCATGGAGTAGAGAGTTGTTCAGTTTCCATGGATGTGTTGGCTTTTTGTTATTTCTGTTGTTGTTGAAGTCCAGCTTTATTCCATGGTGGTCTGATAAGATACAAGGGGTTATTTTATCTATGGAGGACAAGCTTCTAAGTTATTTTCTTAATTAGTGATTGATGGGTGAGGGCTCTGTCCATTGTAGGTGGAGCCATCCCTGAGTTGGTGTTCCTGAGTTGTATAACAAAGCAGTCTGAGCACTTTATGGGGAAGCAAGTCAGTAAACAGTACCTCTCTATGGCCTCTTTGTCAACTGTTTCCTCCAACTTCCTGCCCTGCTAGAGTTCCTGTCCTCAATGGTTTTAATGATTAACTGTTGTACTGAGCTGTGAGTGAAATAAACCCCTTACCTCCCCAAGTTGCTTTTGGTCATGGTGTTTTATCATAGCAATAGTAACCCTAACCAAGATACCAGGTTTGCCCATTGTAAGACATTTTTTACTGACTCAATCCTGGTAGTCATTATTAGTTATTTTCTATTTCTTCATGGTTCAATCTTAGTAACATATCCATGTACAGGACTTTGTACATTTTATCTACATTTCTCAATCTGGAACAAAGAAATTGCTTATAATTTCCTCTAATGATCTTTTGGAGTTTAAATATTTTTCTTGAGACAGGGTTTGTCTGTATAAAAGCCCTGTATGCCTTGGACTCACTTTCTAAACCAGGCTGGCCTCAAATGCACAGAAATCTGACTGCCTCTGCCTCCCAAGTGCTGGGATTAAACTCCTGTACCACCACACCTAGCATTAATTTTAATTTTTAAAATTGTATGCATATGCATGTTTTTCCTGTGTGCATAATTGGGTACCATTTCGTTGCCTGATGCACATGGAAGCCACAAAATAGCATTTATGCCTCAGGAACCTGAGTTACAGATGGTTGTGAGCTAACACATGTATGCTGGAAGGTGAACCTTGGTCCTCTGGAAGGGCAGCCAATGCTCTGAACTGCTGAGTCATCTCTCTAGCCCCTTTAATGATCTTATTTTATTTATATCTTCAGTTGCAGTGTGACATTTTCCATCTCTATTACAATAATTTGATTAAAATGGCAAATGAGCCAATCAGACATGTATTGCCAATTAATATACAAAAATATTCAGGAGACTTCATTTTAAAGCTGCAATAAGATGTCATCTCACTCCAGGTGCAATGACTTGTACCAAAAATATGACCCCCCAAAAATTCTAGTGACAATATGAAGTGAGAACTCTTATAAATAGTTTTTTTTTTTTAAAGATTTATTTATTATGTATTCTGTCTGCATGGCATGTATGCCTGCAGGCCAGAAGAGGGCACCAGATCATATTATAGATGGCTGTGAGCCACCATGTGGTTGCTGGGAATTGAACTCATGACCTCTGGAAGAGCAGTCAGTGCTCTTTACCTCTGAGCCATCTCTCCAGCCCTTATAAATAAATTGTAAGATTGTGACTCAGTGCAGCAGTTTTCAAAACTCTTCAAAAAGTTAAAAACAAAACCACAATATGATCTTTTTTTCTGTTTTTTTATACTTTATTTTTTCATTTCTTCAAGTTACATCTCAGTCACAATCCCTTCCCTACTCCCCCTTCCTGTCCCATACTTCCACTCTCTTCCCCCCAACAGCTCCCCCTTTCAGTCCAACAAATGGTTCCTTCTCTTATAACAGTAAATACTATACAAAACAACAGAAATAAATTTGCCACATTTATGAGAGTTAAATGGCCCAGCATACATTCCTAATGTCCAGTTCATACATATTTGGCCCCTGACTTTAAAATTCTACCATCTAACCATCTCCATGAATTTAAAGTTCTATATCTGACTCAGTTTTCATACTAACTTGCATCACTATTTTAAAAACATCTTCTTAGATCCAGAACACACTCTTGATTCCTAAACAACTCAAAATTTAACTATGAGACTCTAGCTATCTATTCTTCAACCACCTCAGAGACCTGAGAGGGATAAATATATCTGATTATGTAGGAAGTGCAGGGCCTGCATCATCCAAAACTAAGAAATGACATATCAGTGGCTGCCTGGACAGTACCTATTTTCTCTCCATACGTTACAGCATCAATCTTCAGCCTTTTGGTCCCGTTTCTCTGACAGACATTGATTGTAGAGCAGGGATTATGAAGGACTTACCTACCCTGTCTTGGCAGAGCTAGGCTGTCGACTTCCCTGCTACCAAGTTTTGTCCTTTTTGGACAGCATTCTGTCTACAGTTGAAGCAAGGGGTTTTTCATGCCAAGAGATAGGCTTGCCACTAATTCAACCATCTCATACTGGAGATTCTTCGATGCTCATCTTCTACTTGGAGTAGAGTAGGGGGTGCTGTCAGGAGCTGATATGTCTCGATATCAAAAAAAATCTTAATTTAAGACAACATCTTTGAATGCCATATTCTGCAGATCTCTTGGGGTTTTTGAAGATGCCCTATCTATCTCTTGTATTTAGATAAGCAAATATTGCTTGTCTCTTAACAACTTAATTTCTGAGTAGCTTAGAGAATATCTGTGATAGACTGTCATAGTAGCTAACAAAATGACACGCTTGCATGACTAGGAGTTTGTTTTTCTTAACTATCCTAAACGGTTTAAGACGGTTGGTATCAAGAGGCCAGAGTTTCACATTTCATTTTTAAGTATCTCTTGGTACAATACCTTTAAGAAGCGTTACCTTTAATTTTGCATCAATATACAAAGATCAATTCCAATGTGGCCAAATATACTCTTAATTTTGCATCAATATACAAAGATCAATGCCTATGTAGCCCAATACAATCTTAATATTACGTCAATATACAAGGGTCAACACCATTGTGGCCAGCTATAATCTTAATTTTGTATCAATATACAAAGATCAATACTGATGTAATCCAATACAGTCTTAATTTTGCACAATATACAATGGTCAATACCACTTTAGCCAAATATAATACTAATTTTCTATCAATATACAAAGGTATAAGGGCATATTCAATAATCTGTCCCTTCTTCTTGGTCCTTCCCATACTATGTCTGTGTCCCATTTTTCTCAAGTCCGTGCACTCCTACATAGCAGAGAAAGAAGGATACAGAAAAGACAAAGAAGGAAGTCTCTGGGTCTAACCTCCAAAACCCATTTAACAAGACCATTTAACAGCTTGTAGTCTCTTCCCCTAAATAACAAAGTTTTCTGTTATCCATCAAATAACCAAAGGGGGGGGGGCACCCTCCCCACCCTCTGGGCATGGGACGTTGCTCTCTTAAAATGACTTCCTGCTGATTTGGGTCGTAGTAAACCTGTGTGGGGCTCGAACCAGAATGGAAAAATGTTTAAAAATGCTAGTACAATCCTTTTATGTTCAGTCTTTTTGTGCTCAGCTGTTTAGATGTCCTAAGAAGTTTGTAGACAGAAGCTGATCTTCCAGGCTTTACTGAAGTTCTGGCTGCGGCAGTGCATGGAGCTGAACGATCTTAGCAATTTTGAGTTGTTGTGGTTATAGACTTTTGATGGAAACAGCTATTGAGGGAGTCTGCAAGGCTGAATCATCTGGGCCACTCGTCTTCTTTGGTGTCTGATTCTGTTTTCTGTTGAGGTTTCGGTTGTCCAGTTGTCCCTGGATTCCTTGAATGGATGCTTTAAATCTCCTGGAAAGATAAGAACAGAGCCCTGCCCTAATCCTAACTCTGGGACAATTACCCTTTTTTTTTGGGGGGGGGGCAGGTAATATTTCTCCTGAAGCTAATTTGGTTTTTTGACAACATATAAAGTATTATCTTTCAATCTGGATTAAAGAAGAAATTATTTTGTTATTTTGGAACTAAACAAGCCTTAGTGTATATATTTTGAGATCTCAAAGGACAATTTGTTTGTATTGAGTAGGCCTTTTTTAAGTAGCTTTTAAACTTAAGTCCTTCCAAATCCTATGTGTCTGTCTCTGCATTCTAATTATTGGGATCAAAGACCTGTGGTTCCCATCTGAAGGGATTAAAGATGTGCTCCACCACTCCTGGATCGAAGTTTTCCTCTACTTAGAGTTTGTTTTGTATCAGGCTGACCTTGAGCTCTGAGATCTGCCTGTATCTGTCTCTAGTGTGTTGGGATTAAGGGTGTACTCTTCTTGAATGATGAGATTAAGGGTGTGCACCCTCACCACCCTGTTCCATGTAACTCTAGAATTTATAAGGCAACTAACTCTATACTGCTCTTCCTGTCTCTGCTGAAGTTAAAGGCATGGGCTAACACCACACATTTCATGTATTTTACCTTAGCTCTAAGTTTTTTCGACTCTTGGAGGTTTATATAACCAGGGTGAATGGCTGTAACCTTTATTTTATTTACAGTGTTTTAAAATTGTTACCTGCTTTTTTTTAATTAGTAAATTTATTTGTTTGTTACTTCAGGTTATATCTCTATCATATTGTCCTCTTTCCCCCCTTCCCAGCCTCACCCTGCATCCTCTACCCCCTAATCCTTCCCTCTTGTTCCTCTGGGGTGGAGTGTCCCTACATAACAGTCCCTCGCCACAGTTCAGGAGTCGTATGAGGGCCAAGAGCCTCTTCATACACTGGGGGCCTACGAGGCAGTACGGCCAGTGAAAGGTGTCTCCTTGCTATGAAGGGAAAACTAAAAAAAGGACAACAAACACACAAACCCACAAAAACAAAGAACAACAACAATAAAAGAAAGGAAAAAGAAAAAGGAAAAAGAAAAAAAAGTCTATGTCCATGTTCCTTTTGGTGTGTTGGTTGTAGTACAGATATCTTGTACTATATAGCTAAAATCCCACTATAAGTGAATAGATGCCATGTGCATCCTTCTGAGTCTGGGTTAGCTCACTCAGGATGAGCTTCTCTAGTTCCATCCATTTGGTTGCAAATTGCATAATTTCATTGTTTCTGATAGCTGAGTAATATTCCATTGTATAGATGTACCACAGTTTTTTAATCCATTCTTCAGTTGAGGGACATCTGGGTTGTTTCCAATTTCTAGCTATTACAAATAAGCCTGCTATGAACATAGATGAGGAGACTTCCCTATGACTCCATGAGGAGGCCTTTGGGTGTATACCCAGAAGTGGTATGGCTGGGTCCTGAGGCAAAGCTATTCCAAGGTTTGTAAGATATTGCCAGATTGACCTCCATAGTGGTTGCACAAGCTTGCACTCCCACCAGCAATGGAGTAGGGTTCCCCTTTCTCTACACCCTCACCAGCATGTGCTGTCATTTGAGCTCTTTATCTTAGCCATTCTGACAGATGTGAGATGGAATCTCAGGGTCATCTTGAGTTGCATTTCTCTGATGATTAAGGATGTTGAACATTTCTTCAGGTGTCTCTCAGCCCTTAGGGATTCCTCCTTTGTGAATTCTCTATTTAGCTCCATCTCCCATTTTTTGATTGGATTATTTGGTTTCTTGGCATTAAGTTTCTGGAGTTCTTTGTAGATTTTAGATAATAGCCCTCTATCAGATGTGGGGT
>CAJQZJ010037491.1:1895138-1969715 GCA_907164525.1 Lophiomys imhausi | reverse complement strand
TTCAGGAAGTTGTCACCTGTGCCAATGAGTTCGAGGGTTTCTCCTACTTTTTCTTCTAGTATATTTAGTGTGGCCGGCTTTATGTTAAGGTCTTTGATCCACTTGGATTTAAGTTTGGTACAAGGTGATAGGTATGGGTCTAATTTCATTCTTTTGCAAGTGGACATCCAGTTGGACCAGCACCATTTATTGAAGATGCTGTCCTTCTTCCATTGTGCCTTTTTGGCTTCTTTGTCAAAGATTAGTCGGCCATAGGTGTGTGGGTCCATGTCTGGGTCTTCAATTTGATTCCATTGATCCACTGGTCTGTTTCTATACCAGTACCATGCTGTTTTTATTACTGTTGCTCTGTAGTACAGCTTGAAATCTGGGATGGTGATACCTCCAGATGTTTTTTCATTGTACAGGATTGATTTAGTTATTCTGGGCTTTTTGTTGTTCTATATGAAGTTGAGAATAGCTTTTTTCCAGGTCTATAAAGAACTGTGTTGGTATTTTGATAGGAATTGCATTGAATCTATATATTGCTTTTGGTAGGATAGCCATTTTTATTATGTTGATCTTACCTATCCATGAGCGTGGGGAGATCTTTCCATCTTCTAAAGGCCTCTTCCATTTCTTTCTTCAGGGGCTTGAAGTTCTTTTTGTATAGGTACTTTACTTGTTTGGTTAGAGTTACCCCCATGTATTTTATATTGTTTGTGGTTATTGTGAAGGGGGTTGTTTCCCTTATTTCTTTCTCAGTACATTTGTTTGTTGTATAAAGAAGGGCTTCTGATTTTTTTGAGTTAATTTTGTATCCAGCCACCTTGCTGAAGGTGTCTATCAGCTGTAAGAGTTCCCTGGTGGAATTTTAGGGGTCACTTATGTATACTATCATATCGTCTGCAAATAGGGATATTTTGATTTCTTAATTTCCAATTTGTAACCCCTTGATCTCTTTTTGTTGTCTTATTGCTCTAGCAAGAACTTCAAGTACTATATTGAAGAGATATCGTGAAAGTGGACATCCTTGTCTTGTCCCTGAGTTTAGTGGAAATGCTTCATGTTTCTCTCCATTTAACTTGATGCTAGCCACTGGCTTTCTGTATATTGCCTTTATTATTTCTAAGTACAGTCCTTGTATGCCCAATCTCTCCAGAACTTTTAGCATGAAGGGGTGTTGGATTTTGTCAAATGCTTTTTCTGCATCTAGTGAGATTATCATGTGGTTTTTTTCTTTCATCTTGTTTATATGGTGAATTACGTTGATAGACTTTCATATGTTGAACCATCCCTGCATTCCTGGTATGAAGCCTACTTGATCGTGATGTGTGATACTTTTGATGTGTTCTTGAATTCGGTTTGCTAGTATTTTATTAAGTATTTTTGCATCTATGTTCATGAGGGAGATTGGTCTGAAGTTCTCTTTCTTTGTTGGGTCTTTGTGTGGTTTAGAAATCAGCGTGACTGTGGCCTCATAGAATGAGTTTGGCAGTGTTCTTTCTGATTCTATGTGGTGAAAGAGTTTGAAGAGTATTGGTGTTAGCTCCTCTTTGAAGGTCCGGTAGAATTCTGTGCTAAAGCCATCTGGCCCTGGGCTTTTTTTGGTTGGGAGATTTTTAATGACTGTTTCTATTTCCTTAGTGGTTATTGGGCTGTTAAATCTGTTAATCTGATCTTTATTTAGTTTTCTATAACCCATGGAATGTGTCTTCCCCCTGCTCTTGGCTTCTTCTCTCCTTTTCTACTTGAGGCTTCTTCTCTTCTGGAGGATTCTTGTTCCCATGAACCTCTCTGCTTCAAAAACCCACAAACCTTAGTCCCACCTACCTCTGACTTTGCCCAATCTCAGGCCGCAGCATTTATTTAACCAATCAGAAACAAGCAAGGTAACACAGCATTACTTGACTTATAGCAAATGAAGCTTCTGGGAGTAGGTTAATTAACATTTAGAATACATAACATCACTTCATCACTATGTTATACAATTGTCCTCAATTATACCACTGGTCCCAATTGCCAACTCATGGAAATGACTTAGCTTTCCATCAGTTGAAAATGGATAAAGAAAATATGAGAAAGACACACAATTATGTTCACTAGTAAGGTTTTTTAAAATCTGACTTTGATGGATAGAACAGTTAATCATTATATTAAGTAAAATAAATAGGGGGCAGAAAGATAAATGCTGCATGATCTCACCCATATGTGGAAATCACAGAGTTTGATATCACAGAAGTAGAGTCAAGTAATTAGCAATTAGTATGACTTCGGAAGGGAATGGAGTAGAATACTTAGAGAAAGGTACTAAGAAGAGATGCTAAGGCACAGTCAGTAAAAGTAATAATTTTGAAGATTCTATAGTATAGTGGGTGGATATAACCTGCAACAATTTATTGCCTATTGCCAAATATGTGTAAGAAAAGTATTTGGAGGCTCTTCAGAGAGACAATTAATAATTCCTCTGGTTTGATCATTAACACATTTATTGTATTATATACTATATTTCATGTTAATTATAAATACATAAAATTTCAAAACACTTGTGTTACTGGAAAAATACATTTTTAAATATTTTTTATTACTTTGGGTTACATCACCATTGTAGTGTCCTCTTTCAGCCCCTCCCAGTCCCCCCCTCCCACCCACTACCCTCATCCCTTCCATCACACTCCTCTGGAGTGGAATGTCCCTACATAACAGTCTGCCACCCCATTTCAGCAGTCATATGAGGGCCAAGAGCCTCCTCATACACTGGGGGCCTACAGGGCAGCACCACTAGGGAAAAGTGTCTCATTGATAGGAAAAAAGTCTATCTTCATGTTCCCTTTGGTGCATTTGGTTGTAGGATAGTTACCCTGTACTATATGGCTAAAATCCAATTATAAGTGAATAGATGCCATGCACATCCTTCTGAGTCTGGGTTAGCTCACTCAGAATGAGCTTCTCTAGTTCCATCCATTTGGTTGCAAATTACATGATTTCATTGTTTCTGATGGCTGAGTAGTATTCCATTGTGTAGATGTACCACAGTTTTTTAATCCATTATTCGGTTGAGGGACATCTGGGTTGTTTCCAGTTTCTGGCTATTACAAATAAGGCTGCTATGAACATAGATGAGGAAACTTCGTTGTGATTCAGTGAGGAGTCATTTGGATGTATACCCAGAAATAGTATGGCTGGGTCCTCAAGCAGAGCTATTCCAAGTTTTCTAAGATATCGCCAGACTGTCCTCCATAGTGGTTGCACAAGCCTGCACTCCCACCAGCAATGGAGGAGGGTTCCCCTTTCTCCACACCCTCGCCAGCATGTGCTGTCATGTGAGCTTTTAATTTTAGTCATTCTGACAGGTGTGAGATGGAATCTCAGAGTCATCTTGAGTTGCATTTCTCTGATGATTAAGGACGTTGAGTGTCTCTTCAAGTGTCTCTCAGCCATTAGGAATCCCTCCTTTGTGAATTCTCTATTTAGCTCTGTCCCCCATTTTTTGATTGGATTATTTGGTTTCTTGGCATTTAATTTCTTGAGTTCTTTGTAAATTATGGATATTAGAACTCTGTCAGATGTGGGATCGGTGAAGATTTTTTCTCAATCTGTAGGCTGCCGTTTTGTTCGAATGACAGTGTCTTTTGCCTTACAGAAGCTTTTCAGTTTGATGAGGTCTCAGCCCATTTATTTGTTGTACAAAGATGGGGTTCTGATTTTTCTGAATTAATTTTGTATCCAGCCACGTTGCTGAAGGTGTTTATCAGCTGTAAGAGTTCTCTGGTGGAATTTTTGGGGTTGCTTATGTATACTATCTTATCGTCTGCAAATAGGGATAATTTGACTTCTTTGTTTCCAATTTGTATCCCCTTGATCTCCTTTAGTGTCTTATTGCTCTAGCAAGAACTTCAAGTACTATGTTGAAGAGATATGGCGAAAGTGGGCATCCTTTTCTTGTCCCTGAGTTTAGAGGAAATGCTTCAAGCTTCTCTCCATTTAATTTGATGTTGGCTACTGGCTTGCTGTATATTGCCTTTATTATTTCTAGGTATGGTCCTTGTATGCCTGTTCTCTCCAGGACTTTTATTTTAAAATAATCTATATTCTTTTCTATGATCTTGTCTGTTTAAAATTAATATTTTACTTAGTGTGCAATGTAATAGATTTCATTATGGCATTTTGTTCTGTACTGTGGGTATGACATATGATAACCTTAATTTTTTTCATTGAGTTATTTTTTTTATTTAGAGTGCCAAATTAAAATAGTAAATAGCATCCAGGCATAGTGTTGTCCTTTAATTACAGCACTTGAGAAGCAGAGGCACAGGCATGCAGATCTCTGCAAGTTTGAGGCCAACCTGGTCTACATAGTGAGTTCCAAGAAATCCAAAAGTATATAGTAAGACTCTGTCTCAAAACAACAACAACATCAACAACAACAAAAAGAAATCATAAATAGCAAAGGATGGGTAGGGAGATAGTCAAATAGATAGATGGTAGGCAGACAGGCAGACAGACAGACAGATAGCAGGACATCATCAAATTGGGAGCTCAGAACATCCAGTAGAAATCAAGTAGAGATGCCCCATTGAGGGAGCCAGTTCAAGTTCCCAACTGAGGGAGTCCCAGTTGGAGTAGTTGGTTCCCTTAGTCGAGACTTCAAGGTAAAAAAAAAAAAAGGTCTTTGGTCCACTTGGACTTAAGTTTTGTACAAGGTGATAAGTTTGGGTCTAATTGCATTCTTTTACAAGTGAACATACAGTTGGACCAGCACCATTTGTTGAAGATGCTGTCCTTTATCCATTGTGCAGTTTTGGCTTCTTTGTCAAAAATTAACAACTCAAGACGACTCTGAGATTCCATCTCACACCTGTCAGAATGGCTAAGGTCAAAAGCTCAAATGACAGCACATGCTGGTGAGGGTGTGGAGAAAGGGGTACCCTACTCCATTGCTGGTGGGAGTGCAGGCTTGTGCAACCACTATGGAGGTCAGTCTGGCGATATCTTAGAAAACTTGGAATAGCTTTACCTCAGGACCCAGCCATACCACTTCTGGGTATACACCCAAATGCCTCTTCACGGAATCATAAGGAACTTTCCTCATCTATGTTTGTAGCAGCCTTATTTGTAATAGCTAGAAACTGGAAACAACCCAGATGTCCCTCAATCGAAGAATGGATTAAAAAACTGTGGTACATCTACACAATGAAATATTACTCAGCTATCAGAAACAATGAAATTATGCAATTTGCAACCAAATGGATGGAACTAGAGAAGCTCATACTGAGTGAGCTAACCCACTCTCAGAAGGATGCACATGACATCTATTCACTTATAGTAGGATTTTAGCTATATAGTACAGGATATCTATACTACAACCAACACACCAAAAGGAACATGGACATAGACTTTTTTTCTTTGTTTTTTTTTTTTTTTTTGTTTTCTCTCCCTGGCAATGAGACACTTCTCACTGGTGGTACTGCCTTGTATGCCCCCAGTGTATAAGTCATTCGCCCTCATATGACTTCTGAACTGGGGCGAGGGACTGTTACGTAGGGACACTCCACTCCTGAGGAGTAGGATGGAAGGGTTAGGGGGTAAGGGGTGGTAAGGCGGGGCTGGGAAGGGGGAAAGAGGACAATATGATGGAGTTGTAACCTGAAGCAACAAATAAATAAAGAAACAAATTTTAAAAAGTGAGAGAACAGTAACATCAAATTAGAACTTATTAATATGCACCAGAAATCAATTAGAAGTATCATTGAGTTAAGTCAGTCAGCATGAGTTTTCTTTTTTTTTTATTTTAACTTTTACTTACTACTTCAAGTTACATCTCCATCAGCAGGAGTTTTCAATTGAGCTTCCTTCTATGGATGAGCTTACAATGGCTGAACTTCCAGTTTTTCTTTTCCACTGTATGGTTTTTATTTCATGGGAATAAATGATAATAACCTCTGTTGGAAACGGCTTAGCTGTTACGTGTTTTTGAGGATGCAGTATTTTCATTCTTGTGCTGTTTTACTGCTCTCTTTTCTCCCTGTTATAGAGTTGGGGGGAGAGGCCACCCTGGACAAGGGCCCTGGGGGATAGTTTGAGACAAGCATGCTTGGGTCTGAAGTGGCAGTGGAATTACAACCCTGTTTCTGGATCCAGCTTCTCAATCAGTTCAAATTGCACATGGCAACTTATCATTATAATATATGGTGTATTTCATACATATGTGTCACAATTCATTATCCATACTCACCTCCCTACCTGTCACTATGCTTAATTCTTGCTGAGTACCTTCCCTCCCTGCAAATAGTCCTCCATCTTCTTTCATGTATTTTCATGTATTCTGTTATTCTTTCTTTCTTTTCTTTCTCATTTACTAAGACCTTTTTCTCCCCTCACATAGTTCACTTTCTGCTCTGATGACCTGTGGAAATGTTCACACACACAAACACACTTAAATCTAGATTCTGCACAAAATCTAAACCCACAAAACTGACAGTATATGTCTTTCTGAGTCTGGAGTCACATAACGTAATGGCCTCTATTTCCATCCCTTTTCCTGTTGGTGTGATCAATTCGCTCATCATTATAACTAAATAGAACTTCACTCTGTGTGTGTGTGTATGTCACATTTTCCTTAATCATTTATCTGATAATGGACATTTAGACTTACTAATTTGAATAGTGCAGCAGTAAACATGATATATAAGTATTGTAAGTATGGTGACTTAGAGTCCTTAGGTTATGTGCACCAAAATGATATAATCTGAATTGCATAGTAATTATATTTTTAGTTTTTGAGTATTGTCTATACTGACTTCCATAGTATCCAGAACAGATTAGATTTCCTTTTTTAACATTTATTTATTAATTAAAGTTACATCTAGATCATAGCCCCTTCACTTCTCTCCAATCCCACCTTCCCACCCTCTTTTCCCCTCTCCCTCCTTCCCTTCTCCTCAGGTGCAGATTTCATTTCTAACATAAGTATATTGGGTTCTCTTTCTCTCTACATTCTTACCCAATTTAAAAAATGTATTTTCTTAATGGTATGCATTCTGGCTAGATTAATAGAAATCTCAACATAGTTTGACTTTGCAATTCCTTTATGGATAGTAATATTGAACACTTCTGCAAATGTTTATTGGACATTTGGAGTTTTTTTTGGATTTCTTTGTTCAGTTAATTAGTTCATTTTCTGACTGAATGATTTGAAGCTTATGGTACATAATTTTTCAATTCTTAAGAAATTGTCGGTATGAATTCCCTTTGAAGTATATAGTTGGAAAATCTTTTCTCTCTTTTCTCTAGGGTGTTCTCCTCTCAGTTTTTCTTTGTTGTGCAAGACTCTCTTAGTTTCATGCAATCCCAGTTCTTGGAACTATTTCTTAAGCTGTTGGAATCCTTTGCTTATACCTCCATTATCTGTCAGCTTCAGAGTTTCAGGTCTTTTATTAAGATATTGATCTATTTTGAATGTACATTTGTTCAGTGTGAGAGTTTTTAGTCTAGTTTCATTCTTCTACATCTTATTTTTGTTTTCCCAGCACCATTTGTTAAAGTTATTTTTCCCACTGTAGATTTTCCACACTTTTCTTGAAAACTAGGCAGGTATAATTGTGTGGGTTTATTTCTGAATTATTTCTCCTATTTTTTGGTCTATATGTGTGGTTTTTTGTCACTATCACATGAACTTATTACCATGGCTTTGTAGAATCTATTGGTAAAACCTGCATATCTTTCTACTCAGGATATTTTTTGTTAGATTTATTTATTATTTTAGTTGTTATTTATCTATTTGTGTGTGTGAAAGAGTGTTGTTTGTGTGTAGGCATGTGTGTCCCACAACATGCATGTGCAGGTTAGAGGTCAACTTCCAGAAGTCAGTTCTCTCTTTCCATCAATGTGGATCCCAGGGATCATTCTCTGGTCATTAATCTTGACAGAAAATGTCTATCGTTTCTGAGTCATCTTACTGGCTCAAGTAGAAGTTTAATATTTTAAATAATACAGCATATCATTTTTATAACCTAATCTCATTATGAATGACTTTAAGTATTGAGTAAAGTATAGAGGATAATAAAATGAATAGTGTGCCTACAAATCAGCTTTGTCAAATAGTTTCATTTTTCTGTTTTTGTATTTTTTAAAGATTTATTTATTTATTTTATGTATATGAGTTCTCTCTCTGGATGTACACTTGCAGCCAGAAGAGGGAATCATATCAAATTATGGATGGTTATGATCCACCATGTGGTTGTTGGGAATTGAACTCAGGACCTTTGGAAGAGCACTAGCCAGTGTTCTGAACTGCTGAACCATATCTCCAGCCCCGCTGTTTTTGTATATGTATTTTAGATGTTACAACCACACAGTCAATATTACAAATGAAATTAAGATATGCTGTATTGTTTATGTTCCTTTTATTCTATATTATATTTATAAATATGTACAAATATGGATATGCATGCATATCCATAAAATGTACAGGTATTTTATGGATTTTTACTTTAATATATTTCATACTTACCCTTTTCAAATCTACCCTCATTATGTCTTAATGTCTTTTAACATATGATTATATTATTCAAGATGAGAACTCACACACTTTACCCACCTTGTCACATCCCGTTTTATGACTTCAGCATAATTTGTTTGCCCATTGCCTTGCTGACAGAAATTTAGTTTACTTAAAAATTTTCAACATTACATTTCCCCTGCAATGAATATTGTTTTGCTTATCTTTTTCCTTATGCATTTATCTGACAAGTTTGCCAAGGGCAAGGATCAGTAATCTGTGTACCATGGATTAAATGTAGATAGTTCTCAACATTTGTAATAAGATTCTGCTGGAAAACCACCACACTCTTATGTTTATTTATGTCTATGGCTACTATTATGCCTGAATGGTAGAGTTGAGTATCTATCTGCAACACAGATTGTATGGATGGCCAAAACCTAAAATATGTATCATATGTCCTTCTACAGAAAACGTCTATTGATCTCAGATCTAGGGTATTGTGTAGGCATGTGAATGTTAAAGGCAAGGTGCATATCTTCAACTCTAGAGACATAGTAAAATCATTTTGTAACATGATCACACAAAATGTGACTCTGGCTTACATGCTTTCCCATGGTCCATATTTTTGTTAACATTTGACAATGTTAGATTTAAAAGATTTATACCAGTTTGTGGATTGTTTTTGTAATTTCATTTTGTTTTCTCTGAGTACTAGTGAAGATGTAATGCCTGTTTTTCCAATGCCAGTTGGCAATTCTTATAGCTCTGTTGATACCCTCTGTCTTTTT
This sequence comes from Lophiomys imhausi, assembly GCA_907164525.1. Taxonomy (NCBI): domain Eukaryota; kingdom Metazoa; phylum Chordata; class Mammalia; order Rodentia; family Muridae; genus Lophiomys; species Lophiomys imhausi. Next base: position 1,960,445 of record CAJQZJ010037491.1, on the reverse strand, counting down.
CATTTTTTAGGATGTTTTATGTTTTTCACTTCCTTCCATTCTTAGTTCCTTTATATCTTTGTTGTTTTTGTTTGTTTTGTGTTTGTTTGGGGGCGACAGGGACTTTCGGTGTATAACCCTGTCTGTTCTGGAACTCACTATGTAGACTAGTTTGGTCTAGAACTCAGAGACATCCACTTGCCTCTGTCTCCTGAATGCTGGGAGACCCACCCACCCTTTCTCCCTCCCTCCCTCCCTTCCTTTTTTATACTACCATCAAGAAAGGTATAGAGATAGTAGGTATTTATGAAGCACCCTATAGTTAGCAGCTTTGTGGAGGGGATCTAAAGGTAGTATGCTGATAGCTATTGTATACCACCTGGATGATGTATATAGCATTGTTGGGAGACCCTCCCTCCCTTCCTCCATCCCTCCTTCCTGCTATTCCTCCTCCTTTTATTTCTTTTTTCCTTCCTCCTTTCCTCTATTCTTCCTTCCACCCTTCCCGTTCTTTACTTTATTCCCTATTTCCTGTTTTTCTTTCTTTTTGCAGGATTAGTAATTGAGCACAGAGCCTCGTGAACACTAGGCAAGCACTCTACCACTGAACTATGTCCCCAGCCTACTTGTTCTTCTATAAAGAGTTTCTGGATATTACTTCAATATCATTTCATTCTTGATGTGTGTAATTAACATTAATTTTACTATTTCATTATGCAAACTCACTTTTAAATTATAAAATTTGATGGTTTTTATTGTTTTGTACCTTTTTCGTTGTTTGAAGTTAGACTTTTTCCTCTCCCAAAATTAATTTAAAAATCCAAGATTTTTAAGATTTATTTTTATTTGTAGTAATATATAAGTATGTGTGTCTTCATGTGGGTAGATACACAGGAGTGAAGATGTCTGTGAAATCCAGAAGTGTCCAATTGCCTGGAGCTGGAATTATAGATGATTGTGAGTTGCCTCACATGGGTGCTGAGAACTGAATTTGAGTTCTCTGAAAGAGCAGTAACTGCTCTTAACTGGTGAGCAATCTCCATAGCCCCTGAAAGTTTTGTTTATTTTTTTCTGTTATAAAGTTGTGAGTTTTCATATTCATATATTTAATTCAATTAGAATTAATTTTGCTGGTTACTTTTGATTGTAACTTATGTTCTCACAAATGTCATAAATACTATCTTTTCTCAATAGAACGTTTTGTATTACCATTTTGTTGGTGAATATATTGTTTTGTTATATTTCATTTGATGAATCACATCTTGCTTTATATATTTTAGTACACAATTTCCCCTTATAAATACTGAAAGAGTCAACATTCATTTAAAATGAATAATCATTTGCAACCAAGAAAGGAGAGAAAATGGGGGGGGAGCATATTAAAAGATACCAGCAACCTTTTTGGTATTCTTATATTTAGAATTCACATATTCATCAGTATGTATTAAATGCATCATATGAGACAGAACTATTCTGAGTTGCTAAAGGTATACCGAACGTATGATGGCAGATTGTAACTTAGAATGTATAGCAATTTCTTAATGCTTTTTCTATGTTCCAGTTAGCTAAGTCAGAAGTCAATATCGCAGTCTCTGAGTCCACCAAAAACCAAAACAAAAAATCACTCCTGTTGTATTTGGAGTTGGTTATTCTACTGGCCTGTGTGTTACCAAGCATAGATATGAAGACAGTGGGTTTTTCTGAAACACCCTGTAGTTAGTACCTTTGTGGATGGCATCTAAGGGCAGTAGGATGATGACTGTGCATACCCTGGATGGTTTGTATAGCACTGAGTTCTACAGATCAGGTTTTCTAGTGCTGGCTTCTTTATTCCTCACTGTCATAATTGTGGCAAAGGCTCTCTATGGAGGCTGGACAAATGTGATGTTTGTGAAGCAGTACACGGGCCCAATCCAACAGGTTACTCTGCCATTACTTCCAGTGACCAAAAATACATCTTCTCTCTGTTGTGCTGTCTTCTGCATATGGTGGTTTGATTGAGAATGGATCCAATAAGCTCATATATTTGATGTTTGCTTCTAGTTGGTGAACTATTTAGGAAAGGTTAGAAAGTATGGTCTTGTTGGAGAAGAAGTGTCACTGGGGGTGAGCTTTGAGATTGCAAAAGTCCACAGCAATTCCACACAGTCTCTCTGTCTCTGTGTCTCTCTGTCTCTGTATGTCTCTCTCTGTCTCTCTCTCTCACACAAACACACACACACACACACACACACACACACACACACACACACACATTCTCTTTCTACTTTATGCCTGTGGATCAGATGTAAGCCCTCAGCTACTGCTCCAGTGCCATGCTTGCTAGCCTGCTGGCCACCATGCTCCCTGTCCTGGTGTCCATGAACTCACCCTTAGAAATTGTAAGCAAGCACTCATTAACACTTTCTTCCATAAGTTGCCTTGGCCATGGTATCTCTTCACAACATACAGGAGTAACCAAGACACTACATTGAATTGTGTGGATTCTATTTCATACAACTGATCTTAACTTCTCAGTCCTTCAAAATGGAGGATGAAGTATAAACTACATAATGCCCACCCACTTTCCAAACTGTGAGTCATTTCTCTATTAGGTGAGGCAGCAGCATGGAGGAAGGATTACTTTGACTTAAAAGTGTCAGGCAAATTTCACTTAGGAGATGATTTTTAGCTTAGTCTTCAAGAGTAATTGGGGCAAAAGGAACAACCTGAGAAAGTCCAGGGACATGTGATTCTGGCACAAATAACTTGATGAGGCTGAGTCATGAGGTGGGTGTGATGATTATGTACATGATAACTTGGAAGAACAGATATAGTGAGGGCAATATTACGAAAAGGAAAGGAGAAAAATATTGAATGTGATAGATGAGAATAAAGTCAAGGATTCAGGTTTTTTTTGTCTATATGGTAATCTTTCCTTTGTTCTGCCTTTCCTTATTTCCCTTCTTTCCTTCCCTTCAAACAAAAGATCCTATTTTGTGGTTCTGGGCCAAACCATAGGTCCAGATGCATTTTAAGTGTATATTATACTGTAGTCACCACCCCCACTACTTCATAGCCTCCCCCCAAATCTGATTGTGTTAGATTTATTCTTAGATACATCTTTTCTCCTGTGTCCTCTCTAACATTCACCCGAATGCCTTGACCATGGCACTACTCAATACATATTGGGTGAATATTTGATTTGAGCTACATGGTTGCACTTTTAAGAGTAGTTAGCAGAGATAAGAAAATTGATGTGCTATTCTAAGTCATTATGTGGAAAACATCTAAGTCTTCACAATGGATTGTACTGAGCTTATTGCTTTGTTTTATCTTCATCAAGAGAAAGGTCTTTATTCATTTCTTTCTGAGTTGATCAGAAGTATTACCTGGTTTCTCTAGCATTCCCTTTCTGGACACTGGTTTCTAAATTCTTCTCTAAAGTCTTTAAAGTTCTTTGTTGCCTTTCCCCTCAACAACATAAGTCTGTAATAGCACTAATACTAGCATTGCTGCTATTGATAATGTTGATGAAACATGCCAGAATAAATCAGAGTCCCTTTCCTTCAGATCAATTGTCAGCCCTGTATTGATGTTTTCACAGTCAGAGTTAAGATTTCTGTTGAGTTAAAATTACTTTTCACATTTTCCCCCTAGGAACTGAAAAATGGGGAGGAGGGAGGAGGCTATGATCTGGATGTAACTTGAATAAATAAATAAATTAAATTAAAAAGAATGGTTTGTATCTCCAGTGAGACTCCATTAGAGAGAACTTTTTCAATTTTCAGGTGGTTATCAGTTAGACATAGCTTCTTTGTGTGGGTTGAGGGGTTTTTGTCCACTTTACAACTCAGCACTGAGACCCTGTCTGGTACAGGCCCATGCAGGCCGTGTGCATACTACCATACCCTCTGTAATTTATATATGTGTCAATCTTGCTGTGTTTAGAAGGTGTTCATTTTTATTGGCCTCCATCCCCTCTAGCCCTTACAATCTTTCTGCCTCCTTTTTCACATGGTTCCCTGATCCTCTGAGGGGAAGTCTTAAATGGAGACATCCCATTTAAGACTGAGTATTTCAACATATCTCTCTCCCTCTGCACATTGTTCATCTGTGGGTCTCTGTATTTGTTCTCAATCACGACAGGAAGAAACTTCTCTGGTGATGGCTGAGCAAAACCTGATCTGTGAATATAGCAAAATGGCATTAGGAGTGATTTATGCCTAAGTTCCTTTAGCACAGTGGCTCTCAACCTTCCTAACGCTGTGTTCCTTTAATACAGTTCCGCATATTTTGGTGACCCACAACCATAAAATTATTTTTCTTGCTACTTCATATCTATAATTTTGCAACTGCTATGAATTATAGTGCAAATATCTGACCAATAGATTGAGACTGCTTTTCCCCTAGGTCCCTGAGCAGTGTTGGGTATGAGTTCCATCTTATGGAGTGGGTCTTAAAACCAACCAGTTAGTTTTTTGTTACTCCCACAAAATTTCTGTCACTATTGCAGTAGCATAGCTTACAGACAGATCATCATTGTAGATCAGAGACTGTGTCTGGGGTGACCAACAGCTCAATTAGATATAACCCATTCCTGGCACACTGGGAGCTTCATTTGGTGATGAGAGGCATCCACTTGGGGCTCTGTCTCCCCTGCTCCTTTGTTTATATCACATTTATATGTGTATATATTTTTGTGACGCTTCTATTGCATCTATTGCTTTAGTTCTACATACAACCCTTTAAATAGCCTTTAGTTTTAGCTTTCTTTCCCCATATGTGTTCCCTTGCCTTCACTTTCCTGCCCATCCCAGTTTAATCCTCCTATTCATGCCCTCGTCTATCCATAACTGTCTATTCTATTTCCCCTTCCTAGGGCGATCAACCCCCCCCCCCCCCCCGTTTACTTCCTCTGCACTTGAACTCGGTGGTTATACAGATTGTAACTTGCTTATCAAAGACTTAACAGCTAACACCCACATATAACTGAATATGTACCATGTGTGTCTTTCTGAGTCTGTGTTACCTCATTCAAGATAATTCTTTTCTAGCTCCATCCATAAGTTAGAACTATGAAATTCCAACCTGTGAGTTTCATGACTTAATTTTTTTTAAAACACCTAAGTGATATTCCATTCTGTAAATATACCACAGTTTGTTTATCCATTTATCCCTTGGCAGGCATCTAGACAATTTCCTTTTATTGGATATTATGAATAGAGCAGCCATGAACAGAGTTGAATAAGTGTCCTTGTGGTATGGTGTAGCATCCTTTGGGTATATGCGCAAGAGTGGTGTAACCAGATCGAGAGGTAGATTGATTCCCAACTTTATGAGGAACCACTGCACTGATTTCCATAATGGCTGTAGAAGTTTCCACTCGCACCAGCAATGCAGGAGTGTTCCCCTTACTGTGGATCCTTGCCAGCATGGGATGTCACTTGTATTATTGAAGTTGGCCATTCTGATTGGTGTAAGATGAAATCTCAAAGTAGTTTTGATTTGCATTTCCCTGATGACTAAGGACATCAAACATTTCTTTAAGTGCTTCTCATCCATTTGAGATTCTTCTGTTGAAAAAATTCTCTGTTTAGATATGTACCACATTTTTAAATTTGTTAGTTCTTCATATATTTTGGATATTAGTCCTATATCAAATGTAGAGTTGGTTAAAAAAAATCTTTTTCCATTTTGCAGCCTGCCAATTTGTCCAAGTGATGCTGTCATTGACCTTACAGAAGCTTTTAAGTTTCATGAGGTCCCATTTATTAATTGTCAATCTTAGCGCCTATGTTATCTGTATTTTGTTTAGTAAGTTGTTTCCTGTGTCAATGTGTTGAAGGCTACTCTCCCATTTTCTCTTCTGTCAGGTACAGTATATCTGGTGTCATGTTAAGGTCTTTTATCTATTTGGAGTTGAGAATTGTTTATGGGGTGATAAATGTGGATCTATCAGCTATCCAGTTTGCCTTACACCATTAATTTAAGATGCTGTATTTCTTCCTGTGTATGTTTTTAGTTTCTTTATCAAAAACTAGATGTCCACAGGAGTTTTGCTTTTCATAGAACACTCACATTGGGTCTGTGCTTTGGCTCTTGTGAAGAACACTGTGGAGAAACAGCGTGTTTTTCAACTAAATGATTTCATATCCTTTAGATATATTCTGAAATTCCTAGATCATAAGATGGTTCTCTTTTTAAGGAACATCCTTGTGGATTTTTGGTGGTCTTTTCCACGATGCAGATTTCTAGAATAAATCTAGTATAGCAGTTCTCAACCTATGGGTCATGACCCCTTTGGGGTCACATACCAGATGTGCTGTATATCAGATATTGGCATTGTGATTCATAACAGTAGCAAAATTACAGTTATGAAGTAGAAATGGGAACAGTTTTATGGTTGGGGCTCACTACAACATGAAGAACTGTATTAAAAGGCTAGAATGTTAGGGTGGTTGAGAATCACTGACCTAGTAGTTCACATTCTTACTAATAGTGCACAAGAGTGCCTGTTATTCTGTATCCTTCCTGAAACTTATTTTTAATCTTTTGATAATGATCTTTTCATCAGATGTGAGGTCAGATATATTATTGCAATTTTGCATTTATCTCATGATAAATGCTATGAAATATTTTATACACCTCTTGTTCTTTTGTATGTATATTGAAATCTTTGCCAATGTATTATTAGGTATCAATTTTATTGTTATTGATCTATTTAAACCCCTCATATATTTTAGAGATTAACCCATTTCCAGTTATGTGGTTTGCAAATATCTTCACCTAGGCATTAAGTTGTCCCTGTGTTTTGTTGACTACTTCACTTGCTGTGTAGATATCTTACGAGATTAATAGTGCAAGGTTTCTGGAGGTGCTGAGATCTGAAGCCAGAGCCATGTACATTGTAGGTCAACATTGCAGAGCTGTCCCCAGCTCAATAATGATACTTTTTTTTTTTAAAAGAAAGTTGGAAGAATGGTGGGAAAAACTGTAGGTCAGTTTCCTTTTTTTCCTCTTTCATATGTTACAATGCCACCCCCTTTTCTGCTAATTAAAATAAAACAGAAATGTTTGAAGAGAATTTATGTGATCCCTATAAGTGAAAACATATTAAGCCAATGGAAAAGGAGTGTCTCTGATATTTCAGGAAATGCATGAATTTATCATAAATTACATTTAGATAAATATGAGAGGACCTAGGGTTCCTGAATTTATATTGTCCAGTTTATGGGAATATTTACCTATTACAATTGAATTCCTCTGTGATCTTTATAGACACAAAAGAGACCTATCAACAAACAATCTAAACCACTTCATGTTTTCATGAAATAAATTTATAAACATTGTCAGAGACAATCATGGGAACAGATAATGACCCTACTTTCAGGTACTGTCTCTTGTCCTTCAGGTTGTAAGCCATAACCTTCAACAACTGAGCCATTTTTCCAGCCCAGGAACTGTTTCTGTATAGCCTCACATATGGCAAATTTAACTCACAGATGGAACAGGCTTTTCATGAGAGGGCACCTGAACCACTTACTGGCTATGTACATAGTATAGACTTGGCAGATAGCAAAGGGATTTGCTTTTCCTTACTTTCTGGTAGTGGGACTGACATGTATAGTATAGTCAAAAAGAAAACAGAAACAGTTATTATGTGATCTGAAGCCGAAGGCAATGGATTTGGGACAGTTAGTTCTACTTCATAGTAATTACTGCTTTTCCCACTTGCTTTCTCTCTCATTTGATCTGCTGCCTTCTCTCCATGCCATTGTTGGATATTTCCTACATAGAAAGCAAATTAGTGATTGGAGTCATGGTTAATACAAATAGCTTGGTAAATGATAGGTTAGTGGCTTATTAAATCTACTTCTATTTTTTGATTCTCAAATGGCTATAACTAGAAAAACAAGGCAAATAATTTATACATCTGATGCGTTTACAGATCCATTGATTCATCAAGCTTTTATTGAGTGTTTGTTATATTCTAGTCACTGTGCTAGATGTGACAGGAAAATCTAATGGGCACATGCCACATAAGTGTATTCTGCACACTCAGAAATGAAATTGTCCTCAGCATTGTCATGAGCTGATGCCAAGAAGATGATGACAGAAATCTTTCACGTTGATTTTGTTTCCCAAAGAAATAATTTGTCTACAAACTGAAGGAAAGTGAAAGACACTTTGGTCTGCCTTTCTTTAGTTGAATAAAATTCTGTATAACTGATTCATAAATCTCAAACCTCATACAGAAAAAAGGTTTCATTAAATATGTCTTTCTACTCCAGGGTATTTTTCCCATTATGAATTAAATATTTATCCACATTTCATTTCATATTGTTAATTTTTAAATTTAAACACATGATGATTTTAATTTTAGGCCTCTATTATGTTTCTTTAATAATTTATATCTCTCTATATATCATATATTCATATTTGCATATATATGTTTGTATGTGTGTGTATGCTCTGTGATATGTACATTGTTACTGTAGGGGAATAGCACATATGTATATCACACATCATATATATGTATACTGACCTGCATAGGTGGGTATGTTTACACTTTTGTTCCTGTGACTGTGGAGGCCTGAGGTTGAGATTAATATTATATATCTTCTGAGATTGCTTTCCACCTTAAGTATTGAGGCAGGGTCTCTTGCTGAACCCAGACCTAACATCCTTTAATCTAATCTAACTCACCAGCTTGCTGGGAAGTACAGTGACTCCATAACTCCACCTCCCACATTTTGAGAATACAGACAGACTGTTCTACATAGTCTGCTGTCTTTTCGTGTGGGTTCTGAAAATCAGCAATCCATCCATAATGCAAGCAGGGCAGGCACTTTACACTCGAAGCCATCTCCCCAGCCCCAACCACTGTCTTTCTGTAATCTCACTCTTTGAGAAAAAGTATAATATTTCTTCTTATCCACTGTAGTGAGACTCCATTTAGGTCTCAGATTCTTTCTGCCTGGATATTGAAATAGCACTGTGACTACTGAAAAAGATTATACATAAAGAAAACTGAAAATATGAAGTATGTTAAATCTCCTATAATGTTGAACTTTCCTCTAATTGCCTCTGTTCTTAACTTTTAGCCTTGAACCCAAAGTTAGTAAGAGAGAATTGTAAAGGCCATGATTTGGAAATTGCTGCATAAAACACATGTAGTTACTATGAAATTCTCAGAGATCCATATCTTAAATAACTTCATTTCATTTTTAAACATACTTAATATCCTTGGTTAATAGGTTGAGAAGTTGAAAAGTAGGTTGGGGAACAGAAATGTTAGAAACCAGCGGTGGATTGTCAATAATAAGTAACAGTGAGACAAGCCTAGACAGAGACTGTGAATTGTATTATAGCATGACACCATGACTGTAGTTGGTCATAATGGCCTGAGTATTTGAGAAAAGATTAAATTGTGTTCATATTCTGTGAGATAGAAAGGAAAGGCTAACTTAACTTCCCTATGATATAGTTCAAGTTTTTCAACTTGAAATATAAACTTCAGCCATTGTAAATGTGTTACATATGTTAAATTTTTGAGTAAAGAAAATGAAATAATGCTATGTTTTTTATTTTCCCTTAGAGATTATGTACCCCCATCATTTGCTTATGGCTGAAGTCAAATGACTACAACCTAGATTTTATGATATCCTGATATAGTTCCAGCTACTCATGGTATGAAAGGTGTTACAAAGCTCAAAAAAAGTGTACAAAAAGGGACCATTAATATTGCTAATTTATACCTTCCCAATGTCCAGTTTGTTGAGCCATTTAACTCTCATAAATGTGGCATATTTATATCTGTTGTTTTGTATAATACTTACTGTTATAAGAGAAGGAACCATCTGTTGGACTGAAAGGGGAAGCTGCTGGGGGGAAGAGGGTGGAAGGGCGGGATAGGAAGGGGGAATAGGGAAGGGTTTGTGACTGAGATGTAACTTGAAGAAAAAAAAATAAAGTATTTAAAAAATATTGCTAATTTATTATTTTGTACTTAGTTATGTTGTATATGGGACCTAAATCTCAACATAATGTGTTCATGTTTTATATACACCTTCTATATATAGCCTGAAAATATTAAACTATATTTTAGTGCCTCTGAATTTTGAATAAATTCCCAAATTAAGTCAGACATAGAAATTGCCATTATAGTATACTGTGAATGCCTAGAAGTTTTGAATTTTGGAGCTGAATGGTGTCAGATTTTCAGAAGAGTAGCAGATTTTTGTTTTACACATGGCTAATATAGCAGTAAAGCAGAGTGAGAGGTCAATGTTACCTGGAGCTTTTGAGAAGTTTGTTAGTGAGACAGGTATATATCCTTTTTAATGCATTGTTACTGTAGGGGAATAGCACATGTGGACGTCCAAGGAAAGCTTTATTCAATCAGTGGCTCTCTGCTTTCTTGTGGTGGATTCTAAGGACTGACCTCAGTTCATCATGCATGTGCAGCAAGAGCCCTACCCGCTGAACCATCTCAATAACCCAGGGACAAAGAACCCTTCTTGACCAGGCTTGCATTAGCCCCATGTTACAGAAATGTAGGCCTTAAGGCTCATAAAAATCAACAGACTTGCTGGTGATCACAAAAATGATAAATAGTTTATCTACAGAGCCAGAACATATTTTTGACTACAGGAAGCAATTTGCCTGAGAGTAGAAGTAGTATTTGAGATGCACATTAAAACTCCTAATAAGACTTCAATCACAAGAAGAAGGAGAGGAGGAGGAGAAGGAGGAATAAAAAAGAATGAAAGAAAAAGAAAAAGCAATTCCCAAAAGGAATTCACAAAAGAGAAAACAAATTAAGCAAGCATGAAGAGATTAGTATGAAAATGACTGTTGGTGGGTAACAGTTACTACTGAGACCCATAACTGATCGAAGTGCTGAGAATAAGAGACTTTCCAATGCTCTGTCCTAAATGGGACATGAATATCACCCCTTTCTAGGCTCAGAAGAGGCTCTAAGAGCCAGAGGAAGGGGAGGGGTCCTGAGAAACAGTCTTCTGAATATGATGTGACCTTTGCACTTATGAACTCACAGCAGCTATGGTTACTTGTACATTACTGGATTCCTTCACATTTCATCATGTAAAAGTGAGGAGTAGCCCATGAAGCCCCGCCGTTCTCTGGGAAACTACAAGCAGGTAGTGGTTGCAGGTTGAGTGGAGGGTGTATCATATTTTTAGAGGGATAGCCACTGGGAAATGGTCTATGCTCTGGTAAATGACCCCTCATCCATGTTCACGCAAACAACCCTAACGAAATAAAACAAATCATTTTAAAAGGATTGGGGCAGGAAGTAGGGTCTGGAGATATAAGTCAACAGTTAACAAAACCTTTATTAATCATGTACAGAACATGGTTTCAGTCTCCAGCATTGAAAGTGTGACTGACAGCCATCTGTAACTTCCATTCCAGGAGGCCTGGTGCCTTCTTTTGGGCTTCTGTTGGCACCAAACATATACATAGTGGATATATACACCTGCAGGTAAAACACTAAAACAAAAGTAAGGAATTCTAAATTTAAAAAAAAAGAAGAAAGGAAGGGGGCTTGTTGAGAAGAAAGTGTTCAGTGTGAGTAGAGGTGGGGTAAGAATATGAAATAATGAATGAGTATGATCAAAATATATGCGTGGATAAAACTTTAAAATTAATGAAAATATTTTTAAAAGAAAATGAGTTTTCTGGTAATTCATGAGACCAGATGGAGGCATGCTTTTAACAGAAAATCAAGTTTAGGTATAAGAATAAATAAAAGGCTGGAAAATTGGACTTGAAACTACAAGTCTGTTGTAGAAATTTGATGTTAGGACCATAGGTTTGTACTGAAGGTGAGCTGGGCCTCTGTTAAGAAAATTAGAAGTCTTTATTTAGTAAGAGAAATGACACGAAGCATTAACCTATTCTACGCACTTAATGGCAAAGAAAATCAATACATGATCCTTTAGGGATTTTATTTTGGGAAGGAGTGGATTAAGGACAGATAGTTTTGTTAAGATTTTGTGAGACTAATTGCTGGTACTTGAATTGAGCCTTTCCCAAAGGCTCATCTTATTTTTGAGAAAATAAATCTCTAATTGTATTCCATTAATGGATTTTAATCAAGAGAAACAATTGAATCAGCTCAATCTGAGCCATTGTTTTTGGCAGGATGATTACTTTACAGCTGGGCTTTAAATTGGAGGTAGTCCAGATAACAGTGGTTCTCAAATCTGAACAGGTATCAGAAAGCCCACAAGGCACTAGAGAGGTGGCCCAGCAGTTAAGAACACTTACTCCTCTTTTAGGAGAACTTCTTCCACTTTACTTTCTTTTCCATGGTTCCCAGCACTCACATGGTAGCTCATAACTGTCTGTAACTCAAGTTCCAGGGATTCTGATGCCACCTTCAGGCCCATGAGGCACTGTGTGCATGTGCTCCACACCTGTACACATAGACAAAGCACACATATACATAAAATATATAAAAATAATACAAAAGAACTAGTTTAAGTTCTATTAAAATGCAAATGATCAGGTCTTCCCCACTGACTAGTGGTTCTGATGATCCAGTGATTCTGAGAACTTACATTTCTAACAAGTTTCCAAGGGATGTTTATGGTTTAGTCCTATGGATTATACCATGAGAACCACTGCCTTGGAGTGAGTTGCAAAGTTTCTGCTGCAGAATCAATTAAATGAAACAAGAAAACAGAAAATGAAAGGAAGACTGAAAGAAAAAAAGAAAGACAGAAAGATGGACATAAAGACAGACAGAAAGGGAAAAAGAAACAGCAACTCAGAAACAAGAAAATCATGCAATTTGCAACCAAATGGTTGGAACTAGAAAAGCTCATCCTAGTGAGCTAACTCAGACTCAGAAAGATACGCATAGCATATATTCACTTATAACTGGATTTTAGCCATATAGTACCGGATAACCATCCTACAATCAATAGACTGAAAAAAAAAACAGGAACATGGACTTAGTTACCTGTTAGTGAGACACTCCACCCTAGTGGAACATGCATGTATACCCCCTGTACAAGAGGATGCTCTTAGACCTCATGTGACTAATGAACTGAGGAGGCTGATACGTGGAGGCACCCCATACTGGAGGGGTGGGATGGGTGGGAGATGGGGTAAAGGATGGGAGGGTGGGACTGGGAGGGGGTGGAGGGAAGGGGCTGTAATGGAGACATAGCTTGAACTAATAAATAAATGTTAATAATAATAATAAAACTTTAAAGGAAATAAGTAATTTCACAGAAATGTCACATGTTGCGCTAATTTTTATTTAGAGACTAAAATTCAGGATGTAGTTATGTACAAATGTGTATGTGCATTTGTCAAAGGGAGCACTGCATCTGGGAACCAACATTCAAGGCCTTCATAGGCACATGTATACCCGTATATTTACACACATATGCGTATGCTCCCTTTGACAAATGCTCTCTGAATGGGACTTGGAGTTCATTGATTAGGCTGATTAGGTTGGACGGCCAGTGAACTCCAGTGATCTATGTGTCTCTACCTCTGCTGTCCTCAGATTGCCAATGTGTGTCACTCACTCTGCCACACTTGTTTTTATGTAGGTTCTGGAGTGGAAATCACATCTTCTTGTTTACACAGGAAACACTTTCTGCAGACCCAGGAGGACATTTTTTGTAGATACATTTACAAAATGGAAATAGTGCAAAGCTTTGTGATTAGACCATATGCATTCCTATCCCAACTCTGCTTTTGTTAGATGCTTTTCAAGTTACTTAACATTTGCAGTCTTCTGTCTTCTGATCTCTAAAATACATTTAATAAGATAATTTTGTGATGGCATTTCTAGGAGGGATGCAGCAGTTCAGGGTAAATCTGGATGTCTGCCTTGGTAGACATTCTATTCGTCAAGTGTGTACTTTATTGAGGAAAACAACACCTAAGTAATTTTTAAAGGTATAAGTAAGATCATATGGCTTCACTTGTTTAAATTATGAAAGTGTGGATACTCCTTAACAGTCACTCCTTGCACCAGATTGAATTGTAGCAGTGCAATACTGTTTTCTAATCAAGATCAAGGATTATAAAATAAGTATCTCTAAAAATATTTTTCTGAAGATTGGATTTCTTCAAGTTGGAATGTCTTTAAAGCACAAAAAGTTGTCATCATGAGTTGGAGTGTAACCCTTCATTTTATGTTTCATGCTTTAAGATACAGTCAGTTTGCCTTTTTAAAAAAATCCTTGTTTTTCACTAACAAAAATAGATGCTACCTCAGAGTAAAGGGCTGGGAAAAGGTTTTCCAAGCAAATGGACACAGGAAGCAAGCTGGAGTAGCCATCTTAATATCAAATAAAATAGACTTTCAACTGAAGTTAATCAAAAAAGATAGAGAAGGGCACTACATACTTGTTAAAGAAAATATTCATCAAGAGGACATATAATATTGAATATCTATGCCCCAAATACAAGGGTACATTTGTAAAAGAAACTCTTCTAAAGCTTAAATCACACATTGATCCCTATACATTAGTAGTGGGAGACTTCAACACCCCACTCACAACAATGGACAGGTCATCAAGACAGAAACCAAACAGAGAAATAATGAGTCTAACAGAGATCATGAACCAAATGGACCTAACAGATATCTACAGAACGTTTCACCCAAACACAGAATACATCTTCTTTTCAGCACCTCATGGAACCTTCTCCAAAATTGACCAAATAGTTGCACACAAAGCAAGCCTCAACAGATACAAGAAGATTGAAATAACCCATTGTATCTTATCAGATCACCATGGAATAATAATAAAGCTGGACTTCAATAGCAAAAGAATCAACAGAAAGTCTACACTCACATGGAAATTGAACAACTCTTTACTAGAGGACCACTGGGTCAGGGAAGAAATAAAGAAGGAAATCAAAGACTTCTTAAAATCCAATGAAAATGAAGACACAACATACCCAAACCTATGGGACACAATGAAAGCAGAGCTACGAGGAAAGTTCATAGCACTAAGTGCCTTCAAAAAGAAAATTGTGACAGCTCATATTAGCGAATTAACAGGTGAATTGAAAGAATTGGGAAAAAAAAAAAGAGCAAACACTCCCAAGAGGAGCAGAGGCAGGAAACCATCAAACTTAGGGCTGAAATCAACAACTTAGAAACAAAAAGAATGATACAAAGAATCAATGAAACCAAGAGTTGGTTCTTTGAGAAAAATCAACAAAATAGACAAACCCTTAGCCATATTAACTAAAAACCAAAACCGTACAATGGAAAAAGGACAGCATCTTCAACAAATAGTGCTGTTCCAACTGGATGTTGATATGTAAAAGAATGAAATTAGACCCATACTTATCACCTTGTACAAAACTTAAGTCCAAGTGGATCAAAGACCTTAACATAAGGGTGGACACACTAAATCTACTAGAAGAGAAAGTGGGGAAAACCCTGGAACTCATTGGCACAGGTGACAACTTTATGAACAAAACACCAACAGCTCAGGATCTAAGACCAACAATTAATAAATGGGACCTCATGAAACTGAAAAGTTCTGTAAGGCAAAGGACACTGTCATTCGAACAAAACAGCAGCCTACAGATTGGGAGAAAATCTTCACCAACCCCACATCTGACAGAGGGCAAATATCCAAAATTTACAAAGAACTCAAGAAATTAAATGCCAAGAAACCAAATAATCCAATTAAAAAATGGGGGAAAGAGCTAAACAGAATTCACAAAGGAGGGATTCCTAATGGCTGAAAAACATTTGAAGAAATGCTCAGCATCCTTAATCATCAGAGAAATGCAGCTCAAGACGACTCTGAGATTCCATCTCACACCTGTCAGAATGGCTAAGATCAAAAGCTCAAATGACAGCACATGCTGGTGAGGGCATGGAGAAAGGGGAACCCTCCTCCATTGCTGGTGAGAGTGCAGGCTTGTGCAACCACTATGGAGGTCAGTCTGGCAATATCTTAGAAAACTTGGAATAACTCTGCCTCGGGACCCAGCCATAGTACTTCTGGGTATACATCCAAATGGTTCCTCACCAAATCACAAGGAAGTTTCCTTATCTGTGTTCATAGCAGCCTTATTTGTAATATCTAAAAACTGGAAACAACCCATATGTCCCTCAACCAAAGAATGGAGTAAAAAACTGTGGTACATCTACACAATGGAATACTACTCAGCCATCAGAAACAATGAAATCATGCAATTTGCAGCCAAATCGATGGAACTAGAGAAGCTCATCCTGAGTGAGTTAACCCAGACTCAGAAGGATGCACATGGCATTTATTCACTTATAGTTGGATTTTAGCTACATAGTACAGGATAACTATACTGCAACCAATGCACCAAAGGGAACATAAACATAGATTTTTTTAATGTCATGAGACACTTTGCACTAGTGTTGCAGCCTTGTAGGCCCCCAGTGTATGAGGAGGCTCTTGGCCCTCATATGACTGCTGAACTGTGGCAGGGGACTGTCATATGGGGACTCTCCACTCCAGAGGAGTGGGATGGAAGGAATGGGGAGTAGAGGGTAGGAGAGTGGGACTGGGAGGGGTGGAAAGAGCACACTGTGATGGAGGTGTAACCTGAAGAAATAAATATTTTTTAAAAATAAGGAAAAATTTAAAAAGAAAAAAATAAAAATCCTTTTTAATTTTTAGAAATTAAAGTATAATAACATTATTTCTCCCCTTTCCTTTTCTCCTTCCAACCCCCCAATACATCCCCTTTCTCTGTCTCAAAATTGTGGCCTTTTTTCTTTAATATATATAATACACAATAATTTGATATAGTAATTTAATAATGATTTAACCTAATATATTTATATAACCTCAGGCTATATAATATTACTTGTGTGTATATATATAATTTCAGACCTGACCTATTGAGGGAAGACTCATCCCTAGAGAAGACTGTTTCTCCCGTTTTTCATCATTCCTTCATTGCCTTTAGTTCTTTGTTTAGGACTGACACCCCGTGTGATTTCCTCTTTCCACATTAGCATGTCAATTGGTGTTATACTTGTGCAGTTCTTGTTTAGGCAGTGATACTGTTGCGGAATCATGGGTGAAGCTTCCCTGACATTTGTAGAAATTCTGACTGCAGACATCCTGTTCCTTTAGCTCTTGCAATCTTTCTCACTCCCTGTTCCCTGATGTTCCCTGGGCCTTAGGCAAAAGAGTTGTGTCATAGGTATATAAGTTGGAGCCGAACAGCACATGATTGTTAGTTGTATTTTGATTCATAGTAATTTTCTGTAATGATCTCTGTCTGTGTAAAAGAGAAGTTTCTTTTATTAAGGGTGAGAGCTACAATTATCTGTGTGTATAAGCATAAATATTCAGTATGTAGTTTGGGATTATTCTACTTTAGTAACGTAAATGTGGTTGTAGGTTCTCCTCCAAGATCCATGACCACACTAGTCTTAGATAGTTGACTAGGTTTTCCGGTACCAGGTATGATTTCCTTCTTCTTAAAAATGGGTCTTAGGTCAAATTGGGGAGCTGTTGGTTACTGTCAAGATATGTGTGACAATATTGCCCTTAGAGTCAAGCCATGATGGTCATTGTTTTAGATCATAGGAATCAAATCTTAGTAGGACTATTGGTTGCTCCATTCCCTTGGAAGCTTGCTTGGCAGCTTATAGCACTATGATCTACTCCTCAGGAAGCAAGCTTTCATATCAGATCCTCCAGGTCCTGTGTCTGAAGTATACTGTGTGTGAAGTTCATGGTATCTTCAGCAATAAATACCTACCTTCAACCCATGGAGGGCAACTAAGAACAGAATCAATAACATAATATTTTGGGAATCTCTGGGACTACTCTCTGACCAACAACTTGAAATGGAGCTTCTTATGCCTGGTTTTGAAGCTTTTGTTAGTCTATAGTTTTTAGGAAACATTGTAACCTCAGGTAGGAAATTTTTTGTTTAAAATACATACACATGTATAAATGCACACATAGACTTTTATATTGTATGTGATTTTAGGTATTAGTAAATACTATGTTATTATGAAAATTTCAGAGATCCTTATTTTCATTTTACTCCCCCATCTCTTTCTGTAGTGATCACCTTCTTCTCTCTCTCCTTAATTACAGACCCCCTTGTTTTTTCCATTTTCCCCTTCAAATCATAGGTACCCTGTTATTGCCTCTCTATATTGCTCCCTTCGTTGTCCCTTTTTACTTTCCTGGCTTCTGTAATTATTCTAAGGTATGTACTAGTGTCTCAGATTTGGAGCTAGGAGTCAAAGATGGACAAGGACATGTGACTTGTCTTTTACTTGTGCTTCTAGATTACCTCACTCAATATGATATTTTCTAGTTGCATTCATTAACCTGCAAAGTTCATGATTTAATTTTATTCTTTGCAGATGAATAGTATTCCATAGTTTGTATGTACTACATTTTCATTATCCTTTCATCAACTGAAGGACATTTATGCTGCTTCCAATTCCTGACTATTGTATATAGAACAACTATAGCATGTTTTGGAAAGTAGTGTCTTTGGAGTAGGATGTTGAGTCCTTTGAACATATGCTAAAGAGTGGTACATCTGGGTCTTACGCTAGATTTATTTTTATTTTTGAAGGTTCTCCATGCTGATTTACAGAATGGCTGGACCAGTTTGCAGTCTCACATCATCAGTGGATGATGATTCCCCATAATGTCACCAGGATTTGTTTGTTGACATTTGCCATAGTTACTGGGGTAAGATGAAATTTCAAAGTTGTTTTCGTTTCCAGTTTTGTAATTGCTAGTGATTATTAACAATGAGATATTTCATAGCCATTTTTTATCTTTTGATTAATCTCTGTTCAGGTAGGTCCCAAGCCTATTTTTTGAATGGGTCATTTGCTTTCTTGACACTTTGTATTTTGAGTTCTTTGTATACTTTGCATATCAATCCACTGTCAGATATATAGTTAGCAAAAATTCTCTCCCATTCTGTGGGGCTTCCTCTTCATCCAGTTGTGTCTTTAGTTATACAGAAGCACTTTAGTTTTAAAATCCCACTTGCCAATTGTTGGCCTTAATTCTTGGCAAATGGTGTCCTATTCAAAAAGCCCATTCCTACACCTATGTTATGCAATGTACTATCTATGTTTTCTTACAGCAGTTTTGGTTTTTCACATTTTGGTCTTTGATGTATTAGAAGTTAGCTTTCATGCAAGATTATAGATTGGATATAATTTCATTCTAAATATTGAAGATATGTCTTTTGTAAAGGATTTTTCTCTTGATATGTATATTGATGTTTTGCCTGTATATGTGTATTTTTCCTGCTTATGCGTGTGTACCATGTGAGTACAGTGCCTGCACAGGCAAGAAGAGGGTGTCAGATCCTCTGGAACTGGAGTTACTACAAAGGTGAGTGATTTACTTATTTGTGTTTTACTAAAGATAAAGCATCTTAATGGAAAAGCTTTTTTATTTTATCATATTTTCATATCAGGGACTTTTCAGAAGACATGACAAATTGATAGTTATTCAACATATATTTATTTAGTTAATTCATTCAATCAATGCTTTTAATATTCACTCTCTAATATGCATGCAACAGACTTGGTAATTGGAATACCATGCCAGATAAGTGTAGAAAAAATGGCTAATTAATTAAATTATTTACTAGTATTTATATTATTGTTAATTGATTGCTAGGTGGTTGTTAATTCTTAGCCTGCCATTATAAATGAGTACACACAGACACCACATGGATTTTAACAAGCCTTGGCTTGAATTGTACAATCTTAGCCCATCTAAGCCAGAGCATAATTCTATTACCCAAATATGACCCCATATATACATACGTCCCCTTGGACTGCCATTCTCCATGCTATGGGGATGTTACTGGCCATGTGGAATGAGGTTCTTTTTTCTAACCCATGGTGTGTGTTTTTCTTCTTCCTGCTGCTGGCTGGAATGAAGTAATCATCTGTGTAAAACACAGGGTTCCTGTTCTAATCTCAGGAAGTCCCACCTTTCTCTGTCTTTGCCCAATCTCAGGGCTCAGCATTTTATTTAACCAACCAGAGACAATTTAAATAATAGACAACAAGAAGAACCAATTAATTAACATTTAGAATGCTTAACACCACCCCATCAGATAAGACAGATAAATCCTTATATTCCTTGATCACTCATTGTGGTGGAGGAGTCAGACAAAGAAAACTAATTAAAAGGCCGTTAAAACATTTAAATGGAAATGAATAATAATATATGGGCCAAACAACAACCACCAAAAGGATGAAAAGGAAAGTGAAGGGAAAGTATAGTAAGGAAAACTACATTTTGTACAAAGGGAATTAGAATAATTGGTAGGGCAAGGTATAACTTGTAAAGATGGTTAAGGGCAGGATGATGAGTTGAGAAAGTAGAGTGTGTGATGAACCTGAAGCAGGAAAAAGTTCAGTGAACTTTACTTCCAAAGGAAGACCAATGCAAGTGGAGCTCAGTAAATATGGAGAAGTTAGGATGAGTGTGTATTGGTATTGATCTTAGGAGAGAGGGATGCCTGTAAGTTGCTTTGTCCTAGTTATCCTTTCTGTTTAAGAAATAAGATACAAAGTTATATTTAGTAGTTATTGCCCATAAGCAGAACCAAGAAGAACTAGAAGTCAATGGTGTAGCTTCAAGCTCTCATGAAGTGTTCACCTCATTCTGGGCATCTGGTAGCCAGGAGTAAGCCACACGTAGTACTCATAAATCATTCCAGTACAGAGATAGGTAGAAGAGACAAATGTGGTCAGGTTTTAAGAATCTCTTGTATAGTAGCATTGGTAACACATGACATAAATGGATCATAACATACAACATTTTTATACATTTATTTTATTAATTCAAATTACATCTCAATCATAGCCTCATCCCTCCTCCCCTCCTGGTCTCACCTTCCCACCCTCTACCCCTCTCCCACCTATCTTTTTCTTTGGGTGAGGAGGGCCCCACCTATCAGCCTCCCTCAGTTTATCAGTCACATGAGGGTTAAGAGCTTCCTCTTGCACTGGGGGCCTTCATGGCAGATCAGATAGGGTAAAGTGTCCTACTAACAGGTAACAAGGTCCATAACCTTTTTATACAAAGATACACCACCTATGAGCAATTTTCCTCTCATAGTATCATAAACACTAATCATTCAAAATAGTGAAACATTTGAAAGATTGGGCAATAAGAAAGGTTCCAAGAGAATCAAAGAAAAGCTAAAGTATTCTTTCAGCTACATAACTCAACCTACTTGAACCTCAGTTTCCTTAGCTATAAAATACAGAGGCTTGGGGAACCTAAATCAGATAATTGGTGTGAACATAAAATCTTATTATGCATGTATAGTCATATATATTCTTTGATAACAAATTACCTATTATTCCACTTATATCATTTGAAAAACTATTGGAGGAAGTACTTTACAAAGTCATTATGCTCATGAGGGTAACTAAGATATATTTGAAAACTTAGTTTAACTTTAAGATGATAAGTGATGACAGCTTGTTGCTTTTAGTCTCATCATGAATTTATATCTGTAAAAGGGGATGGTAATTAAGAGCATGTTTTCTTCTGGAGTCTTTTATTTCCTATTCTCTTAAAATCCTGGCAGTAAGACTTTGATTTATGAATTTGACTTCAGAGATGAGGATGGAGTATGTATCTTCTTGTATGTATCTCTGGAAATACAAGGTGATGTATGTCTGGTAGTTCAAGAAATCAAAAAGTATTCTAGAGAACCACAGAACAAAAGGTAGTTACAAGTGTTTTGAAGACTTGGGTAGAAAATAAGAAATGGGCTTTGTAGACTGTGCATGTGTGTGTTAACGGTGTTCATTCTTGTTTATGTGAATGTGGATAAATATGGTTATGAGTATGTCCACATATGAGGGACAGACCTAGATAGCAGGTATCTTCCTCAATCTACTTATGTCTTATTTTTTGAGGCAAGATCTCTCACTGAGCCTAGTATTCACTAATTGGCTAGACGCTGGCTAGTGAGTTTCGGGCATTCTCTCATCTCTGCCTACCAGTACTGGGATTCTATGCATACTCTGTCATATTCACATGTTTAACGTGTGTTTGGGTTCAAAACTCAGGTCCTCATACTTTCACAGGTACCATTGAACCATCTCCCTGTCCCCTCAAGTATTCATGTGAGTGTGTGTGTATGTGTGTGTGTGTGTGTGTGTGTGTGTGTGTGTATGTGTGTGTGTGAATCTTAGTGAGATGAATGAATTCCTGCAAATTTGAGTAGGAGAGAGAGAAGGAGAAATGATCTTAAGCATCTTTATTTTTCGTCCCTTCTTTCAATCCAGGATCCTGTTTTTCATTTGCCTTCTAGACTAGGTTGTAGCAGGCAGTGGGGCTTTCTTGAATCAGCCTCTTTGTTTGGTGACATATATCCCTTCTGCCAAGGATAAGTCATTTTTTTGTTGAACTATAAATTGGGTCATTCATTAGTATAGAAATCAAGTTTTTTACAACCAAGAACAGTTTATGTATAAATACTCTTTTCCTTCAACTCTGGAACAAATAAATGATTGAGCCTCAAATGTAGTCAGTGTCATCAGGAGCCTATAGGAAAATGACTGATGGTGTATCCTCCTAAGACTTTGCTGCTAGTGCACATTAACTTGAGGAGAAGCACTTAACCAGGTGCCTGGGGGCGGGCAGGAAACGAAGATACACATGATCTATGTGTGTAGCTGACAGAAATAGAGACTTTTTGCAATTAAATGAGCAGAGCACTTCTATTCATCCCTATCTTGTCTGCAGGCAAAACAGCCATAGTTGGTGGGGACAGGTGTTAAAGTGATGATGTATAATATACTCTGGACACTGAACACACATAGATTACACCAAGTAGGATTCATGTTTTGCTTTCAGATTAAAAATTATATTTATTTTATGTACATGTGTGTGTGCTTGAGTGTATGTATATATACCACATGTATGCAGGAGCCTATGAAAGTCAGAAGAGGAAATCAGATCCCTGGAAAACTGGAGTTATAGGTGGTTGTGAGCCACCATTTGTGTGCTGTGAGGTGAACTTGGATCCTCTGCAAGTGCAGCAGTTGCTCTTATCCACTGAACCATCTCTCCAGCCTGCTTACATACAGATTTTTTTAAAGTTTAGTCTCCCTAGAGTCACTAAGGTGCCCAACTGCTCTTTCATATAGGACATTATTAGATCATTCATATCCAGGAGAATCCTGCTTTTATTGTTCTTAGGTTTATCAAGCAAAGAGAAGGTCTATCTGTTGGCAGCCACCTCTCTAATACACTTGTACAGTCATCTGGTCAGGAGACCAATCTTTGATTCCTGAAACTAAAATCATGGTTTGTGGCAATTAGGCAAATCATGGCATCAAAGATGCTGATTCTTGTGTCACAGCTAGCATCTACTTGTGGGCATTTTAGTGTTTCAAAACTGTATGAGTAATAATCGAGGGAGGCAGGAACCTAAATATGCTTGTTGGTGTTCTGCAATAATACTTAGTGATCACCGATATGCAATTACACATAACATAAAAGCATTTTGTTAACATTTTTAATGGTCACACTTTCTAAATTAAGTACAGGAAATTATGCACCTGGAAGAACAGAACAAATATTGCAAATATGTCTTTACTGGTAGCTTAAGTTTGTGGCTGTTCAGTCTCTATAAGAGTTTGAGGAAAATGGCTTGTAAAGTAAAAAATTTAGTCATATTTGATGAGGATTTTGTTTTCCAATCTAGATTAGTGTCCCATATCTAGCTGTGCTAAGGTGGTGAAGTAGGTCAATGAGAGACAGAAGCAAACCACCCAGAGGTAGTATGAAAAAGAGCTAACACACACAGTGATAAGCTTCTTAACAGGAACTCACATGGAAGAGAAGAACTTGCAAACAGTAAAGTTCCAATGACACCAACATGCCTCTCTCATTGTGCTCCACCAGAAAGTTTTAGGCTGTAGTACCTAAATGTTCATCTCAACTAGACATTCAAGATGTGAGTATCTTCTCCATGATGTAGGTTAAGTCCCAGTGATGGCTGACTGGACCACTGACAGTTATCTTCTCCCTGATGCTTCTTTACAACCTGAGATTACAATTTCCATTGGGCACTAGACTATATCAGCAGTGCCATTGTTAACTTATTTTGCTTTGTCTTTATGTGATCAGCATTCTAAAGGGTAGCAAATATTAGGGAACAACTGGCTTCTCTTTTAAATAACACTAGTTCGGCTTAGGTTCCAGGATGTATGAGAGGGATTAGGTGGAAACATTTGTCTGAATCCTCCAGTTCTTTTATTTATTATGAGACAGGATCTCTCTCTATGTAGCTCTTGCTTTCTAAGAACTCACTATGTAGATCAGGATGGCTGAAAACTTGCAGAGACCCACCTCTTGAGTGTTGAGATGAAAGACATGTACCACCATGCAAGACTGAATCCTCATGTACTGGTTTACTTTCAAGGTACTTTCACTAGCAAGAGCTTTGGAAATGAGAAACACTTTTGTGCTAACTGTACCCTTTCCAATATTTATACATAGATACTTGACCAAAAGACATAACCTTGTATTTTGTTGAATTCAATTAAACTATCTGTACCTGGGTATAATGAAACCAACTATAAAGGGGGGAATTCCAAGTATTATAGGGGAGAGATGAGATAATGTAGAAAAATAAGCTTATTATCATTCCTTTTAATATATGTTGTGATTTGTATTATTAGAGTATAAATGTAACACCTAGAACCTCAATATCTTGGTCAGATCCTGAATTCAAACTTACTTTTGATGAACTGGCTGTTTAGAATTCAGAACTTCTGTAAGGAATTGTGTTGATATTTTGATAGGAACTGCATTGAATATGTATATTGCTTTTGGAAGGATGACCATTTTTATTATGTTGATCCTACCTATCCATGAGCGTGAGAGATCTTTCCATCTTCTGATGTCCTCTTCAATTTTTTTCTTCAAGGACTTGAAGTTCTTGTTGTACAGGTCTTTCTGTTGCTTGGTTAGAGTTACCCTCAGGTATTTTATATTATTTATGGCTATTGGTGGAAAGATATTTTTTCCCTATTTTTTTCTAGGCCCATTTATCTCTTGTGCAAAGAAGGGCTACTGTTTTTTTAGAATTAATTTTGTATCCAGCCACTTTTCTGAAGGTGTTTATCAGTTGTAAGAGTTCTCTAGTGGAATTTTTGGGGTCACTTATTTATACTATCATATTAGCTGCAAATAGGGATATGTTGATTTCTTCCTTTCCAATTTATATCCCCTTAATCTCCTAAACTCAAACGACAGTACATGCTGGCAAGATTGTGGAGAGAGGGGAATACTCCCCCATTGCTGGTGGGACTGCAAACTTGTACAACCACTATGGAAATCAGTCTGGCGATATCTTAGAAAATGTGGAATAGCTGTACCTGAAGATACAGCCATACCGCTCCTGGGCATATATACAAATATTCCTCACAAAACTACAAGACTATCTCCTCAACTATGTTCATAGCAGCTTTATTTGCAATAACTAGGAACTAGAAGCACCCCAAATGTCCCTCAACTGAAGAATGGATAAAAAACATCTGTGGTCTATTTACACACTGGAATACTACTGAGCCATCAGAAACAAGGAAGTCATGCAATTTTCTGCCAAACGGATGGAAGTCCCAGACCAAGAAAGTTGCACATGGCATGTATTCACTTATAACTGGATTGTAGCCATGTAGTACAGGATAACTATCCTACAACCAACAGACCAAAAGAAACAGGAACATACACTTTGTTACCTGTTATTAGGACACTTTGCCTTAGTGGTGCTGCCATGTAAGCCCCTAGTGCAAGATGAATGTCTTAGCCCTCATATGACTGCTGAACTGAGGGTGGCTATCTGTGGTGGCACCCCACACTGGAGGAGTAGGATAGATGAGAGAGGGGGGAGAAGGTGGAAGGGTAAGACTGGGAGGGATGGAAGGAGGAAGCTGTGATGGAGATGCAACTTGAAGTAATAAATAAATGTTAAAAAAAGAATTCAGAACTTCATAAATAGTCGAACAAAGACTTGCCGTGATAAAACAAAATTTAAACAGTATCTATCTCAAACCCAGCTCTACAGAAGATACTGTAACACAATATTCAACATGAAGAGGCTAACCACACCCACAAAAACTAAGAATAAATAATATCAAAACTGAAAATCAAAAGAAGGGGGCAAACCCACACCACCACACCAAAATAGCAGTAATCAGCAAACATTGCTTATTGATTGCTTTCAACATCTACTCTCAATTCCCAAACAAAAAGACAGAGACTTTGAAAACAGGACCCATCCTTAATATCACATACAGACATCACCTCTGGGTAAAAGGATGGAAAGATATTCCAAGATATTCCAAGCAAATGTATACCAAATGTGAGCCAGTGTGGCCATTTTAATATCTGACAAAATAGACTTCAAACCAAACTGAGAAGAAGAGACAGGAAAGGACACTCACCAAATGGAAAACCAACCAAGAAGACCTTGCAATTCTTTATATCTATGTATCAAACACAGGGCACCCAAGTTCATAAAAGAAACACTATTACAGCTAAAATCACATGTTGACCCTCCCATTAATTATTACAATTATTAACCATTCAGAATTTGAACTTTTTCCAACCTGTATTTAGTTTTGTTTTTCTTTACTTAGAATAACTCATACATTTATGAAAAGTATATGACCTTTATCATATTCTTTGATATTTAGTGATACTTTTAATCAGATAATCATTCTCCCATATGGTAAGTAAGGTTGCTTCTGCTTTGTATGCAACCTAGTTGTTTTAGTAGTTAACTTTTTTCTAATTTCTTTCATTGTGACAGATTTGTATCTGCATTTGTCCCATAGTGGAATACAATATAGAGAGGAGCTGAATTTTAATTGCCTCTGTTTACTAGCAATGAAAAGCTGTGCCTTCAAGTGTATCACACTGAAAGAAAAGAAGCCAACTAAAAGGCTACATATGGGAAGTTGTGCTGAATTTAACCACTAATTAAGAATATTATGTCCAGTTACTTGAGATCCTGTATTTTTCTTAGTGAAAATTGATATGAATGACCATATCCCCTATCAATAGACATATAACTTGTTTATTTTCCTTATACTAGATGTCCTTATGCAAGATGTTTATGTAGTCTGATTGTGGTCTTCTTCTAAGAAATGGATTATTGTTACTCCTTTTACATTTTAAGGAGAGTTGTTGAAACATTTTTGTTACAGAGTACAGTTTTATTAAATGTAAATTACATTAACTGTCATGTATTGGGTTCTATAGCTAACATTCACATTTTAGGGATGATTGAAGGGCTTTTTCTTGCTCTGTTAAATACGAAACACATTCTTAATTTAGAAGGCTTTCCTTCCCGAAGATAAGTTTCTTCCTTGTCTATATGTACAAGAAGCTTCCACAGTTAAATGTTCAGGAGTCTCTTGTAAGCACAGATGCAGTTATAGTTTCTAACATCTCAGGGTCCGTATGTATTGAATTCCTTATGTGCTAAGATTTCTAAAGTAATTCATCCATAGTTAATATGTTTGTCCTGTTGACATTATACAGGAGGGATTATACTCAGCCTTAAAAACAACATGTTTTTGAAAGTCAAGCACTGCCCACTACTAATGTGGATTAAGAATACCGATTAGAAAGTGTAGGTGTGAACACAGAAACAGATCAAGCTGTCTATAAGTCTTAAAATTTTCACCAAAGAAAAAGAAAGGCATGAAATTATAAAGCAGAATCTCTGACCCATGTGATTCATTATATAGAAACCTGAATGCAAGAAAACCTTATCAGGCCCCCCTCTCACTTCAAACATTAAATAACTGAACCCCAGATCCTGACAGTAGCTTGCCTCAAACTTGCTGGTCATTTGTAGCAGATCCAGGACTATTCTGACATTTTCTGGACCAGTGTGGGTTTTATCATATGCTGCTGCTTTTCTTTGTTGCTTTTTCCTTGCATATTTAAGCAATATCCCAATTATTGGAATTAATAGAAATTTACTTTGAAAATTATTGACATTTCCCGATTCTTCTTGGACCTACCCCATCTGTAGTAGATGATGGATTAGCTAGTAACATGTTGGTTCTTAAGGAAGTCTTGCTACTTTTCAAAAGGAACAGTTTGGGAAATGCTTTTTCCATGCTCAGTAGAGTGTACAACCCTGGTATGTGAGAGAAGCCTCTTTTGTACTGCATGAGAGCTCCTTTGTTGCTTTACACTGTCGACCTTTTGAATGGAAGGAAGAGGGAATGAGGCTATTATGTTCTTTCGCATTTACAATTCAGAATTATGTCCTTCCTAGTGCTGAAAGAAATTTCGTGATGGGATATTAGGAAGTGTTAACCCTACTCAGGCAATTATTTATCGGTCTATTTCAAGCCTTTCCATGATGAAAAAAAGTGATGAAATAAGAAATGAAATAGTGTACAATGAGTTTGATGAAATTTTGTAAGTGCTTTTGGTTGCTAGGGCAACATCTTCTTTTGTCTCTATAATGTGACCTCTTTCTCTGTGGCTTGACTTCTTGGGAGTAATATTTATTCTTAAAGATAAACAAAATTCCAAGCTTATGGCAAAAGAACAGGCTCTCTTACTCCAACTTGTTTTTCTTGAAAAAAATTAAGCAGAACTACTTCCTTACTTGCAGGGATACCCTTAGGCAAAGTGGTAAGGTAGTCAAACTTCAGCTTTCGAAGTCTTTGTCTTCTCTGGTGTTTTGCCCTCACTCATCTTTTGGTGTCTTGAGATTGCTTTTTAGATGATTTTTAGAATATCCTCCCAAGCTTTCCTGGAATGAGGAACCTCAATACCACCCACGCTCTCCAACCCAATGTCATTGTCCTTATGTTCATACTTTCAGATATTATTCACTGCTTTACAAAGGGCCACCTGGCTGAAACAGTTGGCTTTAATATGTGTTGATTTGTTCACATATTTGCCCCTTACCAGAATACTTACATATAAA
Organism: Lophiomys imhausi; assembly: GCA_907164525.1. Classification (NCBI taxonomy): domain Eukaryota; kingdom Metazoa; phylum Chordata; class Mammalia; order Rodentia; family Muridae; genus Lophiomys; species Lophiomys imhausi. The sequence goes on along the minus strand of CAJQZJ010037491.1, from coordinate 1,931,492 downwards.
TTTATTTTGCTATGGGAAAACTTGATTTCTGAGTTTCTCAACGTTTGCACTATTGACATTTTTGGACAGATAATTAACTATAGCCAATGTCTTATAGACTGTAGGATATTTAATATCATCTCTGTTTCTACCCAAGAGGTACTAATGACAAGTGCTCCGGTGTGATTGTCCAGTATGTGATCACACATCGATAATAGTTTAGTGAGGTTCCGATAATCTCTCATTTGAAAGCCTATGGTTTAGTCTAAAGCCGTGGTCCTCAAGCTGTGGTTCATGACCCTCAGAAAACACAGAGATTTATAATATGATTCCTAACTGCATCAAAATTACAGTTATGAAGTAGCAATGAAAATAATTTTATGGTTGAGGGCCACCACAACATGAGGAACTGTGTTAAAGAGTCACAGTGTTAAGAAAGTTGAGAACCATACTCTTGACCATTTTAGGAACTGTAGAATGGGCAGCGGGATGATTTGTATCTGTAGACATAATAATATATTACATGTTTTAAAGGTATATTCTGTGGATCTTTCAGTGATTGATGTAGTTGGTTTTCTACCCTTTGGTATACTTTTTGTATAACATGAAGTGTTTATACTTTATTTACTTAGTTGATACTTTTGAATATGCTATTGAACTATCATTTTAATTATAAAACTACATGAACTATGGCAAATATGCACTTCCATGTGACCATTCTCAGGCTGATGCTTAAGAACAGTATTTCTTATAATTTATTTATGTGATTTTCTAGATTTTTTCCCAGAAGTTCTGTCTGTCTTGTGTCACCATAGAAGAGTTTAATGTTTTCTAGAATTTCCTACAACTAGAATCCTACAGCTTGTAGGAATTTATGCCTAGATTGTCTTATTCAGCATACTGTTTTTGAAATTCACATATGTTGTTTCATATGTGAGAATTTTTGTTTCTATGTGGAGTTTATTGTATAACACTATGTATTCTTGTGTTGATATACATGAGTTACCTGTGGGCTTTTACTTTTGTGGATTAATGTTCTAAAAACATTTATGTAAAAGTCTTTGTGGACATAGTGATTTGTATATCTCTGTATCTGTCTATCCATATATTCAGGAATTAGGATTCCTATGTCATTCACAGTGTCTTTAAATATTTTAGGTGATGAAAAGTTGATTCTCCAGTCTTACAATGAAAATCTGGAAACTTTAAGAGAAATTATATATAATTTTGGATTTTTGTCAATTTGTGTGTGTGTTTGTGTGTGATTAAGAGTATAAACTCTGTGTTTAACCTTAAGAGTATAAACTCTGTGTTTAACTTTCATCAAAGATGCTTCTTACAGTAGATGACAGTTAACAGAGAGACCCACAACTGAGCTATGTGCAGACAGTGAGGGACGTTGGAATACTCAACTTAGAAAGGAATGTCTTTATCACATTTGTCTCCCTCAAGGTCATGGATCAACTTGAAGGAGAAAGATTGTAAGAGCCTGGAGCTGGTAGATGATTTTAGTGAAGAAGCACGTTCAAAATACAACAGTGCTGAAGGTACATGTACGAATTCAGAGAGACTGCAGCAGGAGAGACAAGACTTTCACAAGCTCAAACCAGATAAAACCCTCACATGAAAGAGTGAAGTGGCAACAAAGTCCTACTGCTAGCTAAGAAGCTAATTGTAAATGATAGCATTTGAGGAGAGTGTGGGAGGAGGAGGAGAGAGAGACAATAAATTTTCCTTTTGTTTTAACATTTATTTATTTGTTCAAGTTGCATCTCACTCATAGTCCCCTCCCTCTTCCTCTTCCTAGTCCTACTCTCCTCACTCTCTCATCTGTGTGTGCGTGTATATATATATATATATATATAAATTTAAAGTATATCTTTTCCCCTCCAAACAGCTCCCCCTTTTAGTCCAATAAAAGGTTCTTTTTCTTAGCTCATCCTGAGTGAGCTAACCCAGACTCAGAAGGATGCACATGGCATCTACTCACTTATAATTGGATTTTAGCCATATGGTACAGGATAACTATACCACAAACAACACACTGAAAGGAACAGGAACATAGACTTTGTGACCTGTTAGTGGGATACTTTGCCATAGTGGTGCTGCCATGTAGACCCCAATACATGAGGAAGCTCTTAGCCCTCATATAACTGCTGAACTGGGGGAGGGGACTGATATGTAGGGACACCACATTCCGGAGGAGTACAATACAAGGGAGAGGGTGAAGAGGGTGGGAGGGTGGGACTGGGAGGGGTGGAAAGAGGGCACTGTGATGGAGATGTAACTTGAAGTAATAAATACACACACACAAGTTTGATTGTTTTGTGTGTGTCTTTTTCTTACAACAATACATACAATACAAAACAATAAGAATAATTAGGTCACAGTTATGAAAATTCTGAGATATAACATACATTCCTAATGTCCAGTCCTTATGTATTTGGCAACTGATATTAATATTGTGTTATCTAGTTTTCTCAATGAGTTTAGAGTTCTATACCTAACTTAATTGCCATCCTAACTTGCATTACAACCTTGCAGAGTGACACAGGGCATGTCAGCCATGCTCTAGGGTAGGTATTATGCTCAAGAATAGTTGACCAACAGAAATCAGACTTCATGTTACTTAGGCTTTTTTGTTTTTGTTTTTGTTTTGTTTTGTTTTTAAGAGAAAAAGAACATGAAGTTGAGGGAGTAGGGAGGAGAACAATCTGGGAAGAGTTGGGGGATAAAAGAATATGACACAATATAGTGTACAAAATTTTCAAATAATAAAAAAAGAGTACGAGCTTGGAGGCACTAGGAAGGCGGAAGGAGGAGGATTGTGAATTCAAAATCATAAAGAAGGGGCTAGAGAGATGGCTCTGTAGTAAAGAGCACCGAGTGCTCTCATGGAGTGGCTGGGTTAGATTTCTAGAACCTAAATACATGATGACTAAAACTGTCTGTAAATCCAGCTCCATGGAATCCAATACCCATTTCAGGTTTCTGTCAGCACCACACATGTTGCCTTAGGGTTTTATTGGTGAAAAGAGACACTGTGACCACATCAGTTATTGTAAAGGAAAATATTTAATTGAGACTGTCTTACAATTTCAGAGGTTTAGTCCATCATCATCATGGTGTGAAACATGGCAACATGCAGGTAGACATGATGCTGGAGAAGGAGCTGATAATTCTGCATCTTGATCTGCAGGAAGCAGAAAGAGACTGTGAGCCACCCTATGCATACCTTGAGCATAGGAGACCTCAAATCCCACCTCAACATTAACACACTTTCTCCAGCAAAGTAACATATCCTAATAGTATTGTTCCCTATAGACCAAGCATTGAAGCACATGAGTCTGTGGGGACCATTCCTATTTAAAGCATCACAAAAGTGCTACACAGACATACATGGAAGAAAAACACCATACATACATACACCCACATATTCACACATACTCACACAAACACAGAGACACAAACAAAACAAACAAACAAACAAATTCATAAGAGATCCTGGATTTAGAAGCCAGTAGACTTGAATACAAATGTTAACTCTGTCATTTACAATCTATGTGATCTTGTACAAATTCTTAAATGTCTATTCTTCAATTTCCTCACCTACAGAATGGAGATAATAGTTACTTCAGAGAATTGTTTTGAGTAGTAAACACAATAATGCAGATTGTCATACCTTCCCTAGTTTATGCTACATAGAAAAGAGTTGTTAGTTCTTATTATTGCTGATACTACTGATATGTAAACATGACATCAATATTCTTCTTTAAGAAGTCTATCTAATCAGAGTCTGTGGTTCAGAAATACACAACACTAAGTGGAATTGTAAGTTAGTAATATAATTCAGAGGAGGTTGGCAGACCAGTTAATGGGAATAATGATCAGGGCTATTAAATGTTCTGAACTGTGGAGACACAAGATAAGGATAATTTAAAAGAAGTCCAAGATGAGCTGATTCAGATAAGTTGTGAAGGTTAGTTAGTCTTCCAGAAGACAGTAAAAACAAGAAATGTCAAGGACGATTGCAATAGCTTCACAAAAAAAGGACTGAAATTAAATCAGTCAGAACAAAGGAGGGGCAGGATAGTTTTCCAAATAGAGTTTAGACCTGGAATTCTCCATCAAAAGATATTCTTAGGAAAAAAATACGTGTCCTATAAAAATACATGTGTATATCTGCCTCCAAAGTACTTCCTATGTCAGAAGTCAAAATTCCTTAAAACTCCAGAAAATGGACTTCCTAAGACTGAACCACGAACCATGGGTTCTGTGGAATTGGAAACTGAAGATTGGATAGAAAGAATAAATATTTCTTTATTAAGATTTAATATTTTAAGTTTATGTATATGAGTTTTTTGCCTGATTGTATGTGAGTGTATAAGGTGCATATCTGGTATTTGTGAATACCAGAAAGGTGATTTCTCTGGTACTGGAATTACAGATTCTTGGAATTCAATCTGGGTATTTTGCAAAACAAGGGAGGTGTTATTAAGTGCTAAGCCATCTCTCTAGACCCAGATAAATTCATAGTGGTTTTACTGTTATTTACTGTTATTTTTAACACCAACCTTGGTACCATGGTGCATAAGTGCTTAGTTAAAATGAACATGGCACTCCAAATTAGGATGGCACTGTAAGCTGATGTTTTAGTCCTTTTCTGATATCTCTGAAATATATCCCACCCAAATAAAGGTAGATTACTATTTACAGAACAGGGTGATGATTAAATTTATTCTTATGATCTTGCTTTTTTTTTGTAGGGAGATTCTTTTTATGTATGTGGTGGTTTTGTTTTTGTTTGAGACAGGGTTTGTGTGTGCAGCTGTGGTTATCCTGGAACTTGTTCTTGTAGACCCGACTGACCTTGAACGCAGAGATTGATCTATGATCTACTTGCCTCTGCCTCCCTAGTGCTGGCTGGGACTAAAGACCTGTGCCACTAGTGTGTAATGCTTCTATCCAGAAAATAATGGAATAGAAACCTAGAAACTGAAGTTGTGGGAGACAGTACAATGAGAAGATCAGCATTCTTGAGTAGAGCAAGGAGGAAAGATTGGCAGTATAATTAGGGTTCACCTATCTAAGACTCTCTGAAGATGCAGTTGAGGCAAAATTAAAGAACTGTTGTCTCGAGCAGTTTTGTCTGACTCACGGTAATTCACTGACCTTGTAGTAATCACCAATCTCATGACTTCCCTTATTTCTAGAGATTTTCTCAGGTGACCTATCATAGTTTGATCTGGTTGTCTAGGTAGGAGGCTACTGCCTAGTCTGTAATCAGTTGCAACTAGCTCTCTAGGCATCTGAACACAGCTATCTTAGACCACGAAGAAGATCATGCAGGACCTTGTAATCAATGCAAAGTCGTTGATTTTTATGTTTTTATTTTAAATGTAGTGGCAATTTGCTGTAGGGTTTTAAGCAAGAGATAACATGATTTCATCTCTGTCTATTTACATTTGGAGACAGTGACCCCTGCTAGTCTATGTATAACAGATGGAAAGGAACAGCATTAAAAGATGAGAGTGTACAAAGGAGAGTGGTGTAAAATTGTCAGCATTTTATGCCCATTAGTGTTGTAGTGATGGATACAGACAGAAGTAAACAGATTTGAGCATATTTTTTCAACTTAGCTCTTAAATGACCAGATAAAGTATTAACATGCAGGTGGCATGGTGATGCACACCTTTAACCCCAGCACTCAGGAGGCAGAGGCAATGAGGACTCCATGAGTTTCGGGCCAGCCTGGTCTACATAAGGGGTCCCAGGCCATCCAGGCATACACAGTGAGACCCTGTCTAACAACAACAGTACTCCTTAGGTGAAATGGAAATTTAGTTGAATAAATATATAATGAATAGTTTAGTTGCTAATACATAATCAGAGGTACTTATGTGATAAAGAAATTACCTATGTGGAGTGCCCTCTTTGGACCCAAGTCCAGAAGACAGCAAATTCCACATGGCCAGAGGCCAGAGACAAAAAAGAAAACAGAGCGAAATGTCTCCAACAAAAGAAAGCAACGCTATTCCGTCCAGCCCAAACCACCTCACTACAACTGAAACACATGAAAATGATGACAATTCTACAGTATGGAAAGTGATAAAGTCCCTTCAAGAAGAACTTAAAACTATGAAGGAATTCAAAGAAGCCACAATCTTACAAGTCAAAACAATGGATAACATCATTAAAGAGCTCCAAGCCAAGGTGACCCAGCTTGAACAGGAAAAGGATAAAGCAATGAAAGATCTCCAGACAAAAACAAGCAAACTGGAGAAGGAAATGTATAAAACGAACACTACCATTCAAGACATGAAAATAGAAATGGAAACAATAAAGAAAACACAGTCAGAGTTAAAAGAGGAAATGGAGAATCAAGAGAAGAGAACAGGAACTACGGATGTGAGTATGAAAAATAGAATGCAAGAGATGGAAGACAGGATCTCAGGCATGGAAGATTCGATGGAAGAAATCAGTACAACATCCAAAGAAAATGAGAAAGCTAAAAAATCTCTCACCCACAGCATCCAAGAAATCAAGGACTCAATGAAAAGATGGAACCTAAGAATTATAGGCATAGAGGAAAGAGAAGACTCCCGACTCCATGGTCCAGGAAATATCTTCAACAAAATCATAGAAGAAAACTTCCCAAACCTAAAGAAAGAGATTCCAGTAAAAATCCAAGAGGCTTACAGAACACCAAACAGATTAAATCAGAAAAGAAACTCCTCTCGCCACATAATAATAGAAACTCCAAATGTAGAGAACAAAGACAGGATATTAAAAGCTGTAAGAGAAAAAGGCCAAATCACATACAATGGCAGACCCATCAGAATCACACCTGACTTCTCAGAAACTTTAAAAGCTAGAAGGGCCTGGACAGATGTCCTACAAGTCCTGAGAGAGCGTAGGTGCCCAGCGAGACTACTATATCCAGCAAAACTCTCTATCAACATAGAAGGAGAAAACAAGATATTCCATGACAAAATCAAATTCAAACAATATCTCCTCACAACCAGCCCTACAGAAGACCCTAGAAGGAAAATTCCAACCCAGAGAAGATAACTACACCCAAGAAAACAGAGGAAATAGAAACCTCCACAGCAACTAAACAAAAGAGAAACACAAGACAGCCAGCTAAACCAAAATAACGGGAAATAACAACCCCTGGTCACTAATATCCATCAACATCAATGGACTTAACTTGCCAGTAAAAAGACACAGACTTACAGACTGGATCTGTAAACAAGACCCATCTTTTTGCTGTATACAAGAAACACACCTCACTATTGAGGATAAACACTACCTCAGAGTAAAGGGCTGGGAAAAGGTTTTCCAAGCAAATGGACCCAGGAAACAAGCTGGAGTAGCCACCCTAATATCAAACAAAATAGACTTCCAATTGAGGTTAATAAAAAAAGACAGAGAAGGGCATTACATACTCATTAAAGGAAATATCCACCAAAAGGTCATCTCAATTTTGAACATCTATGCCCCAAATACAAAGGCACCTACATTTGTAAAAGAAACACTTCTAAAACTTAAATCGCACATTGATCCAAACACTTGAATAGTGGGAGACTTCAACACCCCACTCACAACTATGGACAGATCATCAAGACAGAAGCCAAACAGAGAAATAATGAGTCTAACAGAGATCATGAACTAAATGGACCTAACAGATATCTAAAGTACGTTTCACCCAAACACAAAAGAATACACCTTCTTCTCAAGCCCTTGAAGAAAGAAATGGAAGAGGCCTTTAGAAGATGTAAAGATCTTCCATGCTCATGGATAGGTAGGATCAACATAATAAAAATGGCCATCCTACCAAAAGCAATATATAGATTCAATGCAATTCCTATCAAAATACCAACACAATTTTTAATAGACTTGGAAAGAGCTAGCCTCAATTTCATATGGAACAACAAAAAGCCCAGAATAGCTAAAACAATCCTGTACAATAAAAAAACATCTGGAGGTATTACCATCCCAGATTTCAAGCTGTACTACAGAGCAATAGTTGTAAAAACAGCATGGTATTGGTATAGAAACAGACCAGTAGATCAATGGAATCAAATTGAAGATCCAGAAATAGACCCACACACTTATGGCCACCTAATTTTTGACAAAGAAGCCAAAACAGCACAATGGAAGGACATTACAGCATCGATCTTCAGTCATTTGGCCCCATTTTTCTGACAGACATTGATTGTAGAGCAGGGGTTATGAAGGACTTACCTACCCTGTCTTGGCAGAGCTAGGCTGTTGACTTACCTGCTTCCAGGTTTTGTCCTTTTTGGACAGCATTCTGTCTACAGTTGGGGCAAGGGGCTTTTCCTACCAAGAGATAGGCTTGCGATTAATTCAATCATCTCCCACTGGAGATTCTTCGATGCTCATCTTCTACTTGGGTAGAATAGGGGGTGCTGTAATGTATGAGGAGAAAATGGGAACTGTCCAGGCAGCCACAGGTATGTCATTGCTTAGTTTTGGAAGCTGCAGGCCCTGTACTTCCTATAAAATTAGATATATTTATCCCTCTCATGTCTCTGAGGTGGTTGAAGAACAGATAGCTAGAGTCTCATAATTTAATTTTGAGTTGTTTAGGAGTCAAGAGAATGTTATAGATCTAAGAAGATACTTTTAAAATTGTGTTGCAAGTTAGTATGAATGTTGAGTCAGATATAGTCCTTTAAACTCATGGAGATTTTTATATAGTAGAATGTTAAAGTCAAGTACCAAATACATATGGACTGGTCATTGGGAATGTATGTTAAGCCATATAACCCTCATAACTGTGGCCTAATTACCTCTGTTGTACTGTATTGTATTTATTATTATAAGAGAAAGAGCCATTTGTTGGACTGAAAGGGGAAACTGTAGGGGGAAATAAGATATACCTTAAACTTAAAAGAAAAAAAAAAAGGGAAGAGGATGGGGGGTTGAGGGTGGGAGGGTGGGACTGGAGGGGGAATAGGGAGGGGACTGAGATTGAGATGTAACTTGAAGAATTAAAAAAATAAAGGAAAAAAATATATATAAAAGAACATGGTAGAGGTGAAAAAATACTAATTTATATTAGTATATACAATGTTTGAAGTACTGTAGGAAAAAAGTTTTTCTTCATTTGTTGAAATTTATGTTATGAAGGAAATGAGACAAAAAAGACTAGATTAACTTATTCAATATGTATTTATTTAGTCCTTCCTGGATACTGATGTTGTTTCCTTTTGGGGCATATTTCTCTATTATTATTATTATTTATTATTATCTTTATTATTCATGTGAGTGTTTGTGTATCAGTGAGAGAGAGAGAGTGAGAGAGAATATGAATTAGGGTATGTGACAAGGAGAGCACACGAAAATGAGGGGATAACTTTTAGGAGTCGATTCTCTCCTTCCACCACAGGATCTATAGATCAATCTCACATCATGGGGTTTGCTCAGCAAGCATTTTTATAGAGGAAGCCATCTTGCCAGCGCTATTGTTTTGTTTGTGAGCTGGAGTCTTGTATGTCCCAGGGTGCCTCAACTTGTGATCTTCCATCTCAACCCAGTCTTAGCTCTTGAAGGCCTTAGTAACATATCTAGGGAATAATTTTTATAGCTTCCTTTTCTTTCCTGGCATGTTCATTTTGGTTCAAATGAATGAAAGTATTTCAAGTCAAGGGACAAGTCCATGGCCTCTGCTTCAAATCCTGCCTCTATGCTTGTGCCTTGAGTCCCTGCCCTAGCTTCCTTCAGTGTTGGGAGTATGACCTGAGAGCTGTAAGCTGAAATAAACCCTTTTCTCCTCAAAAAAAAAAGAAAAGAAATTACCTATGTGAAAGTACTTGGTATATAGTAGACCCTCAGTTTTAAAGTATATGACATTCCTTTTAAAATTTAACTTAGAGGGTAAATAAACAGGGGAATAAGTTGACTCATTACTAGGATGTCCTTTAAAGTACCACATTTATACTACAAGCATCATTATGCTTTGCTGTCTTCTGAGGAATAAACACATATACACAAAATCATAAGCGTTGATTTTAGATTATGTGTATATACTTAGGCAAGTGCACTGAGATCTCTGCCTATTTGTAATACTATCTTTTGGTATTTCAGAAGTACTTCTAGTTTTACCCTTAGCATTAACGCATCACTCACTCATTAGGACTGGGCAAACCATTTGTTTACATAAGAATGGGTTGAAGTGTTGGCTGAGTTCTACATTCTACTCGTCACCATACTAGATAATATGGTTAAAAGTTGGCGGTCTTCCTGCTCAAGGTGGAGCCCATGTTCCTGCCTGGCGGCAGAGGGCCTTCCAGGCCCGCAGATCCTCTGGGCTACCTGCCTCTGCATGGGGGATACCAGTACAATCCAGTAGCCGCCCTGCCCCTGTGGGAGCCCCATGTTCAGCACATCGCCACAGCCTTCGCCCTGGACGCTTCGGCCAGGGAGGCCGTGGTACTGTCCTGGGAGCCGGCTCTGGACTACTGCTATGGGCTGTCCAATCTGGTAGCCGCCCTGCCCCTGTGGGAGCTCCATGCTCAGCATGCCGCCGCCGCTGTCACCACAGCCTTCACCCTGGGTGCTGGGACCATGGCAGCCATGGGACTGTCTTGGGAGCCAGCTCTTGACTACTATGGACTGTACAGTGACCAAGGGTGCACCTACAGCTACTTGGCCATGTGCGAAGAGGACCTGATGCCAGAGGATGACCAGAGAGCCACTCGTAAACTCTTCGTAGGGAACCTGGAGCACAGTATCTCTGATATGGAGATTCGACAGGCCTTCGAGAAGTATGGCATCCTTGAGGAGGTGATCATCAAGAGGCGTGCTGGCGGCCAGGGTGGTACCTATGCCTTTCTCAAGTTTCAGAACCTGGACATGGCACACAGGGCAGAGGTGGCTGTGTCTGGCCAGGTGATTGGCAGAAAACCCATAAAGATAGGCTACAGCAAAACCAACCCCACCACCTGCCTCTGGGTGGGTGGTCTTGGACCTAACACCTCCCTGGAGGCCCTGGCCAGAGAATTTGTTCGCTTTGGGAGCATTCGAACCATTGATCACATCAAGGGAGACAGCTTCACCTACATCCAGTACCAGAGCCTGAATGCCGCCCAAGCTGCCTGTGCTAAAATGAGGGGCTTTCCCTTGGGTGGTCCAGATGACAGGCTCCAGGTGGATTTTGTCAAAACAGAGGAGACTCCATATTCCCAGCAGTACCAGCCCTCACCTCTCCCTGTGCATTATGAACTGCTCACTGATGGATATACCCGGCCTCGAAGCCTGGATGCTGGCCTTAGGGTTTGGGACAGGATCCCTCCACACCTTCTGTATTCAGACCAAGACCTGACCTTTTTGGAAGGGGACTGGACCAGCCTCAGAAGATGTTCGATCCGCAGAAACAGCCTGGAGGGCTATAGCCGCTCAGTGCGCAGCCGTAGCCCGTGTGGTGAGTGCTGGGGGAGAGATGGGGAAAGGAGTATAGCCAAGCCCTGGGAAGAAAAACGCAAGAGGAGGAGGAGCCTTTTCAGGGACCGAGGGAAGACAACTCATTCCCCATATGAGGAACGGAGCAGGACCCAGGGTGGCAGACAACAGTCTGAGCAAGGCTCGGACCGCACCCCTGAGTGTAGCCAACAGGAGGACCACTCCAGTGACGAGACCAAGGAGTCAGGAAGCAACTCCCTCAGAAACAGCAGGCTTGGTGTGGAGAAGAGGAGCCACCATTGCCACCCCCATGAGGCTCCAGACTCTTCCCATGGGAAAAAAGGCTAGAGAGAGTGAAAGCAATCATCTGACCACAGAGGCAGAGCCCAAAAGTCTTGAAGAGCCAAAACACCAGACCAAAAAGCTAAAGCCTCTCTCAGAGTGTGCTCACATGCTACAGCTGGGTTGGAATGGGCTTCTAGTGTTGAAAACCAGCTGCTTTCCAAAATCTATGCACATCCTAGAAGGGGACCAGGGAGTCATCAGTGGTCTCCTCAAAGACCACACTTCTGGCAGCAAGCTGACCCAGCTAAAGATTGCCCAGCGCCTTCGACTGGAGCAGCCCAAGCTGGATGAGGTCACCTGTTGCATCAGGCAGGGGAGCGCCGATGGATATGCAGTGCTCCTAGCCATCCAGTCAACCCCCAGCAGGCCTGGCACTGAGGAGATGCCCACGGTAGAGCCAGGCCTACAGAGGCGGCGTCTCAGGAGCCTGATCTCCTACTTCAAAGAGAAGCAGGCTGCAGGGGTGATCAGCCTGCCGGTGGGTGGGTCTAAGGGCAGAGACAGCACTGGCAAGCTCTATGCCTTCCCACCCTGTGACTTTTCACAGCAGTACCTCCAGTCAGCACTGAGGACACTGGGCAAGTTAGAGGAAGAACACATGGTGATAGTAATCGTAAGAGACACTGCCTAGCCTGTAACCGACCTTTTAAGTTATTATTTAACACTTATTTATTACTAAATTCACTTATAACAAACACCAACAATTTCTTAACTATTAATCCTATAAATTCCTACAACCCCTTTAACCTATCCACTAAACCTATTGATAATCATAACAACTATTTTCATAACCTTTTAGAATGATACAGTCTCTGGGGCAGGTCCTCAGTCGTCAGGAAACCAGTCTCGGGGGTAGACTCTTTAACGCACTTAGCAGTCCTTTTTCTGGATCTCTCAGACGCAGGTTCGTCAGGGTAAATTGGCTATCGAAGTCTCACTTTAAATAAGGCTTGAGGCTTTCTTCTCTCTGGGAGACCTCAGCGTCTGTAGGCCACCTTACTTCCTTCGTATCAGCAACTCTGCCGTTCTGCCTCAGTCTTTAAAGCTGGCCACAGTTCCGTTCAGGCCACTGTTCGGACAGGTCAAACCCCTCTAGGCAAAAGCTGAGCCACAGGGTTTAGTCCTTGGCCTTTTGCTGTCTTGCCGAGGCTTTCTCTGCTCACCAGCTTCCTTCTGCCTCAGGGAGATCTGGCCATTGGTCTACCAGAACTTTCTCCAGCAGGACTCTCGGAGCTCTCTCATATCGGGGGCCCTTAGCACGCAGCTCCCTGGCGTCATCCACTTGTCCTTAAATAGGATCACTCCTTGTTCCACCTGCTTCAGCTTAATTTGGGCTCTGCCCACTTAGCAGTTGAAAGCAATGCCAGGTCATAAAGTCTTTCCTTGTTTCACCTGGCTTCAACCTTGTTTTTCAGTCCAAAGAGACTCCCCTCATTTCACCTGACTTCTTCCATAAGCTGATAAGCTAATTGCTCACAGCAGTTGATCTTCATGCCCCGAATTAAGAGACTGTATCAGAAACTTAGGTATTCACTAAATCTAACTTATATTAACCTATCAGCCCCTACATATCCCCTTTCTTGTAAAATAAAAAATAAATCTACAAGCATAACTGCATATACAATGTAAATAAGTTGTCTATGTACAATACATAAACAATAACTTTGAATATTCTTCAATGTACATTATAGCAAGAGTTAAAATAACCTTAAACTTCTCACAATACATAGTTGTGAGCCACCATGTGGTTGCTGGGAATTGAACTCATGACCTCTGGAAGAGCAGCCAGTGCTCTTAACCGCTGAGCCATCTCTCCAGCCCCACATAGTTGTATTTACATCTTTTGACAATCAAAAGACATGCAAACAAAATGATTTTAAATTCTTATCAATAAAGTTAATTTTCTATTATATCCAAAACATTTTTAAACATGTATCAATAAACAGAATCTTAAATTTCTAACAATACTAGCCCACACTGTTTTTCTTTTTTTCCCAGCTGTGATTGTCTCATAAAAGCAGTTATCTTAAGAATCTGCTCCCTTCTCTACCTTACTCCCTGGGTTTGATTTCTCTGCTGGGTTGTTGTGGTTGATTTGGTGACATCCTGTCCACTGCTAAAACTTAGTTCTTAGAACTGGGGGGTATTTTGTTTTATAAAAGGAGACTCTTATTTTTTCTGTGTATGGGAAACTGCTGTATTCTGTAGTTTCTTATATTTTATTTTATTTTTATTTTTTGACTAACTATGGAAAACTGTCAGTAAAGCCTTTGTCAGAGGATGAATTTTTAATGCCACCAGAGTCCTGGTTTAATCAGGTTTTTTTTTTTTTTTTTTTCCTTAAAGAATGGAAGGATCCCTCAGTGCATGCCCTATGCCATGTTTTTGGCACCACTGCTTCTAAAGTTGTGCTGCCTTGGTGTTGTCGGCTCTTCATGCTCTCAGGACTCTGCTCACACTTTTCAATCTTACCTGATGGCCACCAGGCTTATGCTGCATGGGCCCTAATTACAGCATCCTGACATGAGCCCATTCAGAGGAAAGGCCTGGGCCTAAGATCTGTGCCAATGGCTACAGGTAGTTTTTGTTGTTTTTCCCTGCCCTGAGTATGTGCTTTAGTTTGAGCTAAGGCTGTTGGAAATGATAAAACCTGTTTGAAAGAAGGTAGTTTTTAGCTGTGTAGTCTGCATCTGGGGAAAGAAGAGTGCAATATGATGCCAAGGGGCCTTGTGCATGACCTGCCCAGGTTCCCTCTGGTTCAGTCTTTTAGTCTAACAGTAGTTTAGGCTCTCTAGTGTCAGTCAGCTGCCTGATTCCCCGAGGTCCTGGAGTCATCCTGGAGGCAAAACGTCGGCATGCAGGGTTAAAGGCAGCCTGACTTGTTAATAACTCTTCAATGTGCTACCTTTGGTCTCTTGGAGTAGTGTCAGAGCAGTCTGGGCCGCAGTCAAACCTCGAGCTTTGCGGCAAACAGACCCCAACTTCGGTGGTCTGTGCTGCAAGGGAGTCAGTGCCAGGAAGATGTCCTTGATGAGTGACATAGTGTTCCGTGCTCTAACACAGATATGAGGTAAGGCAATAGACACTCCTTTGTGAGAAAGTCACAGTTGCTAAGTGATGGGCAAGAACCCAAATCCACATCAACGATGGTAAGAAGGAAAGGGACTGAGGGATTCTATGGCTGGGAGGGGAAAGCAGCCTGAGGAATCTGAGGCTCTGCGTTTGCTGTCTCAGGTAGGAAACCAGACCAAGCAACAGTTGTCACCACAGACCACAGCCAGGCTCAGTATGTGGCAGTTTGGCAGTCCAAGCTAATCAAGCTGATCAGGAGAATGGAACCCTGGTCAGAGGTTCTGGCCAGGCTGGTGCTTAGGATCTGGCCTACTCCCTGAGGCAGCACCTGGGCTCTGAGGCAGACATTGGAGGCTATGTCGAGTCCATGCCTGTCTACAAGGACGGACTCTTCAGAGATTGGGCAAGAATAGGGGCTTTCTACTCACTGGGCCTTGGCCAGTATTCATGAGAGACCAATCATGGCTCTAAAGCAGTGTTTCTCAACCTGTGGGTTGCAGGGACCCCTTTGTAAACCTCTATCTCCCAAAATATTTACATTACAATAGTAAATTTACATAACAGTAGTAAAATTACAGTTGTGAAGTAGCAAGGAAACAATGTTATGGTTGGGGGTCACCAGGACATCAGGAAGTGTACTAAAGGGTCATGGCATTAGGAAGGTTGAGAACTGCTCTAAAGCTTTAACATGAGAGAGTGTTGATGTGTCTGCCTAAGTCTGCTTGAGCTGTGGCCACTGCCTCCAGGAATTGGAGGGAGGCAGTCGGCCTGGAATAACAAACTGCTTCAGGATTCTTTGTCGTACCAGCAGAAACCAGAGCAGACCTAATCTTACAGGCCTGCTGCAGTTTTCTTACAGATCTTGAACAATGTCACAAAACAGTTGTTTTGGCACATCTGGGTCCCCATATCAAAGCAGGCTTCATCACCCCAGTGTGCCTTTCTTAGGCAGAACCGAGTCACCTTGGCTCGTTTCATTAACCCTCTTTGGAGAGGTGTACCCTTTGGCTCTAGTGGTAACCTGTTTCTTGGTGAAGAACCACACCCCACTCTGTCCTTCCACCTTCCTCCTTGAACCATGCTACCCACTTCCGTTTAGTCCTTAAGACATAACAGGTTCTGTGGCCTCTCAGCAGCCCTGCCAGCACTAGAGGTGGGTCAGATGGCCAAGGCTTTGTTTGATCATGACATTCTCTCCAGTGAAAAAGCTAACAGTGGGTACCCAGTGCCCGAGATGTTGCATGAAGGCAAAAAACATGAGCCCACAAAAACCCCTAATTGAAAGTTTTCATAACCTGAGTCTTCTTAGTGACTCAGGTTTTGAACCCTAGTTTCATGAGGCACATTCCTATAGGGGAGTGTTGTCAAGTCAACCACAGTTGACTTTTAAATGTGCTTTCCTATTAAATGTACCCATCTCCACCTTGGGAGTCCTGTAGGTGCTCCCAAGAGCTCCTGACAGATGAGAGGCACCAGTGGCAACAGAGTTTTTACTGTTTTCTCATCAGTTGCATTCAGGACCAGCCATCAAACCTACTGGCTGGTGTCACCTAATCATTTACTGCCATGGCACAAAGCAAGAGAGGGCCTAAATGGACCTAAAATTGAAAGCCAAGGCTTTCTTGGAAGGACCAGGCTTGTACCTCTGGTACAGGCAACTTCAGTGTGACAGGTTGTGTTCCTGGCATAGCAGGCTGTACCTATCCCTGGAGAGTTGTTGTCGTCTTGTGTTGTTTACTTTATAGACAGTGCACCCTTCTCTCAGCAAAGGGAGATGTGTTTCTGAGGCTGTGTAATGCCTATGTAACAGAAACAGAAGCTACCATTTGGGCATCTTCAGAGAGCTTAACCTTTATATTTATTGTGGGAAGGAAAATCAAAACATGAGCCCCAGACACTCTTTCAGTTTTAGAACCCTGAAATTTTTCGCTATAAATGCTGCCTTACCAAGCCTCAAGTACTTCTCAACTTTTAGGACTGAAAAACTGCTCAAGTCACCCAGCCCAGGGGTGGCCAGAATGCTCCTTAAAGATCCCACACATGAGGATAGAGATGCTGCCCCACCCCACCTGCCCCCTTGTTATCCTCACAAGGCCTCCAGCAACTGCAGGCCAGGCTCAACTGACTGAGCCACTGTGTGTCCTGGGGGTTTGATGTGAGAAGGCTGCTTTCTCTCAATGTGGAGGGCTCTGCCTTCTTTACAAGTCCTCTGTGGTCTGGCCAGAACTGAGAGGGGACTGAGAAGGGGGATCCCCACTTTGTAAAAGAAAACAAGGAAAATCCATAAACAAAGACAGACTTGTAGTTTACTTTATTTTTTAAATTTATTTTTTATTTCTTCAAGTTACATCTCAATCACAACCCCCTCCCTATTCCCCCCTCCTGTCCCATCCTCTCACCCTCTTCCCCCTCAACCCCCATCCTCTTCTCTTTTTTTAAGTTTAAAGTATATCTTTCCCCCCCAACAACTCCCCCTTTCAGTCCAACAAATGGTTCTTTCTCTTATAACAATAAATACAATACAAAACAACATAAATAAATAGGCCACAATTATAAGAGTTATATGGCTTAGCATACATTCCCAATGTCCAGTCCCTGTGTATTTGGCACCTGACTTTTACATTCTACTATCTAACCATCTCCATGAGTTTAAAGTTCTATATCTAACTCAGCTTTCATGCTAACTTGCACCACAATTTTAAAAACATCTTCTTAGATCCAGAAAACCATCTTGATTCCTAAACAACTCAAAATTTAACTATGAGACTCTAGCTATCTATTCTTCAACCACCTCAGAGACCTGAGTGGGGTAAATATATCTCATTATATAGGAACCAAAACTAAGAAATGACATACCAGTGGCTGCCTGGACAGTTCCCATTTTCTCTCCATACATTACAGCATCAATATTCAGCTGTTTCGCCCTGTTTCTCTGACAGACATTGATTATGAAGCAGGAATTATGAAGGACTTGCCTACTCTGTCTTGGCAGAGCTAGGCTGCCGACTTACCTGCTTCCAAGTTTTGTCCTTTTTGGAACAGCATTGTGTCTACAGTTGTTGCAAGGGGTTTTTCTTGCCAAGAGATAGGCTTGCCACTAATTCAACCATCTCCCACTGGAGATCCTTCAATGCTCATCTTCTACTTGGAGTAGAATAGGGGGGCTGTCAGGAGCTGACATGTCTCGATATCAAAAAAAATCTTAAGTTAAGAAAACATCATTGAATGCCATATTCTGCAGATCTCTTGAGGTTTTTGAAGACCCCCTATCTATCACTTATATTTAGATAAGCAAATGTTGCTTGCCTCTTAGCAACTTGATTTCTGATTAGCTTAGAAAATAACTGTTTTAGATTTTCATAGTACCTAACAAAATGACAAGCTTGAATGACTATTAGTTTCTATTTCTTAATTATCCTAAGTAGTTTATGACAGTTGGTTGCAAAAGGCTGAAACTTCACATTTCATTTTTAAGCATTACTAGGTACAATACCTTTAAAAATCGTTATCCTTAATTTTGTATCAATATACAAAGATCAATACCAATGTGGCCAAATATAATCTTAATTTTGTTTTAGTATGCAAAGGTCAATACCTATGTAGCCCAATACAATCTTAATTTTGCATCAATATATAAGGGTCAATACCATTGTGGCCAAGTATAATCTTAATTTTGTATCAATATACAAAGATCAATACCGATTTGCCCAATACAACCTTATTTTTGCATTAGTATACAAAGATCAATACCAATTTAGCCAAATATAATATTAATTTTTGTATCAATATACAAAGGTATAAGGGCACATTTAATAATCTGTCCTTGTTTTCTTGATCTTTCCTATATTATGTCTGTGTCCCATTTTTTCTCAAGTCTGTTCACTCCTACATAGGAGAGAAAGAAGGATACAGAAAAGAAATCGAGAGAAATCCCTGGGTCTAACCTACAAAACCTATTTAACAAGACCATTTAACAGCTTGTAATCTCTTCCCCTAAATAACAAGATTTTCTATTATCCATCAAATGACCAAAAGGGGGAAAACATGCTCCCCACCTTCTGGGGATGGGACATTGCTCTCTTAAAATGACTTCTTGCTGATTTGGGACGTAGTAAACCTGTTTGGGATCCAAATAAGAATGGAAAAATGGTTAAAAATGTTAATGGAATCATTTGATGTTCAGTCCTTTTGTGCTCAGCTATTTAAATATCCTAAGAAGTTCGCAGACAGAAGCTGAACTTCAGGGTTTTACTGGGGTTCTGGCTGGAGCAGTGTGTGGAGCCAAACAATCTTAGTGATTTTTGAGTTGTTGTGGTTGTAGAATTTGGGGAAACAGCTATTGAGGAAGTCTGCAAGGCTGGATCGTCTAGGCTACTTGTCTTCTTTGGTGTCTGATCTATTTTCTTCTGAGGTTTCTGTTGTCCAGTTATCCCTGGATTCCTTGGATGGATGCTTTAAACCTCCTGGAAAGATAAGAACAGAACCCTGGCCTAATCCTAACACTGGGACACTACCTTTTTTTTGGGGGGGGGTCAGGTAATATTTTTCGTGGAGGAAATTTTTTTGACAATATAAAAAGTATTATCTTTCAATTCGGATTAAAAAATTATTTTGATATTTTGGAGCTAACAAACCATTAAGTATATATTTTGAGATCTCAAAGGATAGTTTGTTTGAATTTCAGCATGCCTTTGTAAGTAGCTTTTAAACTAAAATCCTTCCAAATCCTATGTGCCTGTCTCTGCATTCTAAGTATTGGGATCCAAGACATGTGTTTCCCAACTGATGGGATTAAAGATGTGTTCCACCACCCTTGGATCAAAGTTTTTCTCTGTTTAGAGCTTGTTTTGTGTCAGACTGACTTTGAGCTCTGAGATCTGCCGGTTTCTGTATCTAGTGTGTTGGGATTAAGTGTGTATCCTTCTCAAATGATGGGATTAAGGGTGTGCACCATTACCACCCTATTCCTTGTAACTCTAGAAGTTATAAGACAACTAACTCTATAGTGATCCTCCTGTCTTTGCTGGAATTAAAGGCAATTGCAAACACCAGGCATTTCATGTGTTTTACCTTAGCTCCAAATTTTTTCAACACTTGGAGGTTTAGAAAACCAGGTTGAACAGCGGTAACCTTTAATTTATTTACAGTATTTTAAACCTGCTACCTGCTTCATAATGCCAAACCATGAAAATATCCTATATATCTACAAAAAAAAAAAAAACTTTTAAGCTGCTATCAAGTTTGTGTGATTTATGTGGCCACCTGCAGTCTAACATTCTAATCTGAAATTAAGGCCATTTTCCTTTCATGCCAGTAAGGCAAGTATACCTTTGGTAAATTGTAGTTTGAAAATTTGATATTGTATTTTATTATATTTTTTAAGCTTATTAACTCTTTCCTTTAAAAAGTATTATTTTGTTTTCTCAAGTTACTTCTAGAACATATTTTCCTCCCCCCTCTTCCCCTCCTGGCGCCTCCCTCCCTCCCTCCTTGTTCCTCTACTTGGTACTCTCCTTCTCCTCTGATGAGGTGGGCCCTCACATATGATACTCCCTCAGATCTCAGACCTTCCGTCATGTGAGGGCCAAGAGCTTCCACTTGTACTGGGGCTTGATATGGCACACCATCTAGGGTATGGTGTTCCACTAACCTGCAGCACATCCCATGACTCACTGGTGGGTAAAATTTTTTCTAGGAGAGATATGGTAGGTTCCTGTCTATTTGGGTGTGTGGATTGTAGGATAGTTATCCTGTGATGTATGGTTAATATCCATTTATAAGGGAATACATACCATGTTTATCTTTCTGGGACTGTGTCAGCTCGCTTAGGATGAGCTTTTCTAGCTCCATCCATTTGTTTCAGAATTTCATGGTTTCCTCATTTCTGATAGCTGTGTAGTATGCTATTGTGTAAATGTACCACAGTTTTTTTTTTTTTTTTTTTTTTTTTTTTATCCATTCTTCAGTTGAAGGACATCTGGGTTGCTTCCAGTTTCTGGCTATTACAAATAAAGCTGCTATGAACATTGTTGAGGCAATGTCCTTGTGGTTTCCTTTTGAATCTTTTGGATATATGCCCAAGAGGGGTATGGCTGGGTCTTGAGGTAGAATTATTCCCAATTTTCTAAGATATCTCCAGATTGATTTCCAAAGTGGTTGCACAAGTTTGCAGTACCACCAGCAATGAGGGAGTGTTCCTCTTTCTCCACATCCTCGCCAGCATGTGCTACCATTTGGGTTTTTGATCTTAGCCATTCTGACAGGTGTGAGATGGAATCTCAGAGTTGTTTTAAGTTGCATTTCCCTGATGACCAAAGATGTTGAACATTTCTTCAAAAGCCTTTTGGCCTTTAGAGATTCCTCTTCTGTGAATTCTTGGTTTAGCTCTGTACCCCATTTATTGATGGGGTTATTTGATTTTTTGGTGTTTAATTTTTTCAATTCCTTATATATTTTGGATATTAGCCCTCTGTGAGATGTTGGGTTGGTGCAGATCTTTTCCCAGTCTGTAGGCTGCCGTTTTGTTCTAAGGACAGTGTCCTTTGCCTCACAGAAGGTTTTCAATTTTATAAGGTCCCATTTATTGATTGTTTGTGTTAGTGCCTGAGCTATTGGTGTTCTATTCAGGAAGTTGGTACCAGTGCCGATGAGTTCAAGGTTTTACCCCACTTTCTCTTCTATTAATGTTAGTGTGTCCGGATTTATGTTGCCATCCTTAATCCACTTAGACTTAAGTGTTGTACAGGGTGATAAGTATGGATCTATTTGCATTCTTCTACATGTTGACATCCAGTTAGACCAGCACCATTTATTGAAGATGCTTTCCTTTTTCCATTGTATGTTTTTGGCTTCTTTGTCAAAGATTAATTGTCTGTAGGTGTGTGGGTTTATTTCTGGGTCTTCAATTCGATTCCACTGGTCAACTGGTCTGTTTCTATACCAGTACCATGCTGTTTTTATTAATATTGCCCCATAGTACAGATTGAAATCCGGGATGGTGATACCTCCCGATGTTTTCTAAGATATTGCCGGACTGATTTCCACAGTGGTTGTACTAGTTTGCCCTTCCACCAGCAATGGAGGAGAGTTCCCCTTTTTCTAAAACCTCGCCAGCATGTGCTGTCTTTTGAATTTTTGATCTTAGCCATTCTGAGAGGTATCAGATGGATTCTCAGAGTCGTCTTGAGTTGCATTTCTCTCATGATTAAGGATGTTGAGTATTTCTTCAAGTGTCTCTCAACCATTAGCAATTCCTCTTTTGTGAATTTTTGGTTTAGCTCTGTTCCCTATTTTTTTTTTTTTGATGGGATTATTCAACTACATTCTTGACCTTAAAGAATCTCGGACCTAAGTGTAAAGGATGCTGTCACACATAAGGTTATCTCACTGTCTTATTCAGTTAGTCAGTCATCCATGCGGGTAGACAGGCAGGAAGTCAGACAGTCATTCTTGCATACATTTATAAGCTAAATCTACAAATATTAAATGATCATTTACTTTGGCAAGGAACTGGTCTGCCTTGAGAAGAAATGGCAATGTGAATGAATGCCAGGTGAAAGAGAGGGTGGGGTGGTGAGAAGAATGAAGACAGAAATCAAGGAAAGGGATGCATTTTCAGTATCATAAAGATATAAATATGGATCCATTTCAGATCTCAACCTTGAATTATGCAGTTTAATTGGGATGCAGGAACAGGAGTGGAATGTTTATGCTGGGATATTAATGTCATGTTCTAGGAATAGGACAGGTGTTAAGGCAAAGGCTTAGGGAAAATGGCACAGGCTCCTTTCAGTCTCCACAACTATAGAGTGTAGGACACCTACAGAATGAATGGTTAAGCATAGCACAAATCATGCTCTTTCCCAATTTCAATGATACCGTGGTGGAGAGTGTCTTGATTTGCATTGGGAGCTTCATTTCTCTTATGCTTTTCTTGCACTGGTATTTGAAAGAGCATTTTAACTTTGATACATCCACATATTCTACTGTAATATCAGATTTAGGCTCAGATCTGAACTGATGAGAATGTTAGGTGCCTCAGGGAGACAATATTATTGTTATTATTATTATTAATATTAGATTTTAAAGGTAATACAAAAGGAAAAAAATGACTTTGAGGCTGCTAATATCAATAAGTAGGAATTCTTCCTATTTTTACACCTTGTGTCTCATCTGTCAAATGAAATTGTTGAAACAGACCACCTGTGTGGTAGGCAGAGTTATGGTCCTCCAAAGAAGGCAATGTCTTAACCTCTGGAACCTGTAACTATGCTACATAGCAAGGAAAGATGAAGGCAAGGATAGAATTCATGTTCGTAATTAGGTGATATTAAAGAGATTATCTTGGGCTGACCAAGGCTGTTCAACCTTTTCATAAAAGGGAATGCAGAAAGGATGCAGAGGCAGAATCAGATGTGTTCATGGGAAAGACTTTAACATCCACTTCTAGCTTTGAGGTTGGAAGGTGCCACAAATAAAGGTATGCAGACAGCTTCTAGGTTCTGGAGAAATGAATACATCCCTACTGATACACTTATTTTAGCCCAACAAAATCATTTTTAAACTCACGTTAGGAGTTGTTAGATGTCACACTGTGTTGCATAAACTGCTAATCTTGTGATATTCTTTTTTATAGCAGCAATAGGAAAGTACTGCAAACTTCATCACCTAACATTCAAGAATCTCTTCATTTTAAATTTTCATCATAGATAAATATTCTAATTGATTGCTATCAAAACATGAGTCTCTACAGCAGACCTGCACGAGATTAAGCTATCCCAAATCTCTGCATAGATAGGACAGATGATTTCCATGCTCTTCCCTTTACTGAGGAGCTATTAGAAGTGGAGAGTTGCTGGGGGACAGGGTGCTATTCTTCATTGAGAATGTGGCCCTGGTAGGATTTCAATCCAAAATGTTCCAACAAATGGCTTCACAACCATGTGCACATGGTTAGCACTGGTTGCACTTAGATGGTTAATTTTTTAAAAGGCATGAAATTGAGATTGAGATTAGGGGGATAATATGGGAACATGTGGAGTAGGAAAGGGGGTAGATATGATTACATTTCATTATATACATACACAAAATTTTCAAAAATAAAAAAACAAATTTATATATCTGTCTTCCTTTCTATCTCTGGATCTTCTTTCTGGAAGTTTGAATGCTATACACTGAGGTGGTGCTGTGACATCTTCTTTCTGCTTTATTTAATTTTAAAAAGTTTTATTTTACATGTGTGGCTGTTTTGTCTGCTTGTATGTCTATCCACCATATGTTTACCTGGTGCCTGTGGAAGCCAGAAAAATGTGTCAGGATCCTGAAATTAGAGTTACAGACAGTTATAAGCTGCCATTTGAATGCTGGGAATTGAAGCAGGGTCCCCTGGAAAACCAGCCAGTTCTATGAAGCACTGAGCGATCTCTCCAGCCCCACTATAGTATTTATTATTTCATAAAGCTGATGTTCGTCGATTCTTCCTTGCTACTAGAAAATAACTGTAATCACTTTCAAGATGTCTGCCCAAACAAGAACTGAGGAACAAAGTCATCTCATGCCAGCTGTAGAAATCAAGATGAAGGATGAATGTGAAAGGCGAGCAGTGAAATTCTTATCTAGTTTTTAGAGTTCAGTTTTCAGAAATCCAGGGCAACCCTTCAGTAGAAGCTGTGTGCCTTCCCTGCTAATTAAACAATATCTTTAGTGTTGCAGAAACATTTTTTTTTGCTTAATTACATAAAATCCCCATCCTTGGTCTTTGCATAAAACAAATGACATAGACTTATTTTGTAGTATTTTTAGGCCCAAACAGGTCAGTTGTATATATGCACAGTCTCAGAACTCCACTGAAATAATTCAAAGATCATTCCTCAAAAGACCAAACCAGAGATCTATGAAACCTTTTTGTGCATTTAGTCTATCATACTAACTTTGGCATGTTTATTAGTACTGTATTCTTCTGAACAAAATTCCCTAATAGGAATTTCTTTTTATGATGTTCAGTTTTATAATATGTTTCTGTCAAAAAAAATTCCATTCCTTCTTAAGGCAAAGAATTCTTTGGCAGCTACACATTTTCAGAATACCAGGAACATATTGTGATTGTATAGTCCAGCTTTTTAAGTGAGAGAAATTGAGAAACAGGGAAGGAAAATATAAAATAAAGGTGAAAACTGATCCTGAAGTCATCCAATTAGACTTCCTATTAGTTTGAGTCCAAGAACACAATCATTCCACATAAGAGCAGTTCTCCATTGATGGAGAAATCAATCACTTAGCCTGTGACCATCCCCTGAGTCATGAGACCATGGTGAAAGTCGGTGCCTACCTCCTTAGGGAGTGGGAACTTGATTGCTGAGGACCAACCCTCCAGCCCTCTGTGCAGTTCTGGCTGCTGCACTCCATCCAAGTTCTACCTGTGTAGCGTGGCTACCCATACCCTGCTGTTTACTAACATCAAGTTCATCAACCTCTTTCCTGAGATGAAGGTCACGATCCAGGGCCTTCTGCATGCCGGCTCCCAGGTGCACAATGCTGATGTGGAGCTACAGCAGGGGGCAGTATAGTAGCTCACCCTCAGCTGTGTAGCCAGTACCGGCATTCTAGCTATGTTTTCTGAGCCTGAATCATCCATCTTGGACAAGCTGAAGCACAAGAAGGGCCCTCGGGCAGCCAGTCCCCTGGATGACAACCACAGGGTCACGAGCAGCAACAACATCAATGAGGGTGTGGAACCCACCCCCAGGGCAAAACGGACCTCTTGGGGCTGTGGGCAGGCCCTCTGGGTGCTGGAGCCCCCGGCATCTGTAGGTGGGAACCTCTTGGTGGATATCTTCTCTCTGACAGCCCCTCTGCACAGTCCAGCCTGGGGCCCACCCATGTAGACATAAGGTTATTGTACAATTCAAATGCTGATTTCTGTCGTTCTGAAGAGCTCATGTTACATAAACGCTACTCCCCATTTGTCCCCTGATGTGCCAATAAAGCAACTTCCAGCCAATCACTGAGCAAGGGAGAGAATAGGGCTGGACTTCCGGCCCTCCAGGGGAGGAGGAGTTATGGACAGGAAGTAGGGGGATTCAGAAGACGAGGAAGCCGGGGAGATGAGGAAGAGATTTGGCTGAAGGTGGAAAGCCACGAAACGCAAGTATCTCTGAGATTTATGCTGAGGGGAAGCCAGAACAACTTAGTGAGATAAGAATAGAGTAATAACTGCTTAGTTTTTGTGTTGTGAAGTCTGTTTAACAAATGAGTCCCAATTATTTGGATGATAGCCGGATTAACAAGTAAACTGAGACTAACACCGCCATATAAAGTTACACTAACATGATGGCGTACCAAGTGTTCCCAAACTATAACAAACCTAGCAAGAATTTATGTAAAATCTGAATTTAAACAGAGCAGTTCCTTAGTGCTGTGTCCTGAAAGAGAAAAACAAAGCGAGGCCAGTTTCGCAGGCCAAAAGCCAAAGACCCCCCACGGAGCAGCAAGGACCTCCAGCCAACTGCAGAAAAACAAAAACAGAAAAAAAAAAAAACCCTGGCTCTTTAACACAAGCAAGCTTCTAAAAGCCGGAGTTTCCTAGTCAAGGCTGCAAGCTGAATCTTTTGGGAGAAGGGGCTCTTGCTGGCTAGAGGATCCCTTGAGGGAGACAGAAAAGCTCTCTCTGGAAACGGGAGCTAGAGACAGACTGAGAAGCCTCAAGCATCTTACTTGGTAAGGTATTGAGCTTGGTTTGAATCTAAGAAAAAGTCCTTAGGGAGAGGTTTTTAGATTAAAGAGGAAGATTATTTTCTATATTGAAAAAGGTTGAAGGCACATTAACACAGTGCTTCTGGATTCCATTTGAGTTTGTGTTGTTGAACCAGCGAGGGGGCTCCCTGAAATCCTGATGCCCAGAGACCACCTGAGTCCCTGAATCTTTGTAATATACAAGAGGTTTATTTAAGCTGACGCTATAGATGAGTGAATGAACCAAAACGGTTTTCAACTGTGTTAAGCACACAAGCTGCTTCAAAAAAAAAGTGGGGGCATAAAGGAGTAACTTTAGCCCACTAGGTGATAGCCGCAGGTGGGGATTAAAGAACAAAGAGTATGTTAAATTAGGTGATGATGCAAGTGGGGAGTGAAGATGAGGGATCAGAGGGGAGTGGAAGCAAACCAGCCAGCTCTGTAAGTTTAGATAGTCTCAAGGCCTGAGTTCTGTGGAATGTCTCCAGGAGAAGTGAGGTCAGGATCTCATGAAGGAGGAGAAGGCCTTATATTCATTAATTAGTCTTACATTCCCTTTTCTTCAAGTGAGTGATTTCAATCCCGAAATCAGGGGCCTTGTATTCATTAATTACAATCTTAAAGTTTCTCTTAGCATACAAATAATTTTTAGTGACAATAACAGTTCTATATATGCTCTTTAGGAGAGATAAGGATAAGACAGACTTGGAGAAAGAAGAGACTGAGAAGTTAGATGATTACATAGTGAGACCCTACCTCCAGAGGAAAAAAAAAAAGAGAGAAAGAATGATGATGCTGAGTATAGGTGAAACGTTAAAGAAGCTAGATAAGCAGATAGCTGTAATAATGGTACTGTTAATTCTTTGTTGAGACAGAGTCTCACTATGTCTCCACAGCTGTCCTGGAACTTACCATGTAGGCCTGACTGGCCTCAAATTTATCAAACTTCTCTTGAGTGGGAGTAAAGGTGTGTGCCTCCATGCCCAGCTTTTGTTACTATTATTTTTAATGGCAGTTGAGTGTACATTAGATAATTTTCCTGTAATTCCTTTTGATAGCATATATGGAAACCCTTAAATGTTCTCCTGCCTATTGACCTTTTTCTTTAAGCATCTTCTTTTGTGAAAAGAAATGATTGTTAATAGTGATCCAGCTTTGAGCATCCTCACAGTATGGTGTACTCTAGTGGAAAAAAGAAACCCTAAGCAATATGAATGTGAGACAGCAGGGAAGTATTTACAGCTGTGTGTTAGCCACTTTATGAAATCATATGGATGTTAGAAAGCAGTATGTAGGGCCACATTCATTGAGCTAGGAGGATGTTCCCCGTAGACCTAAGTGAAGAAATAGTTTACAA
Organism: Lophiomys imhausi; assembly: GCA_907164525.1. Classification (NCBI taxonomy): domain Eukaryota; kingdom Metazoa; phylum Chordata; class Mammalia; order Rodentia; family Muridae; genus Lophiomys; species Lophiomys imhausi. Next base: position 1,903,579 of record CAJQZJ010037491.1, on the reverse strand, counting down.
AATAGTACAATTCCACTTTTATTATAAGTCCATATATTATTTATCTATAGCTATCTGTCTGTACACTGAAATAATTAATAGTATTTATGTAAGACTGTAGTCTTTCTTTTCTTACAATTTTCTGAAATGAATGTGTAGTCCTTGTGTTAAAAGTGTTTGTAAATGAGTACAGGGAATGTAAAGAAATGCTGGAAGAAATGAATAATTACAAAATACTTCATTATTTTTTTTTGTATTTATTTTTATTATTTATTTGTATTTATTATTTATTTTTGTATTTATTTGTATTAATACAAACAATTTCATGCTAATTCCTCAGCTGAGGGCTCAGTCACTGAAGTACAAATGAGGATCTGAATTTTAAAGAGGGCCACAGAGATCCTCTCAGTTTCCCCATTTTAAAGAGATTGACATGAAAATAAGACCTTGTTTTGCATTTTGAATAAATAAAATTTTACAAGAACATAAGGAAATATGTGGTGAAATGTTCAGACACATATTATGAGGTATTCAAAAACATTTTTTTTTTCATCTGGCTTAACAACTGCACTGTGATTTTAAAATCAAAAAGCTGTTCTCAGGTAACCAGATTGTATTTGTGTTCCCCCACCCTCTGTAACAAATACCTCTCTCTTTCTTTTTTTCCTGAAGATATGAAAATCTGGCTTTAATATCAGAATATTTATGTGGAAACAATTAGCATGGCAATTTGACTGTAGTCTGCCCAAAACACATATCTGTTGTCTGCTGATGTTTTTGTGAAGATTTGAGTGGTAGAGCTAAGCCTGTGATAACATTGCTACACATTCCTTCATTAAAACATACAACCACCACTTTAATTTTCCAGAAATACCACAGAATAACAATGTTTTAGCACTTTGGCATCTGCTTTAAAGACAGATTTGCATTACTTCTCGTGAAGTGAGAGTTTTAAAGAAACAAAATTGCTACTTCCAGGGAGGCCAAGGTAGTGGGTGATGAGGAGGAAATGGAACACACCTGTAGTGACAAGAATTGGAAGTACAGAACCACTATGACTTGAATCTTGCTCAAATATTTACGTCTGTGTGGATGCCAGTATGAACGAGGACCATCTGGTTTTAGGTATCATGGGGCCTAAAGGATTTTGCTGTAAAGGATGCCTTCCCTGTGCAAAGTCCCATGATAGGTATTTTAAACCCCAAATCAAATTGGAGTGATATACTGGTTTATTATACTTTAGGCCTTTTCTTCCCTTTGTTTCCTGCTATCTTTCTCTCTTCCATTGACCTCCCCCACATAGCCAGGCTGCAATTGTCAGGTGGGTTTCATGAACCATAGTTAATACTAAGAGCTCAGTTTTCAGATAAACTGCAGAATCATCAAAAGGCTTACAGTTTGGATTTCAAGGAATACTTAAGGCTTGAAATCATCTCACAAAAAGAATTAATTTCTCCTTGAACTTTTCAAAGTATCGAGATGATTTCCCTGCTTTACTATTTTCTTGCTACTTACTACCTCTAGTCAGATGCTGTACTTCAGAATTTAGTAACTACATTTTTATTCCCACTGAAATGTAAGGTCCAGAAGGAAAAGGGATATGTCTTGTACTCTGTTGTTTTCCTGATGCTTGCAAAGTTTCTGGAACATAGAAAGTATTCAGTAAAGAGGCATGGACTTATTCTGATGAGCATTTTTTTATTGAATAACTATAGGGTTATATTTATGTTTGTGATTGTGCCACCCTTTTAAAGGAGGATCTTGAAGTTTAATTTAAATTATGCTTCTATTTAAACTTTTCGCCTGCCCATTTTTATGGTAGTTTAGGTAGTTTGAACTCTTTGAAATGGTATTATGTCTTCTCTTCTAATTGATTTTAATGAACATTTACTAAGTTCTCCAGTTAATATCTGGGGATAGGCTAAACAAAATAACACTATTGATATAAAGGTGTGGACAGAGTAATAAAACAAATTTGTAAGGATGTAGCTTTGACACATTGCAGTATGTTTGAAAGTAGATGTATGCTAAGAGGGCTGAAGTAATGCAAAGGAGGGTGGTGTTCACTCTATAGGAATTCTGCCTTCAGGTAAATGAGTCATATTTCTTTGTCCTCTAGAACATCACCATCCAGTGAGGGAGACAGACACAAGTATAAAGTAATACCTCCAGTGTTGTACTAGAGATGCAAATCAACTGCTATGGCCGCATCAAGCAAATAATAGTTCTGCCTAAAAAGTGAAGATGAGTCTTTATGAAATGGTTGGTGCTTTGGGTCTTGGATCAACAATGAATTATCAGAGTGGAAGATAGGATAGGCATAGGGCTAGAGAAAAAGCATAGACGTTAGAGGAACTACAATATAAGAGAACAGAAGGCAGGGCAGAAGTTAATGGATAAAGGTAAAAGCCACATTATGAAGCAGACAGTGTTATTTCCTGGGTTTGGGGATACTGAAGATTGAGGTGTCTGTATGTGTGTCTAATTTTAGTTTTGTGGGTTGTCCTTGAGACTGAGTGTTCATTTCTATTCGCCTCTAAAGAATTGAAAGTACCCCACCAAAGTGCAGAACAATGCGTACGAGCCAATTTTGTTAATTTACAATGATAAATGTTTGTGTTTGCACCTCTGTTTTGGGAAATAACAAAAAGGGCACAAGGATACTTAGAAGAGTGGAGAGGTAAAAAGAGTTGTTCTTTTAGCTTTTAGATCCAAGTTAAGTAAGTAAAGTACATACTCTTCTTCCAGAAGTATATGTGACTGAGGTAACTGACACCATAGATTCAGTTATGAAGGATTTCTGGGTTTGTTTGCAACAAATCAAGGGAATTAATTGCCTTAGTCTCTTGAAACCCTTTTGGTATTTAATCCAAGATTTTATATTATACTACTCTGTAATTCTGAATTTTCTTTCATCTGTTTGTTTTTGTTTGTTTGTTTCTTTGTTTTCTGAGACAGGGTCTCTACAGCCCTGGCTATCCTGGATCTTGCTTTGTAGACCAGACTCAGATTAAAGACATGAGCCACTACACCTGGCCCCTGAAAGACTTTCAAATGCAGATGCTTCTACTGCTTTTTGTAGAAGAATTCTTCAAATGCTATGAGACTATCCATGGTATATACCCATCACTCATGTTAGCTTACTTTCAATATAATTTGTGCTCTAAGGTAATAAAAATGAACAATAGGTGAATAAATAATCTGCCCTATATCGAAAACAATATCTTTGACTTTAAAGTGTAAAATGAGAATGTAGCTATCATAGTATGGAATTAAGCACCTAAAACTGAAATCAATGTATGTCAAAAATGTCACCAAAAGTCAGTTCAATAAGTCTAACAGGAGCCAAATTATAGAATATGTAAGGACACTGGAAAACAACAAGAGAGACAAGTAACAGAGAAAATGGAGGAGGAAGAGTGGGAAGGAAGGAGTAGAAAGGTGAGCTGGGACAAAAATGATACTTGTTCAGCAAAAGAAAGGAGATAGGCAGTTCGTCATAGGATAGATGATAGAAGGCCCCTAACACACCAGGGCTAGTTAAAACAACTCTGTACCTCTGTGGCTATTATTGAGAGATTTTTTTTTCATTCCTGTTTTTTTTTTTTTATCTTTCAAAAATTGTTTATTGGTTGGTGTGGTGGTGCACACCTGTAGTCCCAGCTACTCAGGAGCCTGAGACAGAAGGATTTCTTGAGTGCAGGAGTTCTGGGCTATAGTATTATATGCCGATCAGGTCTCCGTACTAAGTTTAGCATTAATATAGTGACCTCCCAGGAGTGGGAGGTCCACCAGTTTGCCTAAGGAGGGGTGAACAGGCCCACGTTGGAATATCATTTATTTATTTTATGTGTGCATTTTGTTAGCACACCACATGTATGCAGTACCCTTGCAGGCCAGAAGAGGACATCAGATCTACTGGAACAGGAGTTATAGCTGAGGACAGCTACCTCATGGGAGCTGAGACACAAACCCCAGTCCTCCTGAAGAGCAGTTGCTCTGAACAGCTGAGCCATCTCTTCACTCTTCAGTCTTTCTTTTTGTTTTTTTTTTTAGAGCCAAACCGAAACACAACACTATCATTGAAATGAGGAAAGGATATTTGCTAAAAATCTAGAGGTTAAACAGGAAAAGAATATGCCCACTATCCTCCCTAGCAAGTGTGACATTGTCTGAGGTCTATAAATGTTTGAAAGTCACATTTCCGTGGGAGGTTTTCAATAGAATTTCTTGAGCTGTGAAGAAATACTGTCTTCTTACCTTGGTATATTTCACTTCATCTGACACTTATTACTTCAAATACCCAGAAGGAAAGATGAATCTACGATCCAGTTCACAAGTAGCTCTTAGAAGGATGGGAAGACATTATAACATATATATATATATATATATATATATATATATAGTTTTGGTATTAATTTTCTCTTCTTTCAACTCAAATTCTTAAAAAAAAAAACTCATTCTGCTTCCAGAAGGATGATTTGTTCTGAATTTCATTAAGAAAGCAACCGGTGGCTGGGTGGTAGTGGCACATGACACACCTTTAATCCCAGCACCCAGAAGGCAGAGGCAGGTGGATCTCTGAGTTTGAGGCCAGCCTGGTCTACAGAGTGAGTTCTAGGACATCCAGGTCTACAAAGAGAAACCCTATTTTAGAATACAAAAACCCAACAGACCAGTGGTTAATAACAAAATCTCCAACGACTGATGATTTAACATTGTAAGCACACTAAAGACAAAAACTTGAGACATAGAGAAACTACCTGAAAAAGTTGAGCATGTGAACACGTAAGACTACTACTTAGGTTCATAGCTCCTCATTGTTGCCCCTTATCCCTCAACCTGCTGATATTATATAAAGAAATATAAATAAGAAAATCAGTAAGTACAGTGCAGGAACAGCTGCATTGTTTCCATGCCATTTTAATGTCATTTTAGCCAGACTCTCTGAAGTCACATAGAACAGTTTAACTGTAATCAGTAAAAGTTTAAGGAATAAGAATAGCTGTGACATGTCAAAAAGCTTATGGAAATGAGGAAGCTGTCATCAATAGAAGAAAGTATGTATTTAAAGGAAGAAATATATAAGTGAGCATGCTGTATGCACACAGACCACTGCTAAAATATTAGCACTGAGTGGAAGAGCAGTTAAAGGGGTGACTAGAGAAGGTCAGGTAGGTACATAGGGATCAGCTAGAGCATGCTATGTCGTAGGTAATATTCTTGGGAGTTTGAAATCAGTCATCGATCTATCATTAGTAGAAGGACATGGTATTTGATTTCCAGTGGTTCATTTGTTGATTAACAGTAATGAAGACTCTATGTCATTTCCCTATAGCTACTGCCTTTTACAAAGAATGTACTTATATTATTCATTGAATCACTGGACAAGTTTTAAGTGGAACAATAATGATGGGGTTAATGTGTCACAATTAGAAAATGTCCATTTTGTTACTGGTGATAGACTCCAAGAAACAATGTGTTTTATTAAAGTTTTGTTGAGTCAGAGAAGGAAGAGGAGTTCCTTAGGTATGGTTCATTTCAGGAAGATTCTTATTGGTGTGGTCATTGCAGTCTCTGGGTAGAATCTAGATTTTTTAGATACAAATCGATGTTCTTAGTATGCCCTTCCTCATGAAACTCAGACACCTTTGATCTTTCCAGGTCCTGTTTCTCAGTCTGTAAGAAACAAAATTTTGCATAAAGCACATTTTCTTGTTTAGAAGTTTAGTCTGGGAATAAAATGACATATCAGAATATTACTTTGTGGATGCAGGGTAGGTCAAAGGGGACATGATGTTCTCAGGAGACACGCCCACCAAGCCAACATTGTTACTCTCCACTAAAGAATTATTTCTGCCTAGAGAACTAGGATTTGCTTTTAGAATGAGAACATTGATTCACCCAACACATTGTCCCATTATTTCCAAAATCCCTAAAATACTCACCTACCCAGGTTTATTCTGATACTACTTGTCATAATGTAGCTTATATAATCATAGTTTGACCAGACACAAAATAAATTGACATTGGAAATTCATCAGCAGTACCCTAACAAACTACCTCAATATGGAGAGATTTTTATGAGGTGGCCTGCCCTGTTCATTATTTTGTTTCTGTTTCAGAAAGAAACCTTTTCTTGTTTCATAGCCAATTTGGGGAGACTGTCCACATATTGGTGTTGTCTCATTATGTCTTTGCATGGTTAATATATGTGTGTATGATACACACACATATGAATTAAGCAGGAACAATACCATAAAGACTTCCAGTTTAAAAACTGGAGAACATTTTTTCAGACATTGAAACTTTTTTGGCAAATGAGATCATACATAAAATACATAAAATTGTTAATACAGGCGTCCATAGGCACACTGACCTAATTTGTTTGCTCATTTTACACATGGAGGAACTGATGCTATTGTACAGAGAGTGATACACCCAGAATAGGAGAGCTGGTTAGTGGCAGATCTAATATTAAAAAGTAGATCATCTGACTCCTAGGCTAATGTTATTTTTACTTTTTCATTCACTATTAGTGAAATGGGATGGAAGCAAAAACTAATACAACCGTTAAATGATTGCTACAAGATATTCATTGACAATTCTGACTAGAAAATACTCATTAAATGTTTCAAGAATTTCTTTGGTAGATACAAAATGAAAAGGTCAAAAAAAAGTAAAAGTGAAGAGATAACTTTTTGCTGTTAGAACCGAAGAATGGATTAAAAAACTGTGGTACATATATACAATGGAATACTACTCAGCTATCAGAAACAATGAAATCATGGAAATTGCAGTCATATGGATGGAACTAGAGAAGCTCATCCTGAGGGAGCTAACCCAGACCCAGAAGGATGAACATGGCATCTATTCACTTACAGTCGGATTTTAGCTATATAGTACAGGATAACTATACTACAACCAATGCGCCAAAGGGAATAGGAACATAGACTTTTTTCCTGACAGTGAGATTCTTTGCCCTAGTGGTGCTGCCTTGTGGGCCCCCAGTGTATGAGGAAGTTCTTGGCCCTCATATGACTGCTGAACTGGTGCGGGGGACTGTTATGTAGGGACACTCCACTCCAGAGGAGTGGGATGGAAGGGATAGGGGGTAGAGGGTGGGACTGGGAGGGGTGGAAAGAGGACACTACCATGGAGATGTAACCTGAAACAAAAAAAAAATTCTACCAATGCCCCATACAGCAGTTTGCTTTCTGACTATTTAACCATTTGTATTCAAATAGCCAATTCCAGTGCCATTTATAAGCAATTACACCCATGCTTACTAAAATGTACCAATATGAGTGTAATCACACAATATTACAAAATAAAGGACATTTTTGCCAGTATTTATAAGAAGTGAAATATATTTAATCACAGCACTGGGGAGTCAGTGACAGGAGATCTCTGATTTTGAGGCCAGCCTGATCTGCAGAGTAAGTTCCATGACAGTCAGGGATACCCAGAGAAACCCCATCTTGAAAAACTAAAAAAAAAAGTAATAAAACAATAATAATAGGAAATGAAGCAAATGAAGTATAGCATGAATATACCAGTTTTACGGCATATGATATGTTGGGAATATCATCACAGTGGAGTTGCACTGATACATGCATTTGCATTCTGAGGTGTCTTTGTATCTTGGGTGAGTGTTATATTTCTTAGACCCTGTAACCTTAGTTGTCCATTGATGTTGATGTAGAGGTGACCACAAAAAACCATAAACAAGTAGGTATTAGCAAGAATCTTGAATGCAACTGGAACTTAGTTATTTTTATCTCACTTGGCTTATATGTCAGGAAGGAAGCTGTTTGGTATGGATCACTATTTGTATATTCATTTTGCATGATAAATGGTAAGTTCTAGCTCCTATTTGGGGCCCATATTTTACCTTTAAAAATAAGAATTGAGAATAAGTTTATATCTTACTTCTTTAATAGTTCTGTCATTATAAAACTGATTCTGTAACTTATGAATCCATTTGCTTACACTGAACACTTGGTGGCCATTCAGAGAACATGGAAGCTATATGAACATTTATTTATTTATTTGGAATTTTTTTTTTATAGAAGTACTTTATTTTTTTCTTCAAGTTACATCTCAGTCACAAACCCTTCCCTATTCCCCCTTCCTGTCCCAACCTTCCACCCTCTTCCCCCCCAACAGCTTCCCTTTTCAATCCAACAAATGGTTCTTTCTTATAACAGTAAATTCTATACAAAACAGCAGAATTAAATATGCCACATTTTTGAGAGTTAAATGGCCCAGTATACCTTCCCAATGTCCAGTTCATACATATTTGGCCCCTGACTTTAACCTTCTACCTTCTAACCATCTCCATGAGTTTAAAGTTGTATAACTGACTTAGCTTTCATACTAACTTGCATCACTATTATAACCATCTTCTTAGATCTAGAACGCCCTCTTGATTCCTAAACAACTCAAAATTTAGCTATGAT
>CAJQZJ010037491.1:1875710-1895038 GCA_907164525.1 Lophiomys imhausi | reverse complement strand
CTAACTTGCATCACTATTATAACCATCTTCTTAGATCTAGAACGCCCTCTTGATTCCTAAACAACTCAAAATTTAGCTATGAGACTCAAGCTGTCTATTCTTCAACCACCTCAGAGAGCTGAGAAGGATAAATATATCTGATTATATAGGAAGTGCAGGGCCTGCAGCTTCTAATACTAAGAAATGACAAACCAGTGACTACCTGGACAGTTCCCATTTTCTCTTCATACATTCCAGCATCAGTCTTCAGCCTTTTGGTCCTGTTTCTCTGACAGACATTTATTGTAGAGCAGGGATTATGAAGGACTAACCTACCCTGTCTTGGCAGAGCTAGGCTGTCGACTTCCCTGCTACCAAGTTTTGTCCTTTTTGGACAGCAGTCTGTCTGCAGTTGAAGCAAGGAGTTTTTACATGCCAAGAGATAGGCTTGCCACTAATTCAACCATCTCACACTGGAGATTCTTCGATGCTTATCTTCTACTTGGAGTAGAATAGGGGGTGCTGTCAGGAGATGATATGTCACGATATCAAAAAAAAATCTTAATTTAAGACCACGTCTTTGAATGCCATATTCTGCAGATCTCTTGGGGTTTTTGAAGATGCCCTATCTAGCTCTTGTATTTAGATAAGCAAATGTTGCTTGTCTCTTAACAACTTGATTACTTGAACATTTATGCCACCATATCCTTCTACTGCTTGCTTTTCAGCACAGTATTCAGAGAACGTGGAAGCTATTTGAACATTCATGCCACCATGTCTTTCTACTCCTTGCTTTTCAGCACAGTCATGCTCATTTTCTCCAGTCCCTCCACTTCACTAATTCATTTGTGTTTTCCATTGCATCTCTTGTTTCTGGTCCCCCCACCCAGTAATTTAGCTGACTACCTCTGACTGTCTACTTAATGTTTAGTACTCTTCTATATATTGGATATACTGAAATAACTGAATTGGGTAGTGGCAATGTGTTTTGGTTAAGTGCTCTGGTGATGTTGTAAACGTGGATTCTTTGAAGACAATAAAGAGTAACTTTGAGCCCCCTGTGCCTGAGTTAATTGGCTATGTAGGTCTTCTTTTGGTGTTCTTGACCCCTCCAGCTCCTTCAAACCTCTCCCTAAATCTCCCAAAAGTCTCCCTATGTTTTGCCTCATATTTGGGTGTGGGTCTCTAAATAGGCTTCCATTATCTGCTGGATAAAACTTCTCAGATGGCATTGACGGAGCTGCCTTGTCTTGCCTCACTGGAAGAGGTGGCACTTGGTCCTGATGCAATTTGATGTGCCAGAGTGCATTGATTCTGGGCAGGGGGCAGTGTGGAGGAAGTGAGTGGGAGAGTGGGACTGGGAGGAGAGGAGGAAGGGATTTCGATTGGGATGTAAAATTAATTAATTAAATAATGAAGAAAAAAGTATCTAATCTCCCATGGCTACATGTGGATAAGGGGAGTTAGTTTGAGATTTAGAAAAGGGTGAAGCCTGAGTTAAACTTGGGAGATTGAGAAGGTAAAAGCCATGTGACCTGAAGGAAAGGGGGTATTGGTAATGAACATTTAAATTAGTTCAAAAAGAATACATTGTGGGTAGGTGATCTGTGGAGGCATTAGGTATCCAGTTTCCATAAGTAGTAAGCAATTGAGAACACCTAGCTCTGGTTTTGGTCTTTGATAAGGCCAAAAGGAAGCAGAAGGGGTTGTAGAGGTGGCTCAGTGGTTAAGAGCACTTGCTGCTTTTTCAAAGAACCCAGGATCAAATCCCAGTACACAAAGGACAGTTCATAATCATCTAACTCTAGGTTCAGAGGATCATATACCTATGGCCGCTCCAGGAACCCACACTTGTGTGTACATACCCACAGGCAGACTCATATAATTAAAAACAAAAACAAACCTTCAGAAAAAAATAAAAGCACCACAGAATGCTTGAATTCTTGTATGGTTTGTGTTCCAAATTTTGTTTTTGAGTCAGCAAGTTAGAATATGGGATTCAACTTTTCTATAGAAAACATGAATAGCCATTGTAATGATGTTACCAGGCCACCAATTAAAGCTTATGTAAACCATCACTTGAAAAATAATGCTGTCTTAATAGCATTAAACACACTAATGACCATGAATATCTGTGATTCTGTTTTTCAGGTCGAGGTTCTAGAAACACTCTTCTTCCTTCCAATACTTCAATAGTATAGGGAGAAAGCCTTACTTTATCACTCCTCCATGTAGTAAGCTAGCAGGGTCTAGGGCTTTCAGAGCTCCAGGTAATTTCACTTATTTCATAGAAATGTGGAGAGGATGTAAAAGGAAAGGATACAGATAGGCATTTCAGCAGAAGACAATAGGAGATTGAGAACAAACTAGAGCAGGGAAGTATCCAGTGACCTACACAGGAATATGTCTGACCAGGGACAGTGTAGACTTATGGTATGACAGTATGGCTGGGAGAGCTTGATCTTGCCCAAGTTTAGAATGAGGAATGATGGAAGAAATCAGAAACTAGTGAATTTTTCATCTTATTTTTTCTCTTTTTAAGTATTTATAACTTTAAGTTACATCTCCATCACAGTGCCCTCTTTCCAACCCTCCCAGTCCCACCCTCCTATCCTCTTTCCCCTCTCCCTTCTATCCTACTCCTCCGGAGTGGAGTGTCACTACTTGTAAGTCCCCCACTCCAGTTCAGCAGTCATATGAGGGCTAAGAGCTTCTCATACACTGGGGGTCTACAAGGCAGAACCACCAGGGCAAAGTGTCTCATTCACAGGTAACAAAGTTGATGTTTCTGTTCCTTTTGGTGCATTGGTTGTAGTATAGTTATCCTGTACTATATGGTTAAAATCCGACTATAAGTGAATAGATGTCATGTACATCTTTCTGAGTTTGGGTTAGCTTACTCAGGATGAGCTTTTCTAGTTCCATCCATTTGGCTGCAAATTGCATGATTTCATTGTTTCTGATGGCTGAGTAGTATTCCATTGTGTAGAGGTACCACAGTAGTTTTATCTATTCCTTGGTTGAGGGACATTTGGTTTGTTTCCAGTTTCTAGCTGTTACAAATAAGGCTGCTATGAACATAGATGAGGAGATGTCCTAGTGGTTTGGTGAGGAAACATTTGGATGTATACCCACCCACAAATGGTATGGCTGGATCTTGACATAGAGCTATTCCAAGATATCTCCAGACTGATTTCCATAGTGGTTGTAAAAGTTTGTACTTTTACAAAAAGTAGCAATAGAGGAGTGTTCCACTTTCTCCACAACCTCACCAGCATTTGTTGTCATTTGAGTTTTTGATCTTAGCCATTCTTATAGGTGTGAGATGGAATCTGAGAGTCGTCTTGAGTTGCATTTCTCAGATGCTTAAGGGTGCTGAGCATGTCTTCAAGCCTCTCTTGGCCATTAGGAATTCCTCCTTTGTGAATTCTCTGTTTAGCTCTGGTCCCCATTTATTGATTGGATTATTTGGTTTCTTGGCATTTAATTTCTTGAGTTCTTTGTAAATTTTAGATATTAGCCCTCTCTCAGATATGGGGTTGTTGAAGATCTTTTCCCAATCTGTAGGGTGCTGTTTTTTTTTTTTCTAATGGCAGTTTCTTTTGCCTTATAGAAGCTTTTCAGTTTCATGAGGTCTCATTTATTGATTGTTGGTCTTATAGCCTGAGCTATTGGTGATCTGTCCAGGAAGTTGTCACCTGTGCCAATGAGTTTGATGCTTTTCCCCCACTTTCTCTTCTATTAGATTTAGTGTGTCGGGTTTTATGTTAAGTTCTTTGATCCACTTGGACTTAAATTTTCTGCAGGGTGATAAATATGGGTCTATTTGCATTCTTTTACAAGTGGACATCAAATTAGACTAGCACCATTTGTTGAAGATTCTGTCCTTTTTCCATTGTATGGTTTTGGCTTTTTTTTTTCAAAAATTAAGTGACCATAAGTATGTGGGTTCATTTCTGTGTCTTTAATTCGATTCTATTGATTAACTGGTCTGTTTCTATACCAGTACCATGCTGTTTTTACTACTATTGTTCTGTAGTGTAGTTTGAGATCTGGGATGGTGATACCTCCTGATGTTTTGTTTTTTTTTTTATTGTACAAGATTCATTTAGCTATTCGGGGGTTTTTGATATTCCATATGAAGTTGAGAATTGTTTTTTCCAGGTCTGTAAAGAATTGTGTTGGTATTTTGATTGGAATTGCATTGAATCTGTGCATTGCTTTTGATAGGATAGCCATTTTTATTATGTGGATCCTACCTATCCATGAGCATAGGACATCTTTTCATCTTCTGATGTCCTCTTCAATTATTTTCTTCAAGGACTTGAAGTTCCTGTCATATAGCTCTTTCACTTGCTTGGTTAGAGTTACCCCCAGGCATTTTATGTCATTTGTGCCTATTGTGAAGGGTGTTGTTTCCCTAATTTCTTTCTCAGCCCATTTCTCTTTTGATATAAAGAAGGGCTACCAGTTTTTTTAGTTAATTTTGTATTCAGTCACCTTGCTGAAGGTGTTTATCAGTTGCATTAGTTCTCCAGTGGAATTTTTGGTGTCACTTATGTATACTATCATATCATCTGCAAATAGTGATACTTTGACTTCTTTCTTTGCAATTTATATCCCCTTGATCTCCTTTAGTTGTCTTATTACTCTGGCTAGGACATCAAGTACTATGTTAAAGATATATGGGCACAGTAGGCATCCTTGTCTTGTCCCTGATTCTAGAGGAAATGCTTCAAGTTTCTCTTCATTTAATTTGGTGTTGGCTACTGGCTTGCTGTATATCGCCCTTAATATTTCTAGGTTTGGTCCTTGTATGCTGGCTCTCTCCAGGACTTTTAGTATGAGGGGGTGTTGGATTTTTTCAAATGCCTTTTTGGGATCTAGCGATATGATCACGTTAAGAATATTTTTTTGTTTGTTGGCTCCTTAACACATACTAAATATTTTTGATATTCTAATCTGATGCTACTATTCATTGCACTCTGTATGAGAAACCAATGGAAAACCATTGTAATATAGTCAAATACATAGAAAACCTGATACCAGAGTGAGTGGTAGGTAATGAATTCAGTGGGTAGTTGAAGGAATTTACTCGATTATGAGGGAAAAGGCTTCTTCAGGGAAAATGAACTTAGTATGTATGTGACTAACCATGTTTGCATAAGGAAGAGAGCAGGGGTGAAGAATGATCAGAGAAGGCTCAAGAGGAGTAGGAAGTGATATTTCATTTTTAGGACATGGTCCCAACTGCATGGAACAGACTGAGGTGTCAAGAAGGATAGTGGAAGATGAGTTGCAAGTACTACATAATAAATTGCTTTGAGGTTGAGATAAGGATACAGTTTTAGAGTGATATGATTATGTCACTTTTCATAAAGGTGAAAGATTATAGGTAATCATAGCACTTGAGCTTTATGAGTTTATTTAGATGCTAACTACTATCTGTGTTTGGTCATGTTTCTTTATATGGCTTTAAAGAGCCTATGATCTTACTGTTGAAAATCACAGATTTTGAAATATGATGAATAAATACAAAAGTCATACATAGAAACGTGTGGTTTATTTAAAGTCATGTACAAGTTGAAGGCCAAAAGCAAAGGTCCTAACTGGTTTGAAACATAATTTGGCCCACAGATACAAAGTTTGATATCCTGAAAACAAAAATGGACGGTGAAATCCTCTGAATTGGGAGGTCAGAATTTTAGGCTAGGTAGTTACCAGGGAGCACTCAGGGAGTTCTAGAATTGAATTTTAAAAGCGGGAGAAGAGATGTTTTATGACAAGTAAAAGCATTTATTAATTTATTATTTGAAATTTAAGGATGTGAAAATTTTTCATTTTGTTTATTTCTGAGGGTAAATTTGGTTGATAAATGGTATGTTAGAAGTAGACTGTGTGTATCTGGCAAATTTCAGAGCTGGGAATTTGGAGTTCTTACTCAAGTTACTTACTTTTTTTGAACTTTAATTGAATATATACCTGTGTTTTTATAGCTGCTTTAGTTTTTTTTAGCAAGCAAACTGCCTTAGAGCTTCTAAGATTCAGAACTTTATTACTGAAGGCAAGTCTTTATCATGTTAACCTAGTAGCCAGCAACACACTGTCCTTAGAAATGAATTGTCATTACTGTATAGAAATCACAAGACAAAGGTCTAGGTATCTAGATTATTTGATTCTTGTTTCATGTTTGACTGCTAAAACATTTTTACAAAGAATAGGTACTTTAGAGGTTTAAAACTGTGGACATCTTCAGTGGAAGAAAAACAAAGAAGGGATGATGGAATTATGTATAGGTATTTTCATCTTATAACCTACTCCTACCCATTTCTTTTTTCACTGACACTATAAGTGATTCATTTAGTTTGTGCTAATTTAGTAAGCTGTATTGAAACTTCAGATCAAAAGTATTCTGTGTTCCATGGGTTTTAGTTACTTTTCTATTGTTGTGCAATATGCCATGACCAGGGCAGGTTATAAAAGAAAGCATTTAATTTGGGGGCTTGCTTACTGTTTCAGAGGGTGTGTCCATTACCATCATGATGGGAAGCAAGGCATCAGGAAGGAGGGCATGGCCCTGAAGCAGTAGCTGAGAGGTTACATCTGATCCACAAACCTGAGGCAGAGAGGGAGACTGGGCCTGTCCATGGGCTTTTGAAACTTCAAAACCCACCCCTAGTGACACACTTCCTCCAACAAGGACACACCTCCTTTAGCAATGCCACACTTCATAATCCTTCCCAAAACAATTTCACCAGGTAGGGATCAAGCATTCAAATATATGAGACTACGGTAGCCATTCTCATTTAAAACACCACACCATCCTTAGGCTTATAATTGGAAGTATACTTTTTATAGTATTGTAAGTCACAAGACTTATAATTTGAAAAGGGGGATACCTTTGTGACTTGGAATGGCTGGCCCCATTTTGAAGAGCATGTGCTGATCCTAGAAGAATGAGTAGAAGTTGATAAATGTGAGAAATAAGACCGCAGTTTGAGTAAATATGCAAAGGGAAGCCTGGGAATGACAATTTAGGGGACAATGAAAAGACTCCAGTATGAAATGTAGAGATGACTTTTTAGAAAGCTGATTACAGAGACTTATATGTCAAGCTAAGGAGATTGGACTCTATCCCTGAGGCAGTGGGAAGCCATAATAATGAGGTTCAGCACCTTATCCCTCAGACAGATATTAAACTAAAGATTAATTGCATCTTTATATATGTATCATATCACAGAGCACCAAGGGCCAGTATTTAATGTCTCAGTATAAGTTGAGGATCTTGAATCAGAAAGTACAGAGGATTGAACTAGATAGAAAAAGGAATGGAAAAAAAGCATCATTAATATTCATATCCTGTCATAGTCACAGTTGCACTTCATTTATTTGTTCTATTTTTAATCTACTTTAAATATTTTAAGCATTAACTGCACTATGCAAAATGTTCTAATGAAAAGTTAGGACCATTGTGCACTTGGTGTCCAATTTTCCAACAAGACATGATTCTCTTTTAAATGGATCTGTTAAAATGAGGATGACTATTACCAAACTGAGGACAAATTAGGTGAACAACTACTACTGAAAATCCAATCCATACTACAGTTCCCATTTTGTCTTCAGGATTAGTGGGGCATTAGAACCTCAAGCAGAAATGATTGGTGTTCTGATGGGGAACCTAGATGATGATATGGCCAGCAAACAGTAGCAGCAGACAGACAGTATCTACATTATGCCAATCTTTTTGTTTTACACGGGGGAAAATTAAGAACATTGAACCACCATTCAGGTATTTCTGGCTATTTCTACTCACGATGAAGAAATTTTACATTTTGTAATTCTCTCGTGGAATTTTGTTCTTGTGAAGTTTTCAGTCTTGGTACAGATATATCATTGCCAAGAAAGTGCTGAGAATTCACATTTTCCCTTTTCCCCCTGGAACTCCAGCTCCATGGAATCTGGTCTTCTATTCTGAGCTCTGCAAGCACCAGGCATGCGTGTCATAAAGATAAGTACATTCAGTCAGAAAATTAATACACATAAATTACATACATTTAAAAAAGCAACAAAAATTGCCATAATCTGCACAGCTTTTGAATTGATTTGAGCTAGTCAATGGGAATAAAAAACAGCAGGTAGACATACAGAAAAGCTGGCATCAGGCAGACTGTACACACCCCCAAACTCACCATGTTTTATTATACATAGTGGAAAAAGGAGGCTGGTTTATAATATACACTTGTACGAGGAGACAGATTCCTTAATCTCAGGAGGGAGTTTCTATGGGGGAGTGGTCACAGGCTGCAGTCATTCTGGAGAAGAAAGTTGTGGTTGATCCTTTCTACATATACAGTCAACATCTATCCTAGGACCAGGGAAAGACCTTGTCATTCCCATGGGTCTGAGGCATTGAGGCCCATGTTCATTCCATAGCCATGCTCATGTCATGACATGGCCATGCTCATATCAGTGATGCACATTCACTCCAGACTTCATACCCTCCAAACATCTCTTAAAATAAATAAAAAATGAAGCCTGAGATAAGACTTTTAAAAATTCCTAATTCCCTAATCATTGTCATTGGAACTAACTAGCAACTTGTTGACTCTGTTCATGCAGCAAACATGACAGTAAGCTTTCTATGTGACTAATTTGGGTATATTGCTTTCTGTTTTCTGGGATAAATTAACAAAGGATAGAAATTATATCTCAAACCTTAAATTAAAAAAAAAGCAGATAGGAGGGAGAGAGGGAAGAGGGTAGGATAGTGGGACTGAGAGAGGGAGGAGGGAGGGGACCGTGATTGAGATGTAACTTGATGAAATAAATGTTGAAAATAAATAAATAAATAAATAGAAATTATATCTCAGGTATCTTTATATTCCCAGGTACCCCCCACACACACAGAAAGAGAGAGAGAGAGAGAAAGAGAGAGAGAGAGAGAGAGAGAGAGAGAGAGAGAGAGAAACAGAAAATCCACATAGAACCCTGAACATAGGAATCCCACAGAAAATAGTGATTGAACAAACTCATGGCTTCTATGCCTATGTAATTATAGACTTTCAGGAGATACATCCATGCTTGAGACAAAAGTGACCCATATAGAGAGTAATTTGGCCACCATGACTTTTGTACTATGTTGTCAATCTTGATTTGGAAGAGCCTAGAAAAGATGTAGTGAAATCCAGTCAGTGATTTTTGAAGGCTAAAATCTTGAAGAGTAATTATTTTAAACAATCCTGTACTTGTACTACTTTGCACTTTGCTTTCCACATTGGATCTTGTTGAGCAAACATTTATTGAGACTATCTTCCATGTTAGCTACCAGGATGATATTGCAGTTGGATTGATATGATCGAATCTCTCTCGCTAAAATGCTGCAGGAATGTGAGGTTGGGGCAGTAGGAAATACCAAGAAACAGAGAGAATGATGTGCTAGAAGACTGATACTCGTGAGACACTGGGAACATGTAATATGTAAGGAGATTCATGAAAGTCCGCTTTCCTACCTTCCTGCCTCATGTCTTTTACTGCTTATATTTCCATAGGCACACATAGACCAAGGATTGCCAATTAGACTGGCCTGCTAGGCAGTAACATCATGTTTTATATCCTCCCTGTGGCTTTTTATTTCCCTCTAATACCTACTGTGATGTCAGTAACATGGCTAACACTCAAACAACAGTAAGGGTATATACATGGCAGAGACAGTATAATGGGTCGATGTCTGGAGTTTATTTCATTATTTTTTCTTTTCTTTTTTTAAAAGATAGACTTTCTCTGTGTAGTCCTGCCTTTCCTGGAACTCACTATGTGGACCAGGATGGCCTTCAGCTCACTGAGATCTGCTTGCCTGTGCCTTCAAGGTGCTGGGAGTAAAGGTGTGTTCTACCATACCTGGTCTTATTTCCATTAATTATCTTGGAAGCTTCCCCTGGCATACACATACATGATGACTAGGAGTGTAGAGCTTCACATGAATATATTCATATTCACAGCTCACTTTCACATGTATTCTGGTACATAGAGACTTATGTATACCATGCCAAGGGCTCAAGCATGTATGAGTACATACATTGATTTACATGTTGGGAAGCCCTGAACTCAGCCTGATATTTGCTATTTTTCATGGAGTTAAGAGATCCAGTTACTATGTAAGTGGATTCAGTTGTCCACATTCCAGACTCCTCACACCACCCCTCACACTGACTATCCTTTTTTAATGTTTATTTATTACTTCAAGTTACATCTCCATCATAGTACCCTCCTTGCACCCCTCCCAGTTCCACCCTCCCACCCTCCCCTCTCTCTCCCACCCAACCCACTCCTCCTATGTGGACTGTCCCTACATATCAGCCCCTCTCAGTTCAACAGTCATATGAGGGCTAAGAGCTTCCTCTTGCACTGAGTGCCTACATAGTAGCACCCCTAGGGAAAATTGTCCCCTTAATAGTTAACTAAGTCTATTTTCCTGATCCTTTTGGTGTGTTGGTTGTAGGATAGTTATCCTGTACTATATGGCCAAAATCCAATTATAAGTGAGTAGATCCCATGTGCATCTTTCTGAGTCTGGGTTAGCTCACTCAGGATGAGCTTTTCTAGTTCCATTCATTTGGTTGCAAATTGCATGATTTCCTTGTTTCTGATAGCTGAGTAGTATTCCATTGTGTAAATGCACCGCAGGTTTTTTGAGGGACATCTGGGTTGTTTCCAGTTTCTAGCTATTACAAAGAAGGCTGCTATGAACACAGATGTGGTTTGGTGAGGAATCATTTGGGGGGATACCCAGAAGTGGTATGGTTTTGTTTTAAGATAGGGTTATTCCAAGTTTTCTAAGATATCGCCAGACTGATTTCCATAGTGGTTGTACAAGTTTGCACTCCCACCTGCAATAGAGGAGTGTTCTCCTTTCTCCACAACCTCGCCAGTATGTGCTGTCATTTGAGTTTTTGATCTTAGCCATTCTGACAGGTGTTAGATGGAATCTCAGAGTCGTCTTGAGTTGCATTTCTCTGATGATTAAGGATACCAAGCATTTCTTAAAATGTCTCACTGCCATTAAAGATTCCTCCTTTGTGAATTCTCAGTTTAGCACTGTTTCCGATTTTTTAATTGGATTATTTGTTTTCTTTGTGTGCAATTTCTTGAGTTCTTTATAAATTATGGAAATTAGCCCTCTGTTGGAACTGAGGTTGGTAAAGATCTTTTCCCACTCTGTAGGTTGCTGTTTTGGGCTTTTTTTGGGAGGTTGGGAGATTTTAATGAGTGTTTCTATTTCCTTAGTGGTTTAATCTGGTAACCTGATCTTGAATTTAACTTTGGTAGTTGGAAACTATCAAGAAAGTTGTCCATTTTGCTTAGGTTTTCAAATTTGGTTGATTACAGATTTTTAAAGTAGGATATAAAGATTCTCTGGATTTCGTAAATATCTGTTATTTCTCCCTTTTTGTTTCTGATTTTGTTGATTTGGGATTTTTCCCTCTGCCTTTTAGTTAATTTGGCTAAGGGTTTGTCTATTTTGTTGATGAATTTTTCCTTTAATGAGTACTTAGTGCCCTTCCCTATCTTTTTTGATTAACTTCAGTTGAAAGTCTATTTTATTTGATATTAGAATGGCTAGTCCAGCTTGCTTCCTGGGCCCATTTCCTTGGCAGACCTTTTCCCCGCCCTTTATTCTGAGGTAGCCTCTATCTTTGTTAGTGAGATGCATTTCTTGTATGTGATAAAATGATGGGTTTTGTTTTTGGATCCATTCTGTTAGCCTGTGTCTCTTTATTGGGGAGTTGAGTCCATTGATATTGATGGATGTTAATGACCTAATTACCAAAGGTTGTTACTTTTTTTTTTTTTATGTAGGTGGTGGTTGTGTGTTTCTTTTGGTTTAGCTGCAGTGGAGGTTGTTTTTTTTCCCTCTCTTTTCTTGGGTGTAGTTATCGTCTCTGGGTTGTAATTTTCCTTCGAGGATCTTTTGTAGGGCTGTATTTTTGGGTAGATACTGTTTAAATTTGATTTTGTCATGGACTATCTTGTTTTCTCCATCTTTGTTGATAGAGAGTTTGCTGGGTATAGTAGTCTGGGGTGACACCTATGTTCCCTCAGGGCTTGTAGGACATCTGCCCAGGTCCTTCTGGGTTTTAAAGTTTCTGAGGATAAGTCAGGTGTAATTCTGATTGGTCTGCCATTATATGTTACTTGACCTTTTTCTCTTACAGGTTTTAATATTGCTTCTTTGTTCTATACATTTGGAGTTTCAGTTATTATGTGGGGAGAGATGTTTCTTTTCTGGTCTAATCTGTTTGGTGTTTTGTCTGCCTTTCATAATTTTACCAGCATCTCTTTCTGTAGGTTTGGGAAGTTTTCTTCTATGATTTTTTTGAAGATGTTTTCTGGACCTTGGAGTCAGGAGTCTTCTTTTTCTTTTATGCCTATAATTCTTAGTTTCTGTCTTTTCATTGAGTCTTTGATTTCTTGGATGTGAGAACTTTTTAGATTTCTCATTTTTTTGGTTGTTTTACTGATTTCTTCATCGAGTCTTCCACCCCTGAGATTCTGTCTTCCATATCTTGTAACCCTTTTTTCTTACTCATGTCTGTATTTCCTGTTCTGTTCCCTTGACTTTTCACCTTCAGGATTGTCTCCTTGTGTTTTCTTTGTTGCTTCCACTTCCACTTTCTAGTCTTGAACACTTTTGTTTTGTTTTATATGTTTCCTACTTCACTTTGCTTGTCTTTATCTGCAAATCTTTCAAGTCTTTCATATCTTTCATTGCCTTGTCTGTTTCCAGTTCAAGTTGGGCTAAGTTGGTTTGGAGGTCTCTAATGGTATTCTCCATTGCTTTCATTTGTAAAATTGAGGATCCTTTAAATCCTTTCAGGGATTTAATTTCCTCTTGTAAGGACTCCATCATTTTTATAAGTATAGATTCATCATCATTTTCATGTGTTTCAGCTGTGGTGGGATGTTCAAGGCTTGCTGTGTTAACCTCGATGAATTTTGTTAGAGTCATATTTTGCTGACTTTTGTCAGTTTTGTTCTTTGCTGACCTTTAGCCCTGTGGTTGCTCTAAGCTGCTTGTTTCTGAAGTCTTCTGGACCTGGTTCGAAGGAGGGAGTTTTGACATAAAGTCTGTATAATCTTGGTGGTTTGTAGCTTAGCACAAGCTAGGTGGGGTCTTGAGATGGGGGCTGGGTCTTGGTGGGCCCCCCAAAGTTCACCCCTTTCCATTTTGTCCCAACTGGGGACAAAGGTTGGGGATTAGGTGGTTTGAGTTATTCCAGAGTGCAAGGTCTTCAGTTCTAGCAGGTCTTGTTAGTGATGATAGTGAGGCTTAGAGGACAGGGGATTGTAGGCCAGAACCACAAATCTGCTGCTGCTTGTGTTCTGATCCCAGGGTCAGGTCTGTGGTTATGGTCCCTCCAAGCAGCTCCTTCTAGGTGATCCCCAGGGCACCTCTGTGCCTCTCGGCCCTAAGCAGTAAGCCCTTGCAGTCTGTATCACTCAGGCAGTACAGAAAGGCCAAGAATCCCTGCTCTCATGCAGGAGCTGTAGATGCTGAAGACAGGGTATACAGCTGAGAAAGGGCAAAGTACACTGCCTCCAATATGAACGTCCCTCGGGCTTGGACTCAGTGGAGTTAAGCAGCCTTATAACTTGACCACCTGCCTTTAGCCTGCTCTGATCTTACCGTGTCAGTGACACTTCTGGTCCTCTTAGGGTGGTGTAGTGACTGTGTGAATGCTGGGTGCTCAGGGAGCCAGGAGGTACCTCTGTCTAGCAGATGGGGCTGCTTCCCAAGGCCCTGCAGTGATCAGACCAGCGGGACAGTGTACTGGTACAGGAAGAGCAATCCTCTGCCCTGTCTGGGCGCAATGTTCTTCCATATGATTGTATCACCAGTAGAGGGACCTGTATGTCCATCACCTTTCTGGGTAAGCCCCGATATATACTTGCCCCTCTTAGACCAACACTCCGCTGTAGATAAATCTTGTTGATCCCGCAGTTCTCCTGTTTGGAATGCTGACGTGGAAGCTGGGTGCTCCCGAGGCTGGTGAGTACCCCTGTCTGGGGTTTGGAGCTACTCCTTCGGTATTTGAGTGGTTCCTTGCCTGCTTCCAAAGCAGGTTCTGCCTCATCCTCTGCTCCGAGAGGCTGGCCTCCATTCTTCTGGTCCTCTGCTCTGCTCCACTGGCCTCTGTTCCAGGTCCCGAGCCGCTGGCCTCCACTTTGGATCCTGGCCCTCTGCCATTCACTGCTGTCCTCTGTTCTGTGCTCCCGGACTCTGCCCCACACCCCTGGCCTCCACTCTTGGACCAAGGTCTGTGTCCCACCCTGCTGGCCTCCATGCTGGGTCCCAGGCCTCTGTCCCATGCTATTGGCCTCTGCTCTGTGCCTTGGGTCTGTGCCCCGAGGCTCTGGCCTTCGCTCCAGGTCCCAGGTCTCTGTCCTGTGTTGTTGACCTCTGCTCTGTGCCTTGGGTCTGTACACCATGCCTCTGGCCTCTGCTCCTGATCCTGTGTCTCTGCTAAGCCCTGTTGGTCTCTGCTCTGGGTCCTGGGACTCTGCTCGTCAGCTGGTAGGTCTGTTTCCCTGAGGGTCTGGGAGATCTGCCCAGGGACCCCCACTAGTCCCTGGGTTTGCTGGGTAAAAGCCTGTGGGTTCGAGCTTCTCAGGTTGTAGCTCAGTTTGTTTATATTTCTGTGATGTTGTACATATTTTTTCTGTTTTCAAAATGTATCCATGCCAACAGCCACCATCTTGGATTCCCCCTACAGTGACTATTCTTTAAGATTTGGAAATGTCAGTTTTCCCTAAGGATATAATTTCTGGAGTTTGAACATTCATTGCAAGGTGAGTCAGAGGCAAACTTGATATCTTTACCTCTTTAGGATTGTATGAGTTCTTTTACTATATACATATTGTCACAAGGAAATGCTGAAAAGAAGCAGACAGGAAGAAGACACTAATGTACTGACACTGTTTATGAAACATACTTATCTCTGTTTTGTTTACTAATACCCATAGATAACTGAGGTTCAGACCTTCACTTGGTTCAGTGTCTGAGATTTTGCTTTATAGATTTGGTTAAATGGTGATGATTGCATATCAAGTTGACTGACAGGTTGATATCCTTTTCTTTTGGGATCATTGTACATGACTGTTGGGGGTTAATTTTTCTGGGATATATTTTTTCCTGTAATCATACCTTTAACGATGAGAGTCACAAGCCTCTTTTTCATGCCTAGGATTTACTGCATGTGAGACTGGTGAACTTGACATGGTTTATGAGGATCAATAATATGATTCAGATGCTGTATATCAAACTAAATGGAAAAAATATCAATTCAAGCCATAAACTGCATTCAGGAACTTAAATGTCAAATTTTTTGAAAAGAGACATGAACCAAAGAGATTCCTGCACTCTCATCGCAAGCAACGTATTCACTATTTTTAATTGGACTTCCGACCAAGGATTCTTACTCCACCTCCACTGCGAGTTCATATCCAACTAGAGCTCACAGACCTCCTGATACCAGCATTTCTGTACGTATATCTGTATGTACAGAAATGTTTCTTCATTGTGTTACCCCAGTTATGTCAATCCCAAAGCATTGCAGGTTGTGGCAAGGTATTTTTCTAAATCCCAGTTTTTTAAAAATATACTGATGTGAAATTTATTTTAACAAAAAGGTAACATTCTGGGAATTGGAGTTACAGATAGTTGTGAGCTACTCTGTAGGTTCTGGGAATCAAACCCAGGTCTCCTACCAGAAGAAGTTCTCTAAACTGCCAAGCTCTCTTTGCAGCCCCTAATATTTCTTAATAGAAAATGTTTTGCATTTATTACAAATTTTAAATTACAGATATACTTTTTTAAACTGATGATATAAATCATAGAAAACATAGTGCCAAATTATTAAAAGCTGATAAAAAATATATCAATTTTCTTTGTAATATTTTTGACAAGACTTTAACAACAACTTTTGTTCAAAATTTAAATGCTGACTACCTAAAGTTTCAAAAAATTTAGAATTATTGTAAATACAATGGTGGGGCAAACCTTTAATCACAGCACTCAGGAGGCAGGGACAGATCCTTGTGAGTTCCAGGCCAGCTTGGTCTACAAAGTGAGTCCAGGAGAGCCAGAGATGTTTGAAACCATGTGTCAAAAAATTAAAATTATTTAGTGGAATATCTTCTTTCATATTGAGATTTATTTGCATTAATGTCTTTGAGTCATTCAGGATGCTGCACAAAATTATATTTATGAAATGAATTCAACTACTGATTTTAAATTGGATGGTTTAAAAACAAACCATTGCATACGACTACTTTCAAGATTTATTATTGAAAATTTAGTGAATATGATTTGGGATTCATATTAATAATTTAAGAAAATACATTGAAATGCTTTAGGATGTAATAGAATTTTATGGAGTAGAATGGCTGTTCGGTGTATAGGCAGTTGAAATATAGGTTGGATTGAATTTTGGTTCATATAATATAGAACCCTTTGGCAAATTAATCAATGTATCTAAGCCTCAGTGTTTTCATCTTTATAATAGGAAATATAGTAACTGAATGATGATAGTATTGTCAAGGAATGATGAAACAATTCAAATGAGTCATAATAGCATAGTAACACATAGATAAGTTACAAGTCCATCAAAGATAATAATAACTAATATGTTAGGGAGTGTTTTCTGAAATTATTTTTTCTGTTACTTTCCTGCTGTGTTGAAGAAGGTTTGTATACTATTTCTTTACAAAACTATTGTTTCCTGTATAATATTTTCCAAAAACTATTTTATTAATTCTTTGTGAACTTTTAACTTTGTGTTTGAATCATATATACCCACTTTCCCCCCCCCAAATCCTTCCCAATATACCCCCCATTCTGACCTACACATTTGTTGACTAAGGGATAAGATGGTAAAGAATTGAATTATCTTTTCCTTCTTTCCTTGCCCTTTGGAGAGTAATTGTGTTTGAGGAATTCCTAGTTGTAGTCGTATTTGCTGGATCTATGAAGAATCATCACACAGAATGTATACTTTTCCTAGAAGGCACAGTAGTATAAGATGGGAGAGAATAAAGAAGATAATATTGAAATACAGGTGAGGACAGCTCAGAAAATAGGAGCAGAGGAAGGCTTGCTTCCTATAGTAGAGAAAGTAGGAGTCAATGATGGCAAGAAGCAAAAAGAAGAAATTAAAATGCAAATTGAGTCTATACAAAATGGAGGCCTTCTTCAATAAGCTATGGAAGGGCAGGTTACTGGGCCCTAACTCTTCCTAAATTTTCATGGGAGAGCAAGAGGCAGTTTTCCAAATTATAGTGAAGGTACCCATGTTCTTAGAAACATATTTTCACCTAGAGTCCGGTTAAAAACCCCAATGAACCGGCGTCTTTAGGGATTGCAGCTGTGGCTGTTGTGTCACATGTGTCTCAGGAGGAGGCAGAGAGGAAAGGGGCTATGTCTGTATTTGTGTTCTGTGAACATCTGAATGAAGAGTAGCCTAACATTCCTGGAAAAAAATCATCCCAGAAACTAGCACCAGTTTGGCACCATGGGTCACACGCAGAGAGCTAGCCTGTGATGGCCAGTAGTTCAGCACCAGGCAAACACTAGATGGGCACCCAGGAGTGGAATAAAGCCAAAGAGTAGAAGAACCCTGCACAGACCTGGATGAGGCAGTAGCAGGTGAGCCAGCCTCACAGAGTAGGTGTGGGAGAACCAGCCCTGCCTTTTGTCTGCTTTGTGGTGGGATTGTCTTGGGAGTGATTCCCTCCCCTCCCTTTTGCCCTCACCACCAGTAGCAGACAAGATATCTGGCTCTGTCCTTTACATACTGCAGCACACAGGAGAACAGACCTTGCACCTTACCTGGGTAGCACTGTAGAACTGGACCTGGATGTGGAGGGTAGCAGGCTCAGAACTAGGGCTTTGAGTTGGCCCATCCCAACATCTACCCCATGGATGAATGGTGGGAGTGCATCTTGAGGCAAGTTACACATTCCCAAAACTATGGGAACTCCATAACACAGGGCAACAGAAGGATATTGTGAGAGCAGTACCAGTGAGGTTCCAGTATGGCAAAGTAGCAGAACACAGAGGCTTCATACTAGAACAAGGAATCATTATAATGAACACGTGCAAGCAAAATGTGTAGGCAAAATGGTATGTTGTGAGACACACTGAGACACACTACAATTTCCAGGCTGACTTTTGTTTTTAATGTTGAGAGAGTTTTGCTGTAGGGAAGGGTGGGTCTGAGGGGACTTGGAGATGAGAAAGAACATGGGCGTGATGTGAAATTCAGAAAAAAAAACAATACAAAGACAAAACACCTTGGTGAAACATGCTGTTCACAGAAAAAGTAATAAAAGTGGAAGAGGAGTTAGCTTAAATGAGGAGGAAAATTAGCAGGAGTGGAGAGTGGAGCTGGTGGGTAATAGGCCCAGCACTTGGGCAACAGATTCAGGAGGATCCTTTTGAGTTTATGATCTGCCTGATCTACACAGTGAACTCTAGGACCTCTAGGACTGTATGGACCCTGTCTCAAAACAGCAAAGTGGGCATGTGGATATGGTTTAAATACATTATGTATGTATATAAAGATGCCACAATGAAAATGGTTATTATATAAAATTATCCTATGGTGAGAAAATATTAATTATATATATTCATGAAAATAATATTAGATATACACTCCATTTCTATGAAAAGATCAGATAGTATCTTTCAGATCCATCTGGTCTGTTACAACTATAAAAATCTGCTATTGCAGAGTGAAAAAATTTAGAATATATAATTACATATTCAGAGTTGTTTCCCAGGAATCTTGTTGGCTGTGAGACCCTGTGGTGGTTATTCTTTGTTATCTGTTTGATTAGATATGATATTAACTAACAAAAAGTGAAGGGGCATGTTTTGGCGATATTTGTGTAATTTGAAGAGGGGGAAATCATCTACTTATTTCTAATCCAGATCTTTGAGATGAGAAGACTTTTTAATCTAGGTAATTGGACCATCCTCTAATTTGGGCCACACCTTCTGCTGGAATCCTACAAAAGAACATGGAAGAAGGAAACTTTTGCTTCTTGCCTTCGTCCTGTCTCCTATCTAGTAATTTCATTTCTTCACTGATTTTAGAGCTAACTTCTTTATGATTCTGGCTGATACCAAACATCAGCTGAGACATCCAGCATCATGACCTTCTATGCGTAGGCAGCCATTGTTGGAAGAGCTGGACCACAGCTGGTAAGTCATTCTAATAAATCTCACATCAAAACACATACACAAACACACACACACACACACACACACACACACACACACACACACACAC
>CAJQZJ010037491.1:1799352-1816647 GCA_907164525.1 Lophiomys imhausi | reverse complement strand
CTTGCCTGTCAGGCTAGGTCAGTCATCGTCTTCTATTTCTTCTTCTTTTTTTTTCTTCTTCTTCTTCTTCTTCTTCTTCTTCTTCTTCTT
This sequence comes from Lophiomys imhausi, assembly GCA_907164525.1. NCBI lineage: Eukaryota > Metazoa > Chordata > Mammalia > Rodentia > Muridae > Lophiomys > Lophiomys imhausi. Next base: position 1,816,557 of record CAJQZJ010037491.1, on the reverse strand, counting down.
CTTCTTCTTGTTCTTCTTCTCCGTCTCCTTCTCCTTCTCCTCCTTCTCCATCTTCATTTCCTTCACCTTTATCTTCATCATCGTCTCATTCTTGTTTTAAGATTTTGCTTTTGTTTCTCCTTTTTCTCTTTAATCCCTGGCCATAGCAAAAGACACCAGACTTACTAAGCTTTCTTTTTCTCAAATTAGAAACATGTTGATTACTGTTTGGAGCCTAGTGTGTTGAAAATGGAAGTTTGCGCAATCTTCATATATGATGTGATCTTCTTGTGTTTCCCAATGACAAATTGTTATATTTTATGTGTGACAGGAATGAGGATTTGCATCACTACTATGTGTGACTCATTCTATTCATGATTACTCTCAACACTGTGATAACCTAAATCCACAGAATTTGTTGATTCCTACTTGACATGTGTATTTATGGTACCTGTGCGTATATTTCCATATCTATAAATAGATCAGGTAGTGTTACTTAGATCCGTCTTGTCTGTTACAACTAATGTACTCTGCCTTTGCAGTGTGAAAAAAAGTTACATATATAATCACATGTCCCAGCTTGTGTCCCAGGAATGTTTTGTTGTTTGTTTCCAGAGTCTTTGATGGCTTTTCTTGTTTGTCACCTTCATTTCATCTGATATTAACTAACAAACAAAATAGTGAAGCACAATTTTGAGGGATATTTGGATAATTTGAAGACCAAAATTATCTACTTCTCATTCCTATCTTTGAGATGTGGACACTTCTTTAGTCTACATCATTGGAGCTGGTAAATCCCACCTCTAATATAGGCTGTATTTTGTACAGGAATCCTGTAAAAGAACATGGAAGAAAGATGCTTTTGGCTTTTGTCTGCTTAGTCTACCCTATCTAGTAATATCTTTTTTCCCTTATGTTAGAGCTAACTTCTTCATGAATCTGGCTGAAACTCAACGTCAGCTGAGACATCCAGCATCATGATACTTGGATCTTCTGGTCATAGACAGACAGTGTTGAAATAGCTGGACTACAGCTTGTAAGTCATTCAAATCTATACCACCTACAAGTACACACACACACACACACACACACACACACACACACACACAGTAGAGAACTCTGAGTAACAGAGATCATGTCCAGAAGAAAACATACTTTGCCAGATATATTGTTTACCACGTAGACTAGGACCTCTGACCACCATGTCCTCCACATGCCTTTCTCTCCTCTGCTTAAGTAACTCTGTCATTATTACATGCAATTTATCCCTCATTTACAACACTCTGACTTTTCTAATTCCTGCCCAGTAGCTATATCAAAGTATGCAGAGAGGCCTTGAATTATGAACACTCTATGTTCTTTTAACTTCAGAATAATATAGTGCCTAAAATCAGGCTTCTTTTTATAAAGGCTACTAGTACTAGCATTCTGATATGTACAATAATATCATAAAACATAAGAGGGACTTTAGATCATACCTAAGTACTTGACCAAAGGCATGTAAGGACAGTGCATCCCAGGAACCAAGTATGGTGCATGTTTTTAACCACATCACCCTGAGAGACTAATAGCAGTAGTGCCCCTTGATCCACACAGTTACATAGACTGTGATGAAAGCAGCGATGCCACAGGCAAGCACCAGAGATCTCCCATGGAAATTTGAAGAGGAAAATTATCTACTTCTCATTCATATCTTTGAGATGAGGAGACTTCTTTAGTCAACATCGTTGGAGCTGGTAAATCCCACCTCTAATGTAGGCTACACTTTTTACAGGAATCCTGTAAAAGAACATGGTAGAAGGAAGATTTTGCCTTTTGTCTGCTCTGTCTACCCTATGTAGTAATTTCTTTTTTCCCTGATTTTAGAGCTAACTTCTTCATGAATCTGGCTGAAACTAAACGTTAGCTGAGACATCAAGCATCATGATACTTGGATCTCTGGTCATAGACAGATAGTTTTGAAATAGCTGGACTACAGCTTGTAAGTCATTCAAATCTATCCCACCTCCAAACATACACAAACACACACACACACAACTAGAGAGCCCTGAATAATAGAAATCATTTCTGGAATAAAACAGTTTGCCAGACGTATTTTTTAGCACATAGACCAGGGCCACTGACCACCAGATCCTCTATATGCCTTAATGTTGTCTGCTTAAGTATCTCTGTCATTGCTCCATGCAATTTATCCCACATTTTACAACATGCTGAATTGTCTAATTACTACCATGTACTATAACAAGATATCCACAGAGACCTTGACTTATGAACACTGTTTGTTCTTGATCTTCTGAATACTTTAGTGCCTAAAAACAAGCTTCTCATTTAAGAGGCTACTAGTACCTTTCGGATATGGCCAATAATTTCATAGTGCTAAAGAGTGACTTTCAGATCAAACCTCTAGACTTGACCAAAGGAATGTAAGAACAGTGCATCACAGCCTGCAGTATGGTGCATGCCTTTAAACTCAGCACTCTGGAGGCAGAGGCCGGGGAATCTCTGCAAGTTGAAGACCATCCTGGTTTTGAAAGAGTTCCAGGACAGCAAGGCCTACACAGAGAACACTTGCTTCAAAAAACATTTCAGAGGAAGAAAACAAACACAAACAAGCAAGCAAAAGACAAAAAAAAAAAACCAAAACTTGCATTTCTCCTTTAGAGAATCCGGCAGCTCTTTCTTAAACATCAGGCCTGACACCATATAGGTGTTGTTATTTCTTACTTCTTTGAGAGTTTCTTTGTCTTGTGATCATACTTACCCTCTTCCACTCTGATGCCTCACAGTAATTCCCCCCAATCTGACCTACCCATTTGTTGACATTGGATAATAGGTTAAAGAATTGAATTACCTTTCCCTCTTTTCCTTCACCTTTGTCGATTAATGGTGTTTGGGGCATTCCTCATTGTACTCTTATTAGCTGAATATGTCATAGAATCATCACACAGAAAATATACTTCTCACTGAAGATTTAATAGTAGACCTTCAAGGAATAAGGAAACCAAGAGTCCAGTGCATGTCAGGACATGTCAGAAAATAGGAGCACAAGTAGGGAGGGGATTGTGATTGAGATGTAACTTGAAGAAATAAAAAATAAATTATATATATATATATATATATATATATATATATATATAAAGAAAGAAAGAAAGAACATAGGAGCACAGTAAGGCTTGCTTCCTATAGTAGAGAGAATAGAGGTCAATGATTAAAGAAGCAAAAAGAAGAAATTAACATGCAAATTGAGTCTATACAAAATGGATGACTTCTTCGATAAGCTATGGAAGGATAGGCTACTGGAGCCTGAATCCTCCTAAATTTTCATAGGAGACTTCTCTCTATTTTCCTTCCAATTTATAGGGAAGATAGCCATGTTCTTAGAAACATATTTTTTCCTAGGCTCCTCTTGACAACCGTAATGAACCTGCCTTTTATGCTCGCAGATGTGGCTGCTGTGTCACATGTGTTTTCAGGGAGGCAGAGAGGAAAAAGATTTGTCTATATTCAATGTTCTGATCTGTGAACATCTTAATGAAGAGTTGCCTAACATTCTTGGAAAAAATATCAACCCAGAGATTGACACCAGTTTGCCTCCATGGTTCCCACACAGGGAGGTAGCCTGTGAAGGCCACCAGTTCAGTCCCAGGCAATCACCAGATGAGTGCCCATAAGGGGAATGAAGCCAAAAAAGGAAGAAAACTGCTTGGACCTGGACGAGGTAGTAGCAGGTACGCCAGACTCACAAAGTGAGTGTGGGAGAAGATGCCATGCATTTTGTCCACATTGTGGTGGTATTGTCTTGGGAGTGATCCCCTCCCCTCTCTTTTACCCTCACCACCAGTAGGAGATGAGAGATGTGGCCCTGTCCCTTACAACTGCAGAACACAGGAGAGCAGATCTTTCACCTTACTTGGGTAGCACTGTAGAACTGGACCTGGATGAACAGTGTTGCAGAGCGAGAACCAGGGATTTGAGTTTTCTCACCCCAACATCTACCACATGGATGAATGCCTGCAGTGCCAGTTATAGCCCCAAATCTACAGGAAGTCCATTTAACATAGGGCAACTGGATGATATCTGAGAGTAGTCCCTGTAAGGTTCCTGTTTTGACAAAGTACCAGAATCCAGAGACCTCATACTAGTACAATGAATCATAATGAACATATGCAAGCAAAATGTGTAGTCATTTGTGTGTTGTGGGACACTACAGTTTGCAACATGATTTTCTTTTGATGGAGAGAGCAGTCTGCTTTCCAGATGGGTCTGTCAGTGTGGAGTTGTGAGATGAGAAATAACTCTAGGCTCCTATGAAATTTGAGAAATTTTAAAAAATGCAAAGACAAAATACCATAGTGAAACATGCTGCTCCAATATAAAGTAATAAAAGTGGAAGAGGGTAAAGTGGGGTGAGGAGGGAAGAAATTAGGACTAAACTGGAGGGAATAAAGAAGCCAATTCTCTAATACATGTCAGGAGAGCTCAGAATATAGGAGCAAAGGAAGGCTTGCTTCCTATAGTAGAGAAAGTAGGAGTCAATGATGGAAAGAAGCACAAATAAGAAATTAAAGTGCAAATTGAATATATGCAAAATGGAGGCCCTCTTCAATAAGCTATGGAAGGTTAGGTTACTGGAGTTTCAATCCTCCTGAATTTTCATGGGAAAGCAAGAGGCAGGTTCCTTCCAATTTATAGTGTAGAGACCCATGTCTTAGAAACACATTTTCACCTAGACTCCTCTTAAAAACCCTTATGAACATGCCTTTTATGCTTGCAGATGTGGTTGATATGTCACATGTGTTTTCAGAGAGGCAGAGAGGAAAAAGGATTTGTCTATATTCAGTGTTCTGAAATGTGAACATCTGAATGAAGAGTAGCCTAACATTCCTGGAAAAAATTAACCCAGAGACTGAGACCAGTTTGGCTCCATGGTTCCCACACAGTGAGCTTGCCTGTGATGGCCACCAGTTCAGCCCAGTGCAATCACCAGATGAGCGCCCATAAGGTGAATTAAGCCAGAGAACAAAGAAACCTGCTTGGACCTGGATGAGGTAGTAGCAAGTATGCCAGCCTCACAAGTGAGTGTGGGAGAAGAAGCCATGCATTTTGTCTGCATTGTGGTGGTATTGTCTAGGGCGTGATCCCCTCCCCTCCCTTTTACCCTTACCACCAGTAGGAGATATGAGATGTGGCCCTGTCCCTTACAACTGCAGAACACAGGAGAGCTGATCTTGCACCTTACCTAGGTAGCACACTAGAAGAGGACATGGATGAACAGTGTTGCAGAACCAGAACCAGGGATTTGAGTTGGCCCTCCTCAACATCTACCCTGTGGATGAATGAGTGGAGTGCATGAATAGACCAGTTATAGTCTCAAATCTACAGGAAGTCCAAACACGGCAACAGAAGGTTATCTGAGATTACTTCCTCTCTGAGGTTCCTGTATTGAAAAAGTAGCAGAATCCAGAGATGTTATACTAGTACAAAGAATCTTTATAATGAACATTTGCAATCAAAATGTGCAGTCAAATTGTATGTGATGGGACACAGTGATATACACTATAGTATCCAACATGATTTTTCTAGGTTCATAGAAGTTTGATCTATAGAAGGATGATTGTGAGGTTACGTGGGAGACGCAAAGTAACTCTAGGCTCTTATGAAATTCAGAAAATTAAAAAAAACTGCAAACACAAAATAAATAGTGAAACATGCTGCTCAAATTTAGAGTAATAAAAGTGGAGGAGGGTTAAGTCGGTGAGGAGGGAAATTATTAGGAGTGGAGAGGAGGTCCATAAGGCAATAGGCTCAGCACTAGGGCAACAGAGTCAGGAAATTCCTCTGGAATTTATGATTAGCGTGATCTACACAATGAACTCTAGGACTGTATGGACCCTGTCTCAAAATAGCAAAGTGGGGAAGTGGAAATGGTTTGAAAACAGTATGTATGTATATAAGCTAGTCATAATGAAATGAGTGGTTGTATAAAATAATCCCATATTAATAAAAAATTAAATATATAGTAGTGAAAATAATATTAGACATACATACCATGTGAAAGGGTATACCAAATATGAAAACCTGGTTTTATCACCTTCTCTTAATCCTTGCCTCTCAGACTAGGTTAGTTCTCCCGCTTCTTCTTCTTCTTCTTCTTCTTCTTCTTCTTCTTCTTCTTCTTCTCCTTCTTCTCTTCTTCCTCCTCCTCCTCCTCTTCTTCTTCCTCCTCCTCCTCCTCCTCCTCCTCCTCCTCCTCCTTCTTCTTCTTCTTCTTCTTCTCTTCTTCTTGTTCTTCTTCTTCTTCTACTACTACTTCTTCCTCTTCCTCTTTTTCCTTCTCCTTCTCCTTCTTCTTATTCTCATTCCTCATTACCTTGACCATCATGTACATCACCATCTTTTTTTTTTATTTTAGTATTTCCCTTTTGATCTCCCTGTTCTCCTTTACTCCCTCCCCAGAGCAGAAGACACAACACTTCCTAAGATTTCTCTTTTTTGACAGAATATAAACATATTGATTTCTGTTTGGAGGCTAGGGAGTTCAAAATGTAAGTTTGGGCACATTCTATATGTGATGAGAGCTTCTTCAGTTTCGAAATGACAACTTGTTTTTTTTGTTTTTTTTTGTTTTTTTTTTTTTATGTGTGTCAGGGGAGTGGCCTTGCATCTCTACTCTGTGTCACTCATTTTATTGAAGAGTACTCCAACACTGTGATCACCTAAATCCCAGAAATTGTTGATTCCTATTTGAAATGTGACATTTAGGGCAACATGGGCATACATATCCATAACTATGAATAGATCAGGTAGTATCTTTCATATCCATCTGGTCTGTTACAAGCTTAGAAATCTGAAATTGCAATGTGAGGGAAGTTACCTATATAATCACATGTTCCTGGTTGTGTCCCAGTAATCTTGTTTGTTATCAGAGCCTGTGCTGGCTTTTATTGTTTGTCAGCTTGATTTCATCTGATATTAACTAACAGAAATAAATGGCTAATCACACTTTGAGGGATATTTGGAAAATTTGAGGAGGAGAAATTATCTACTTCTCATCCACATCTTTGAGATGAAGAGACTTCTTTAATCTACATCATTGGAGCTGGTAAATGCCACCTCTAATTTGAGGTACACCTTGTACTGGAAGTCTGTAAAAGAACAAGGAAGAAGGAAGCTTTTGCTTTTTGTCTGCTTAGTCTCCCCTATCTAGTAATTTCATTTCTTCGCTGATTTTTTAGCTAACTTCTTCATGAATCTGGCTGATACCAAACATCAGCTGAGACATCCAGCATCATGATTCTTGGAGCTTCTGTTCTTATGCAGGCATTGTTGGGATACCTGGGCCACAGTTCATAAGTCATTTTAATAAATCCCACACACAAATACACTCATACAACAAACACACACACACACAAACAGAGACATGCACCCACACACACAAACACAGCTGCTAGAGAACCCTGAGTATATAGAGCATGTCTTGAATAAATGATAGGTCACGAGAGCTATCTTTGCCATATAGACCAGGACCACTTACCACCATGTCTTACAAATGCCTTACTCTTGTCTGCCTAAGTTTCTCAGACATTTTTACACAAATTATCCCCCCTACAACTTTCTGAGTTTTCTATCTCCTACACATTCACCATAACAAAGGCTCCAAAGACACCATCAATTGAGATCTCCTTATGTACTTTGATTTTCAGAATAGTTTGGTGCCTAAAAACAGGCTGCTTTTCAATGGCTACTAATTCAAGCAATCTCAGATAGTAAAAAATATCATAGCTCTAAAGAGTGAATTTCATATCAAGTCTATAGATTTGACCAAAGGCATGTAAACCAATACATTTGAGATAAGCTCTATAGTGCATGCCTTTAATCTGATTACTCTGGAGGCAGAGGCATGGCATTCTCTATGAATTCCAGGACATCCTGGTATACAAAGAGAGTTACCAGAGAGCTAGTGCTACACAGAGAACCCTTGACTTAAAAAAGCAAAAGAAACAAAAACAACAAGCAAAAGCCAAAAAAGTACATTTCTCCTTTAGAGAAGACTGCAGGTCTTTGTTTATCATCTAGACTATCTGGACTGCCTATATATATGTTTTTTAATTTATTAATTATTTGAGAATTTCTTACTCTGTGTATGGATCATATTTACCCTCTTCCCAGATATACCCCTCATTCTGACATAGCCTTTGTTGACTAATGGGTAGATGGTAAATAATTGAATTATCCTTTCTTCCTTTCCTTGACCTTTGGATATTAATTCGATTTGGGGCATTCTTAGTTGCAGTCTTATTTGCGGATCTGTCAGAGAATCCTAACTCAGAAAGTAACTTATCCTAGATGACACAACAGTATAAGACAGGAGGGAATAAAGCATCCCATAATCTAATATAATAGAGGAGAGGACAGCCAAGAAAATAGAAGCAGAGGAAGTCTTGCTTCCTATAGTAGAGAAAGTTGGAGTCAATGATGACAAGAAGAAAAAAGAACAAATTAAAACGAAAATAAGTCTATACAATAAGGAAGCCATGTTCATTAAGCTATGGAAGAGGTAGGTTATTGGGCCCTGACTCCTCCTAAAGTTTCATGTGAAAGCAAAGTGGCAATTTTCTTCTAATTTATTCTCAGTGTACCCATGTTCTTAGAAACACATTTTTAGCTAGATTCCTCTTAACAACCCAAATTAACCTGCCTCTTTAGGGATGACAGATTTGGCTGCTGTGTCACACGTGTCTCAGGAGGAGGCAGAGAGTATAGAGGCTATTTCTGTATTCAGAGTTCTGTTCTGTGAACATATGAATGAGTAGTAGCCTAACATTCCTGGAAAAAAATGAACTCAGATACTAACAGCAGTTTGGCCTTGAGTGGCCCAGACAGGATGCTAGACTATGATGGCCACCAGTTCAACACCAGGCAAGCACCAGGTGGGCTCCCAGGAGAGGAATGAAGCCAGATACTAGAAGAACCCTGCCTGGTCCTCAATGAGGTGTCAGCTACTGAGCCAACCTCAAAGGAATGAGAGTGGGAGAACCAGCCCTATCTTTTATCTCCTTTGTGGTGGTATTGTCTAGGGAGACATCCCATCCCCTCCCTTATGCCCTCACCACCAGTACCAGACAAGAAATCTGGCCACATCCCTCACATACTCTAGCATTCAGGAGAGCAGGCCTTGAACCTCCCTCAGACAGCAAAGTACAGCTGGCCCTTGATGTGGGGGACGTATGTGAACAAGTCCCAAGGGAGTGAGTGTGGGAGAGCCAGCCCTGACTTTTGTCTTCTTTTTGGTGATGTTGGTGTGAGAGAGAGAGAGACAGAGAGACCCCTTCTACTCTCTGAGGCTTTTGACACAGGTAGCAATGGGGAGTGTTGTCCCTGATTGGCCTACGAGAGGAAAACTACTGCAGCAATCAGGAGAGCAGACCTTGCACCTTACCTGTGTAGCACTGTAGAACTGGCCCTGGAGAGGGGAGTTGCAGGCCCAGAACCAGGGAGTTGAGCTGGCCCACCCCAACATATACCTCATGGATGAATAACTGGAGTGCATGAAGAGGCCTTTTCCACAGACCCAAAACTACTGAAACTCCATAACACAGGGCAACAGAAGGATATATGAGAGCAGTCCCAGTGGGATTCTAGTATACCCAAATTAGCAGAAGCCATAGGCCTCGTACCTGAACAAGGAGTAAATATGATGTATATTTGCAACAAAATGTGTAGGCAGAAAGGAATGCTGTGAGACAAACTGAAACACACTACAGTTTCCAAAATGATTTTTTTTTTATGTTGGGAGAGATTTGCTGTAGATTGGAGGGTGTGTCTGAGGGAAGTTGGGAGATGATAGGAAACTGGTTTGTGATATGAAATTCAGAAAATAAAAAACAATACAAAGACAAAACATCCTAGTGAAACATGCTGCTCACATAAAAAGTAACAGAAGCAGAAAGGAGGTTAGCTGGAAGCAGAGGTAAATTAGCAGGAGTGGGTGGGGAGGATGAGGGTAAGAGGCCAAGCCCTTGGACAACACAGTCCAGAGGATCCTTTTGAGTTTATGATTAGCCTGATCTATGCAATGAACTCTAGGTCCTCTAGGACTGTATGGACCCTGTCTCAAAACAGGAATGTGGGGAAGGAGATATGGTTTGAAAACATTATGTATGTATATAAACTCATCATAGTGAAATGAGTTGTTATATAAAACAATCCCATATTAATAAACATTAAATATAAATAGTAGTGAAAATAATATTAAATATAAACGCCATGTGAAATGGCATACCAAATACGTAAAACTGGTTCTATCACCTACTCTTAATATTTCCCTCTCAGGCTAGGTTAGTTGTCGTCTTCTCCTCCTTCATCTCCTCCTCCTCCTCCTCCTTCTTCTTTTCTACCTCTTCTACTTCCCCTTCACATTCATCATCTTATGATTTTGCTATTTTGCTTTTTGCTTCTGCTTTCTCTCTTCCACTGCTTCCCAACACCACAAGACACACCACTGTATAAGCTTTCTTTTTTTGTCAGAATAGAAACTTCTTAATTACTGTTTGGAAAATAAGAAGTTTAAGATGAAAGTTCTGGCAAACTTGGTAAGTCATGAGAGATTCTTTAGTTTCAAAATGACAACTTGTTTTATTTTGTGTTTGTCAGATGAGAGGCCTTGTATCTCTACTGTGTCACTCATTGTATTCATGAGTACTCTCAACACTGTGATCACCTAAATCCGCAGAGATTGTTGATTCCTACTTGACATGTGACATTTAGGGCAACATGGGCATACATATCCATATCTATGAAAAGATCAGGTAGTATCTTTCAGACCCATCTGGTCTTTTACAACTAAACAAATCTGCCATTGCAGTGTGAAAAAATTTACAATATGTAATCAAATATTGTGGGCTGTGTCCCAGGCTATTTTTGGTTGTCAATTTAATTACATCTGTTATTAACTTTAAAAAATGGAGAGGGCACACTTTGGAGGGATATTTGCGTAATTTCAATTTGGGGTATTCATCTACTTCTAATCCAGATCTTTGAGATGAGTGAGTATACCTCTTTAATCTTGAGCTTTTGAGCTGATAAAACCAACCATTCATATGGGCCACACCTTCTGCTGGAAGCCTATAAAAGAACAAAGAAGAGGAAACTTTTGCTTTTTGTCTGCTTCCTTTCTCTTATCTAGTAATTTCATTTCTTCCCTGACTTTAGAGATTACTTCTTCATGAATCTGGCTGATACCATAGAATAGCTGAGACATCCAGCATCATGATTCTTGGAGCTTCTGTTCATAGGCAGCCAATGTTGAAATAGCTGGACCACAGCTGGTAAGTCATTCTAATAAATCCCACCCTGAAATTCACACACACACACACACACACACACACACACACACACACACGCGCGCGCGCGCACACACACACACAGGCTAGAGAACCCTGAGTAATAGAGAGCTTGTCTTGAATAAACCATAGTTACGAGGGTTGTTCTTTACCATATATCTGAGAGCACTTCCAGTGAGTTTCCTGTATACAGAAAGTAGCTGAAGCCACATGCCTCATACCAGAACAAGCAATCATTATAATGAACATTTGTAACAAAATGTGTAAGCAAAATGGAATGTTATGGGCACACTTAAACACACTACATTTTCCAAGATGATTTTTTTTAATGTTGGGAGAGGTTTCCTGTATGTTGGAGGGTGGGTCTGAGTGGAGTTGGGAGATGAGAGGAAACTAGTGTATGATATGAATTTCAGAAAATGAAAAAAAAAAACAATACAAAATCAAAGCACCCTAGTGAAACATGCTGCTGCTCTCAAAGAAAATAATAAAATCAGAAAAGGGGTTAGCTGAAAAGAGGAGGGAAATTAGTAGTGGATGTTAGTAGGAAAGGGTAATAGGGCCAGCAGTTGGGCAACAGAGTCAGGAGGATCCTTTGGAATTTATGATCAGCCTGATCTACACAATGAACTCTAGGACCTCTAGGACTGTATGGACCCTGTCTCAAAATAGGAATGTGGGGATGCAGATATGGTTTTAAAGCATTATATATGTATATAAAGCAGTCATAATGAAACTCGTTATTTTATAAAATTATCCCATGGTAATTAAATCTTAAATATAATATTAATGATAATATCATTAGATATACACTGCATGTGAAAGAGGATACCAAATATGTAAAACTGGTTCTATCACATACTCTTAGTCCTTACCTGTCAGGCTAGGTTAGTTTTCTCCCGCTTCTTCTTCTTCTTCTTCTTCTTCTTCTTCTTCTTCTTCTTCTTCTTCTTCTTCTTCTTCTTCTTCTCCTTCATCATCATCATCATCTTATTATTATTTTACTATTTCCCTTTTTGGTTCTTCTTTTTTTCCTTCACTGCCTCCCCAGGGCACAAGACACACCACTTCATAAGCTTTCTTTCTTTTTTTTTTTTGTCAAAATAGAAACTTATTGATTGCTGTTTTGGGGCTAGGAAGTTCAAAATGAAAGTTCGGGCAAACATGATTGTATGAGAGATTCTTGAGTTTCAAAACTTGTTTTATTTTGTGTGTGTCAAGGGAGAGGACATGCATCTCTACTGTGTGTCACTCATTATATTCATGAATAGTCCAACACTGTGATCACCTAAATCCACAGAGACTGGTGATTCTGATTTCACAGATCACATTTAGGGAACATGGACATACATGTCCTTTTCTATGAAAAGATCAGATAGTATCTTGGAGATCCAACTGGTCTGTTACAAATATGCAACTCTGCCATTACATTGTGAAAAAATTACAATATAGAATGAAATGTTCGTGGTTGTGTCCTAGGAAACTCATTCGCTTTGTGTTCTTTGACCCTCAGAATAGTTTAGTGCCTAAATCCAGGATACTTTTAAAATGGCTACTAGTTCTAGCATTTTGAGTTGGTAAACAATATTATAGCTCTAAAGAGTCCATTTCAGATCACATCTCTAGACCTTACAGAAGGGATGTAAGGACATTGCATTTCACCTAGGCAATTGTTGCATGCCATTAATCTCAGCACTCTGGAAGCAGAGAAAGTGGAATCTCTGTGAGTTTGAGCCTATCCTGGTCTACAAAGAAAGTGCCAGGAGAGCCAGGGCTACACAGGGAACTCTTTTCTTGAAAAACCAAACAAGTGAAGAAAACAAACAAAAGCAAACAAGCAAAAGTCAAAGCAAAAGAAGAACAGTGCATTTCTCCTTTAGAGAATCCTGCAGGTCTTTGTTTATCATCTGGGCTGATTATATATGAAAGGCTTACTTTGTACTTGAGGAATTGGCTTCTCTCTCTACTATGGAACTGTGGTTGGAACCGATGTTTGCTTTTGACCTTTCCCTAAGTTACTTTTCTCATTTCTTCCATGATTTTAATTTTCCCATCACCTCTTTCTTCATTTCTAAACTTCTTTGTCTTGTTATGTGGAAAATAGCTATTTTCTATATTTTTCTATCTTTATTTCATGTGTATAAGTAACACTATAGGCATTGAAAAAGTTATATTTTGGAGGATAAATGAAATTAAGGGAGGAGGACACAACTACTATAATATTGAGAAGATTTTTATTGTAGATATAAGGGAGAAAGAAGGGAGAGGGAAGAGTCCAGTCTGAACTCTAAACCAGAGTTAACCAGACCATGAGAAGTGAGAGGGAAGATAAGAGAGGAGCCATATATCAAGGGGTGGTTAGGGCCAAGAGAGTGAATGGTAGACAAAAGGACTGGGTGGACAAAATGGCTGCATTATATAAGCAGGGGGAAGGGCTGTCAATCCTCTTGGCTAGAGAGTTCAGGGTAAGGGACACAGTATGCTAGCCATATGGGGGATGCTGGAAGAACCTGGTAGCCAAGTCTGCTTTGATATGTTGAATAGACTCCTTAGTTAACCATTTGTCCACGGTTTGAGATCTAACAATATTTTGTTGGAATTATATTATAAAGGAATATATATGTACACACACATACTTGTAATAACAATTCATAAAAAATGAGCCATTGAATTGAAGAAGAGATGACATGGGAGGGGTATATGAACAGGATTGAAAGGAAGAAAGGGAAGAGAGAAATGTAATTATAATCTCAAAGAAAAGCTATTTGAAGTATGGAATTTGAAATCTAATCAATAGCTGGGCATAGTGGTGCATGCATGCCTTTAATCCCAGCATTCAGGAGACTGAGGTGCTGGTGGTTGTACTCTCTGTGAGTTGGATGCCATCCTGGTGTATATATAAAGAGCTCCATCACAACCAGGGCTACATAAGGAGAGAATCTGTCTCAGAAAACAAAAACAAGCACAACAACAAAAAAGTAAAAAGAAATCTAGTCAATTCACAATTGGTATCATGACATTTAAAAAAAAAAACACAGCTACTTTTCCATTGACAAATCATTTAGTGGTAGTTGTACATATTGTTAATCCCAATGCTCAGGAGGCAGAGGCAAGTGGATCTTTGTGAGTTTGAGGCCAGCATGGTCTGTCTACAAAGTGAGTTCTGGGGTAGCTAAGGCTATTAGACAGAGAAATCCTGTTTTGAAAAAAAAATCCTTTGTATACACTCTAGATCCACTAAAATATGTTCTCTTTTTCATAAGGCATCTGTTATAAACTGTATTACAAGAATTAGATTGACTTTTTGGTATTTAGACAGCTGCAAAGATGTGATCAAGAGTCTGGTGGTTTTCAATGTATAGGGTAAATGCTTGGGCTAGGATGTTAAGCAAGGCACAAAATTGACACACAGGAACTCTACTTTCCAAAGGAAAATGACTGACAGTGAATTATCTTTAAAGAAATGTTGGCACTCGGACCTGTACACCCAAGAGGGAAAAACAGCCCCACCACAAGAGCAAAGGTAAGTGAGATTATTTTTTCCAGAGTTTCCAACATGGCGTCACAGTGTGCACTGTAGCAGAGAGGCAGAGACCTAACCCAGTCACAGCAAAGCAATTAGGAGCCAAGACTGCCTGCAAACAGAGCCCACTACAGTGTGTTCTCCACAAATACTGGGGTGGGTGGGTCACTCACCCTAGCACCCAAGCATCTGAGGCAGTCAGCAACAGGCACACTGAGGCCGGCATCTGTTGTGGGTGGAGCTCCCTGCCTGTATAGTCAGCCTAGTTGGGGAGCCCGAACGCCTGGGTCAGTGAGAGGAGAACACAGACCCAACCACAGCTCTACCTGCCTTTCTGAGGAGACCTGTCAGCTCCCAGGTCCTCAGAGGCTAGCTATCTCTCCACTCCAATCCCTTCTATATTGGTCCAATTGGGTCACAAGCAGTTGAGGAGAGCGGCAGCCACCCTCCTCTCCGAGAGCCAGTCAGTCTATTACAGGAACCTGCCCGCCATCTGGAGGTAAACACCAGGATCTCAGGATCAGCCAATCCCCAGGGCAGGGAGTTTTCCTGAGCACCAAGGTCAGGTAACAAAAGAAACAAACAGATAACACCTGGGTCCATCAGATGACAAAAGGTCAGCTCAAGAACATGGTAAAAAAAAAAAAAAAAAAAAACAATAGGATGTCTCCAGATCCTAGCAATAATGCTACAGACAACTCTGGACAGCTGAACACAATTGAAGCAAAGGAAAATGATCTTAATCCTACGCTTATATTAATAATAGAAGGCCTAAGGGAGGAAATCAAATACCTCAGAGACCAACAACAAACTACTGCAAAGGAGGTGATGAAAATGAATAAAGCGCTTAAAGGAAAGGAAGACCTGAAAAGGGAAGTTGAAGCAATGAAGAAAATCCAAAACGAGACATCGATAGAACTGGAAAACCTTAAGAAACGAATCGGAACTACAGACACTAGCATCACCAACAGAATACAAGAGATGGAAGAAAGAATTTCAGGCTCAGAGGATAAAATTGAAGAAATTGATACATCTGTCAAAGAAAATGTCAAATCTAAAAAAGTCCTGACACAAAACCTTCAGGAAATCAAGAAAACAATGAAAAGATGAAATCTCAGAATAATAGGAATAGAAGAAAGAGAAGAGTCCCACCTCCATGGACCAGAAAATATCTTCAACAAAATCATTGAAGAGAATTTCCCAAATCGAAAAAAAAGAGATGCCTATAACTGTACAAGAAGCTTACAGAACTCCAAATAGATTAGACCAGAAAAGAAAATCTTCCCGCCACATAATAATCAAAAAACTAAATGTACAGAACAAAGAAAGAATTTTAAAAGCTGCTAGGGAAAAGGGTCAAATAACATATAATGGCAAACCTATCAGAATCACACCTGACTTTTCTTCAGAGACTCTAAAAGCCAGAAGGGCCTGGACAGACGACTTGCAGACCCTAAAAAACCACAAATGCCAGGCCAGACTACTATTCCCTGCAAAATTGTCAATCAACATAGATGTAGAAAACAAGATATTCCATGACAAAGCTAAATTCAAACAATATCTATACACAAATCCAGCTCTACAGAAGATGTTGGAAGGAAAACGTCAACCCAAAGAGGTTAACTACACACAAGAAAGCACAGTAAGCAAATAGCATGCCTGCAGCAAAACCAAAAGAAAAGAAGCTCACTCACACACTATTTCCACCAACATCAAGATGGCAGGAAGTAACAATCACTGGTCATTAATATCTCTCAACATCAATGGACTCAATTCCCCAATAAAAAGGCACAGGCTAGCAGAAATGGATGCGAATACAGAATCCCACATTCTGCTGCTTACAAGAAACACACCTCAGCAAAAAAGATAGACATTATCTCCATGTAAAGGGCTGGAAAAAGATATACCAAGCAAATGGACACAAGAAAAAAGCTGGAGTAGCAATTCTAGTATGCAACAAATTGGACGTTCAACCAACATTAATCAAAAGAGATGGGGAAGGACACTATATACTCATCAAAGGAAAAATCCACCAAGATGAAATTTCAATACTAAACATCTATGCCCCAAATGTAAGACCAGCCACATTCATTAAAGAAACACTACTAAAGCTCAAATCCCACATTGAACCTCACACATTAATAGTGGGAGACTTCAACACACCACTCTCACCACTGGACAGATCAACAATGCAAAAACCAAACAGAGAAATAATGAACCTCACAGAAGTCATGAATCAAATGGACCTAATTGATATCTACAGAACATTTCACTCCAAAACAAAAGAATACACTTTCTTCTCGGCACCTCACGGAACCTTCTCCAAAATCGACCATATAGTCGGTCACAAAGCAAGCCTCA
>CAJQZJ010037491.1:1745114-1786458 GCA_907164525.1 Lophiomys imhausi | reverse complement strand
TAGTAGAGTCACCATTTCCCAAGGAGATATAAAACCTGTAATGTCAGGACAAAAGGAAATACAATCAGTTCCTCCTGACATTAGGAATATCCAATACTCCATATATAGTCAACAGAGACTGAGCAATAAGCCAGCATTAAATTATGGCCAAATATATTTTCCACCTTCCAAGGGGGTTTTTCGGCCTAGCTTACCTGCAAAAGCAGCCCAGGTTGTGGCAAAACCAGACCATGGGGCTCTGGAGACTACCACAGGGACACCAGGGGGCTGGAGACCCTTCTTCCTGCACATCGGGGTCCCTGGGCCCTGTGCAGTTCCCACAAGGGCCTCTGAAATTGTCCATACCTCAGAGCTTTAGTGTACCAACCACCACGCCTGCCCAGACAGGCAACCTGATGCATACTCTCTCAAGCAAAAGAGGACCCTGCCGCCCTAAAGAGGACACCCCGGTTTCCCTATCTCTGAAAGGAGATCTCGTGCCCTGCATACTGGCCCAAGCAGATCCAGGTATGGGCAGCCCAGCCCAAAGGGCTCTGGAGGCTCCCACATGCACTGCAGGGGCTGAGCCCCCTTCTCCATGGACAACCAGGTCCCTAGGCCCTCTGCAGTTCCCACAAGGGCCTGTGGCACTGTCTGTACTTGAAGGCGTTAGTTTCATGCCCTTGCCTGCAGAGCTCACACAGTCTCCCTCTAGCAAAGGGGGCCCCACAAGGCCCTCCTGTAAGAAAAGCAGGTTGAGACAGGCCCACAGAACACCAGGAGACCTCAGTAAGTCTCCATCAGATCCACAGGGCTCACAGCAGCTCTCCATTGTACCTCAGGGCAACTTACCTGCCTTCAGGGGACAGGGAGGCCTCACACCAGACACTTCTGACAAACGGGAACTTGACCTTGCTCTGTCTTCAGATGGTTGTCTAGATCTTCCCTCAGAAAGCAAAAGGGCACAGGCCACTTCCACCCCTTCCTATGCAGAGGACAAGGTCCAGTCCTCTCCTTCTAGCACATGGGGCCCTGCACGATGCAGCGTTAAGAAGAGGGGACCCACATTGCTAGCCCCAAGGCAAGGAGGCCTCACCACATCTCCCTCAGATCAATGTGGCTACAATCAGCATGGTCGTCTCCCCGAGGGCCCCAACCCCACATACTCAGCCCAAGGAGGACTTACACGTGACTCCTAGGACAAATGGGACTCTGACATTACTCTTCCTTCTGAAGAGGCTCTTGATGTCCCATCAGCAAGAGAAAGGGCCCAGGACACTTCCAGCCCTATGGAAGTGGAACTTGCCCCAGACAAAGTCGAGTGAGGACCTCTGGACCCTGACCCATCTACACAGGCGCCTGAGGACCCTTCTTCCTCTGCACAATTTACTCTCGGTCCTCTGAACTTCACCCAAGGGCCTCTGACACTGTCCCTACCTGCAGACTGGAGAGTCATGCCCTTGCCTGCACAGACAGCAGAGTTCAGGCAGTCTCCCTCTAGAAAAGGGGGTCCCATAAGGCCCTCCTGTATGAAAAGCAGGCTGAAACGGGCCCGCAGAACACCAGGAGACCTCAGTAGGTCTCCATCAGATCCACAAGGCTCACAGCAGCTCTCCATTGTCCCTCAAGGCAACTTACCCGGCTTCAGGGGATAGGGAGGCCTCACACCAGACACTCCTGACATAATGGACATTGACTTTAAGGTAATTTACTAAGGGTTTCACTAATTTTCCTTCTATTTTTGTTACTCATATTCATTTCTTTTCTTCAGTAATTCCTCAAATGATTGCATTCAGCATAATCTAGCTTGAGCCAGCATCATTTTTTTTTCTGAGTTCTTGTTCTACACTTTTTTCTTCTTTTTGGAATCAAGGAGTCTTCACAGCAAATAACTCAGAAGTGTGGTTCCTTCAATACAGTTTCACTCCTTTGTGTCTGTAGCATTTTATCATTCTGCATAAATCTTCACATCTTCAAATACAAAGTTTCAATCTAGAGATCTGTACCCAGAACTCTCACACATATGCCAAGTAATGTTTGGTAACATCCGTAACTCCAGAGTGGCATTTCAATACTGTCCCTTCGCAAGCTTTGTTCCTTACACATTTTGAAGTTTTAAAACTTGGTTCCACATTTTCCAGGTAAGGAAAATAATTTTGAAATTTCCCCTCCACGGTGTTGAGCTTGATCACACTGCCATCTGGCTCCATTTTAAAGGCATCTTTACATATAACACTATTGATGATCTTCCCTATATTCTAAAAGGTGTTGTTGTTGTTGTTTTTGTTGTTGCTGTAACTTCTCAATCTTTCCCTGTTCTTGGAGTACATTTCTGTCTTCCTTGATAGTATATGCATCTTTGTAAGTCTGGCCCAGGATTTAAGG
This sequence comes from Lophiomys imhausi, assembly GCA_907164525.1. Classification (NCBI taxonomy): domain Eukaryota; kingdom Metazoa; phylum Chordata; class Mammalia; order Rodentia; family Muridae; genus Lophiomys; species Lophiomys imhausi. The sequence continues at coordinate 1,784,094 of CAJQZJ010037491.1, read as the reverse complement.
CCCCTAACAATCTTTCTCAGGGTATATACTCTGATTAGATATACCTTTGCTGAAGACTCTAATGGTTTTTCACTTCATTTGAAGTATTCTTTTCTTTTTCTTAGGGGTTCTCTGAGATATTACCTACCTATTCTTCATGGAGAAGTTTACATCTGCACATTTGTTCTCTTCCAAAGATGTTCTAGGTCATTTCATTTCCCACAGAGGCATTTCAGCCCTATCTCCATCTTCTTCCTCATCAGGGTCTTGGTCTCTCCTCCTCTGCACTCACAGCTATTAAAGATGTCTTCTTACACATGATCCATGGTCATTTATACTTACTTTGAGCTTCTAGGTCTTTTTATTTTCCTTCTCAGGGAATTTAGACTCAACATCATCTTTCCCAGGAGTTTTAGGTTTCCTTGTCTTGCGGTGGAACTCTAGAACCTTCACCTCTAGGGCACTCAACTCTTGTAAACTGAAGGACACTTGACACCTTTGTTAGGTTCTGAAGATGTTGCTCTCCTCTCCCAATAACTCTATAACCTTTGCAAGTTGACCAGGTGAGTTCACAATATTTTCTTTCCATTCAATGATCTTTCGAAACTTGGAAATGGTCTCAAAGCTCTTCTCTAGACAGTTTGCACTCTAGGGTGTGGGATCTGAGAATTTTCCTGTCTTCCCAGGAACTCCAAGTTTTTTGTCATCTGCCCAATGACAGATGAGGCTTTAGATTATTTTTTTCACCATTTTCAAGAATTCTGGGACTGTCCACCTGTGTCTACTTGACCCTAGGTTCTTCATCATGGAACCAAATGGAAGTAGAGTATTCTCTGCCCCAGGTGTTCTTTGTCCCATGGTTTCTGACCAATAATGTCTGTACTTGACCCTTCAACCTGAAACTCTATCAAATAATCACTGTTTATTCTAGTTCTCTGGGATTGCCCAAATTTTCTCTAGAATATCCTATTTTCTGCTCAAATATCTCCCTGACATTTTCCAAGGGCCCAATATTCTCTAGAAAAAATAATATTTTCTCACATGGATTTAGGTATCTCTCCATCTTTTTCAAGTGTGTTAGGACTATCACAACTTTGGGTGAGAAATCTTCCCTCTCCTATCAAAGAAAACTCATATTTTCACTTTTTATACATAAGAAGCCTATATGTTCTGGGTTTCCTGCAAGAGATCAGTTTTCTTTGTGCATATTAAGAGAAGAATCCTGAGATCCTACTTTTAAGACAGGAGATACAGACTTACCTTCATACTCAGGTTAAATTCTGACCATTTCAATCTGCTCAGACCTTCCTTATCTCCTCAACAGGGGGACTTCATATATGTCATGTATGTCTTCCATGATATATGACGTCTTACTGCGACCTGCCCTTCCTAAGCCAAATGGTCTCAAATATCCTGCCTGAGACGGAGGGGAATTCATTAACCACTCTTCCTATTAAGAGTGGCTCAAGGCTTGAACCTAGGACTATCAGACCCATATTCTTTGTCTGTTGAGGTATCATCATCTCCCAATCTGACCACTGGATTCTCCCAATTTCGTTATCTGATGAGAACTTTAGAAATATGTGCTCTTCCCAAAGTGTCTTTCCTTCTTCCTCTAGCAAAGCAGGCTTCATATCATTCAACACTGCACAAAAGAAGTTAACAACTATTCCTTTTGAATAGGGGTAGTGGGTACGTATATGGTCCCCCAGAATGAAAGAAATTTTCAGGTAGGCAAACCTCCTTAAGAGCGAGATTTTTCAGATGAACCAAATGGCCTCAAGTGGCCTGAGACATTTTTCTTTAGAAACAAGGACACTCTGGTTTTCTGCAATGTACTAAGGAGGCCCTAGATCCATTCATCTAAAATGAATATACCTCTCACTTTCACCTAATGTCTCCAGGGGACTCTGACCTACTGTGTGTGAACTAGGGGCTTTGACAATTTCCCAAGCAATTACAGACACCTGCCTATCCTCTCCTAACTAGGACACTTCAGACACCTCCTGAGGGCACAAATGGGCCAGGCTTACTCCTTCAGAAGCAGATACCAAGCCAAAACCTTCATGACTCAATAAGCTCTGAGACTTAAATGTTTAGGACTACTAGCTAAGGAAAAGCACAGATATAAATAATCCTCCAAAAACACACACCTCACTTATTTGACATTATTAAAAGATGTCTTACATATTTCTAACCTTGTATTAGGGCATCTCACAAATTTTAATTACTGAAGGAGTTCTTGTAAATGCACACTGTGTACCAAAAGTTTTGGAGCTTCCCAACTAGTGACCCTACATACAATCATAAATCATAAAGTGTTATATACAGTAAGACCTTTCCTAGTGAACAACATTTGTTCTAAGGCATACCAGCAAGAACCATAGGGTTTATGCCCTTTGCAATCTTCCCGGGAGGCAAGAAGTACCTGGTACTAATCCAGGAAATTAGAGACCTATCCCGTGTAGGAAAAGTAACTCGGAGACATTCACCTTTGATGAAAGTGGCTGGAGAACTTCACATGGAATAAAACACAAGCTCATATACTCTGGCTCAAACCAAGCAGCACTGAGAACATATCACTCTTCTCCAGTGGGACTAAGACATCCCTGCTCTAAGGAGAAGACTTTATCCACATACCTGCTTGCTAAGAAGACTAGGGAATCATGCACTCTCACTGTTGGGGTCAAGAAGAACTGAAGCTGCCCTCTGGGTTCTGAATCTCTCTGCTTTAGTATAACGAAGGCCAAAGGTAAGACTTATATACACACTAAGTCACCAAAACTCACATACTAACAAATGGGGACTTAGAACATTCGCATATGCTGAGGGGAACTTATTTCTGGTAAGAAAGATGGCACCAGGTTTCCATGATTGGCTAAAAAAAAAGTCATGTGTGAACTTCCTTATTCAAAGAGAAGAATTCAGACATTCAGTATCTGAACTATGTGTATGAGAGTTATCTGCTATGAAGGAAAATGCTATACAAATTACCTTGAGAATTTTAGCTGTTTCTACCCTGGGAAAGGTTGCCTGACTGTGACTAACACCCATGGCCAACATATCTATAAAATATTTTTTTTCTGTCATGGTAGCCTCAGCTTTAACTGTGTTCCGTGGAATACTAGGAGAGACTCAGAATTTCTGCCTCTGTACTGGGTGGCTTGTAAATACTCCTTTGTCCGTAGGAACCTTGGGAACACTAAATTAAAATTCCATCAGAGAAACATAGAAAGCCAAACCTGGAAACCAGGCTATTTTACAGTTGACCTCTACCCAGAATTGGTAAGCTCCTCTCCTTCATGATCAAAGTAAGCTTGAGATCCTAGACCCAGGAGCTGACATCCAACCTGTCGGAGGAACATGAAGATTGCCCTCATGCCTTCAGTGGAGTTCCCAGAGGCACAGGCTTTTCAGACTTCAATGAAGACTTGGAATCTGAGAAGAGACTTCCTGGGTCTTGCTCTTCTGTAGAAGGTAATGTGGGGCATTCACTCCGGGAACAACACAGTTGTCGACATTCTTCTCTCCCTCATTTTTTCCCTGACATTTCATAAGCTGAATACCAGGTCTTAGAATTTCTTTATATGACAAAAGGAGATCTCATACCTATTCCCATGACCACAATGGAGATTTCCCTACTTACTGAGAACCATTGCCTTCCCTTGAATCCAACTACTTCCTTAAGTTCAGTTACAGCCATCATATGGCCTCATAATTCCTGCTCAGATCTTGTAAAAGTAACAGAAATCTGAGAAGGCAATTCACCTGGAAAGAGGCAGTCATGCTGTTCAAATATGTTATGACTGTTGGCATATATTTTGCAGATCCCACTAATGATATGGATATTCCAAACTGTGTGGAAGAGTTTAAAATCTCCTGAAGAAATGTTAGGACTCTAGTGAATTGGACAGCGCAAAATATGATAAAAATTAATTTCTGCTGAAAATGATAACGGATTTACCCTATCTTGCCAAGAGGGTAGAACTTCCCCTTTCCAGGGTGTTCATTTTATCTAGACTCACCTTGCTTTCAGAAAAGCTATCTTTGCAAAAGTCCTAATATCTTTCATCTTCAATTGCAGGACCTTCTTTCAGACACACAGAAGCCTGAGACTTTCCAGTTTTGCTGAAAGTGTCTTAGACAATCATTGTAAGTGAAATGCTCTCACATTTTCCTGGTCCTACAAGATGAGATTCAGATATTCTGTTTACTAAATGACTTCCAGTTTTGGTCTTCTTCTACCTAATAAAAGTCAGATTCCATATATAGAATTACCTGGGACATAATACCCTGTCTTGGTATGGTGGTGTCCTTCTGCTCTCTTTTAACAAGGATATATTGAACACCATTTTCTTTTTCAATATGTCCTGCCACAATCTCCTGTGATAAAAGGTTTTCAGACCAGTTTACCTTGATGGGAATGGTCTCACTTGTTCAACTTAAACTCAAGCAATCTTCATATCAACCTCATCTGATTCAGGTCTCTTCAGAGGATTATCTCTGAATGAGGCCTCATATATTCTCCTTTGAGATGACTTTAAACATTCCTTTTATGAGAGGGTGTCCTGCCATAGATCCACAGAACCAAAGCGCTGTCAGATTTCTCTGGACAGTTGACAGAGGAAGCAAGGGTCAAGTCGTGAACTCTGCGCTCTGATCATCTGCCTACAAGGAGGATTCCAGAAATAGTAGTTACCCATCCTTCATGCCCACACCTCCAAAGTTTATGATCAGTTATTTGGGGATTCATAGACTGACATTACCACTTAGCACATGAGAGAGTTTATCACATTGCTGGCAATCAACCCACAGGTTTCCCAAAGAGGTGATTAATTTTAAAACAATTCTCAACCTTCCTGATGCAGTGAAGAAACACAGTTCCTCATAGTGTGAGGACTCCAAACTCCCAAGAAAATAAGTAACATTATTTAAATTCTACCTCACGACTATATCTCCATGTCATGACTTGTAATGTCAATATCTGTTATAGAGGATATCTGATTTGTGAACCATGTGGTTGTCAAGATCTAGATGAAAATTTCTGTTGTAAAATAAAAAGAACTTGAAATCTGATATTACAGCAAGCATCCTACTCTGCACAAGATAGGCTTGGATCTTAATATTCTCCCTGAGGAATTCTGGATCTCCTTTTCTTCTGTTTTATGCCCATCATATTCTCCAACTGAATAATGGTCCCTGAGGAGGCCTTAGCTGTATGACTCATGTAGCCTCACATTTAACTTTTAGACATGGATCTGTCAGAAAGTCCCTCACTAAATAATGCACACTTTGGGAATGACAGAGTCCAGTATTTTCACACGGAGTGTAGAAATCATGCATCTGTCTTTAAAACAGTCAACAATGGTGGAATGAGTACATCATTAATGACTAGATTTGAGCATCCACATGCCTGCAAGCTAATAATTAAATTTAATATTTCCAAGTTTTATTTGCAGACCTACAGAACTAAACACATGTGTCAAAATATCATTTCTCAGAAAACTACCCATCTTTCCGGTAGAAAATTACAATGGCTATCTGGATTCATGATGACTCCACTCGACTTATGGACACCTGTAACTGGGAGGAGTTATCAGAAGCTGAAATGAAGAGCCTGTATCTTCTCCCACTAATCAAAGTATCCTGGGGTTTTCACCTGCTGCCTAAAGTTAAAGTGGTTCTTCATTTTCAGACAAGCACATTTAGGGAATTTTCTGTGCTGGATAAGAAGTTTCAGAACAGTTCCCTTTCTCGGGCTAGTGTTGGAGCTTTCCTCTATGACAAAGGAGCAGCTGAATTCTCTCTTCACAAGAGTCCTCATGCATTCCTCTTTGAAGAAAGCAACCCACAATTTACCTCTATATCAGAGAAAGCTTTCAGCCTTCCTTCCATGACAATGTGACTGTAGAGATTATCCCTCTTTTCAAGGGAGAGTTAAACTACTATCTTTGTCCAAGGGTAACTCACACATATTCTCTATGCCCAATGTGATGGGAATCATGTCCCTATGACTAATGCGACCTTCCAGTTTTTCCCCTTGGAATCCATATATCCGTGACAAATTTCATGCATAAATCACTAAATAAAGAGCCTTAAACCTTCACTCTTTGTATTAGGGTGGGTGTCAGGAAAATGTTCTCATGAGTAGCTGTACCTTATTCCAGGTGCCTGCTGGAAAAACCGGGGTGGGGGGTTATTGACAGGGCGCATGAGGATTGAAAACTTAAGGCTGAGATAAGAATTAAGATATTAATAAAAGAAAACAAACCATGGGATCGGGAGGACTCCCAGTTAATACTGGAGAGCCCCGATTTATTTCACAGTCCCTTTTTATAAGACCAGCAAGGAGGATGTGTTTAGCACAAGGAAGTTTGATACAGTATCCATGCAACAAAGTCACATAGGCAGAGCAGTTTGATCTTTTGTGTTTAAGGGGAAACAGGTAGCAACAGGTAGTTACATATCAACATTATAATATCCTTCCCCCTGTTACTAGAAAACTCTGTAGTCTTGGAAACAATAGAAACAGGAACTTGGCAAGTAAAATGCACTAACCCCAAAGGTCTCAAGGAGACATGCTGGCAAAGCATACTATAATTGTTAAGAGAATTTGAAGCCAGTCAAGTAAGTAAGTCAACTGTCACCAACCTGGGGAACAGTTCTCTCCCAGAAATCTCTTCTAATATGCACTCAGATCTCCACACTTATGATCATGCTGGTGTGACATCTTGAACCATGAGATATGGTGAGGTATTTTATAACTTGACATTGCACAATGTGTCTTGGCAATGTTTTCTCTCTCTCCAAGATGGATTAAGGCTGTGTTTTGCTGTGCTGTGCCTGGAACATTTGACCTCCCTGGATTTTTTCAAGAGTCTTTCCATTTCTCCTCTAGGTGGGTATATGCTTATTCCCTCAGGCCCAAGACCCACGATTCAGACATCCCCTTGTGAGAAATGAGCTTCACTGCTTTCCATTCCTACACAGATTTCTGCTCAGGGTGGCTGAAGAGAAAACTGTGGAAGCATTGGAACTACTACAGGAGCTCAAACTGTTTGCAAACACTAGTGTTGCTACTTGTTTTCTTGAAAATATTACTAAAGATATGGTTATCCTAAGCTGTAGAGAATTTATAGCTGAAGAAACAATGCTGTGAGCTTTTTCAACTTAGGACTACTCTGGAAACAATTCACCTTCTGTCAACGTGATTAAAAAAACATTCCTTCATGGACAAAGGGCTCAGCTTTCTCTTATGCCCAATAGAATAGCTGCCTTTTATATACCAGTCCGTCATATTTCTCATATTAAAAAAAGTGTCACTATATCCTTCTCTGATTAAGGGAAACTTCCGACAGTTCCCCCTAGGATAAAACAGACTTCATCTCTTAAACATGTGTCAACCATGACCCTAGATTTTCACTTTGAAGGAAGTTGACCTCAAGAGTTCCTCCTTGTAGGAAATGGCCCACAGACCTTTGTCTTCTTATTTCAAAGGATCTCTTAGCTGCTGGCCCTGCACTTCCTATATAATCAGATATATTTATCCCTCTCAGGTCTCTGAGGTGGTTGAAGACTAGATAGCTAGAGTCTCATAGATAAATTTTGAGTTGTTTAGGAATTAAGAGGGTGTTCTGGATCTAAGAAGATGTTTTTAAAATTGTGATGCAAGTTAGGATGGAAGCTGAGTTGGATATAGAACTTTAAACTCATGGAGATAGTTAGATAGTAGAATATTAAAGTCAGGTGCCAAATACATATGGACTGGACACTGGGAATGTATGCTAAGCCCTATAACTCTTATAATTGTGGCCTATTTATTTCTGTTGTTTTGTGTTGTATGTGTTGTTATAAGAGAAAGAGCCATTATTTGGATTGAGGGGGGGCTGTTGGGGGGAACAGATATACCTTAAACTCAAAAAAAGGAAGTGAATGGAGGGTTGAGGGGGAAGAGGGTGTGAGGGTGGGACTGGAGGGAGGAGTAGGGAGGGGATTGCAATTGAGATGTAACTTGAAGAAATAAATAAATAAATAAATAAATAAATAAACAAATAAATAAATAAATAGATGGGTCTCTTGCCTTTCTCTATATGCAAGGTGGGCCATAATACACTCTCTACAAAGAGCTTCTCAGAAAACTATGGTCTATGAAGAATTTGGCCTAAACTCTTAACTACGTAAAACAAAAGCTGTCCCTCCTTTCTCTTTTTTCTAAGTGGTCTGCTCAGGACATTCACATTGTGGAGTTTATGTGACACTAACAGGAACAATTTACAGAAATTTGAAAATACTTAATCCTAAGACTTCCAAATACACATATTTATTAGTATATTGATACAAATTTCTGCTTATATTTTGATTACAACATATTATTTATTAACTCTTTGAGGTATTGTATGTAAGTAATTCATATGAACGCAATGTGCATTTCTAGTCCTTTTGGAAGTCAATATTACAAACTGTTTATAAGAATAAGGAAATGCAATTTAATAGTCAATCAAACTTGTGCTTTTGTTAGGTACTAGTATAGTCAAGCACACACATTTTCTAAGTTAATCAGAGAGTAAATATCTAAAGACAAGTAGAATTTGCCTACTCAAATATACTGAGAGAGATACTGAGAGGTCTTAAAAAACCTCAGAGATTTATAGAGTATGACATTTAAAGATATTTTATTAATTTGAGACTTGTGAACCCCAGGTAGCAACCCCAAACTACTTCAAAGAAGATGAAGAGCGTCAAAGAACCTCCTTATGGAGTTTGCTTCAAATGTGGGAAGCTGCCACTGACTAAGAAACTGCCCTTTCCTCAACTGCTGATTGTCTGCTGTCCAAGGTGTGGCCAGGCTGGACAGAGAGAAAATTGATGTCTGCCAGGATAAGGTAGATGTCCTTCATAATTCCTGATTCACAGAAATATCTGTCTAATAATCTGGGCTGGTAGGCTAAAGAGATGAATGTTCCAACGTTGCAGAGGAACCTTGTTTGGCTGTCCAGGTGGCCAGCAGTCTCTGTCATTTCCATAGTTCAGGAAGATGGTTACTCTACACTTCCTGTTTATTCAGATAATATTTATTCTTCTCAGAGCTCTGATGTGGATAAAGACTGGGTAGCTCGAATCTCACTATTAAGTTAACATCTGTAGGATTTAAGAATATGTTTCAAGGTCTAAAAGATGCTTTTAGGTTGATCAATACAAGCTATAGACAGAAAGTGAAGTAGGCACAGAATTCTGGACTCACCAAGATAGGGGAGATAGTCGAGTACTTTCTCCAAGGTTGCTAAATACAAATGGATTGGACATTGTGGAATGTAGCTCTTCCTAGTTGGTATGTGGTTTATTAATGTTAGAGAAATTGTATTTAATTTAGACAAAAATGGGAAAATATATCAGGATATTTGATCACATTGTGAACTGCACAATTGAGAATTGGAAAAATCTGTTCCTAATTGTGGTATGGGTCAGCCTTTTCCCAGATCCTTCTTGTGGTACCATAGGCCATGAATCAAAGGTGTGAGGATTGATTGAGAAAAATTAAGAAATTAAGAAATAAAGCATGGTATCGGGAGGTTTGCCCAACTTGAGACTCGCCTCTTCTCCCATTTCCCAGGAGGTTATATCCTAACTTATCTTCTTTACATTGACATTCATTATCACTAACAGCAAGGGTCTCCAGGAGACATGCTGGTAGAACATACTAAGATTGTAAAGTGAATATGAAGCCAGCCTGTAAGTCAACCATGCTGGGCCAAAGTTCTCTCCCAAATGGCTCTTGTCATATGCACACAGCCCTCCACAGCCTTTGATCCTAGAGCTTTCTTTTTACTGTAAACAAGTGCTTGTGATGTGGATCTGCCCTAGAACAGACCTTTTATCCAAGAGCTAAATAAAGTGAAGCTAAATAGTTCAAGAGGGGGTGCAAATAACAGGTGACAGGTGGTGAGCTTAAGTAAACAGATAGGAGGGACATGGAGATGAAGATATTTAAGACAGCATGGAGATAGAGAAAGGCCTTTTTCCTTCTAGAATGTTGATGTGATAGAGAGGTCAGTGGGTTCTTTCTCTGCCTCCCTGACCTAGCAGGTTTTCACCCCACCATCTTGTCCCTGATGTTTCATTTGGAAATTCAAATGATTGAAATTTTTGTTTTTCAAACCGACAATTACCTCTGTCCACTCAGGCTTCAACCATTTCCCTCTAACCCACATGAACTGAGGCCTGTCATAAATGGACAAAACCTTCTTAGGATAACTTTGAGGTGGCTGCCTCTCCTGCCATAGATATTTCAGAGATATGTGTATCCTAAATGATGATGTTGTGCTGGAAATTGGTGGAGTGCCCAGACATTCTTCTACATCCCAAGGTAGCCTGAAAATTCCATGTCTGTCAGAAGGCATCTAGAACCTCCTCTACTTTGGCAAATTCATGTTTGGGTATTCATCTCTGATGAATATGGACTTCCATGGTCCGCTTTGGTCCAATACCTCTGACATTCTTGCAACCAAGAAGGCTTCAGAGTCATAACTCCACTCATGAAATAATAAGGACTTCTTCCCAATAGGTTCACAAACATTTAAGCAAAGAGGTTAAAACATTTTCAAATCATCCCTTTGATAGGTTCCACAGTCTCCTTCTACATATGGGGAGCTTGGATATATCAATTTTTCCCAATGCATCATAAATTCCTTTTGTGCTCATAACTTAATTGGATATAGACATTCCCCAAAGGGAATACAAGAATGTCCACATTTCTTCATGGGCTTCCAAGTCTCTTCTCTTCATGGAGAAATTAAACATTTTCCTTCCTCTGAAACTGACCTCAGACCTGCCTGATTATACAGGATTTCAACAGTCCTTTTCCAACATACAAAGGATTCTCATATATTCTTTGTATTTTTCTGTTGGGAATAGAGTTATCAGTTCTATCTAATAGGGTTTTATATTTTTCTATTTTAACCCATGGGACTCTATCATGATATATTTTATTACCAAAAGACTTTCAAATGAGCTTTTCTAACAAAGGAGTTCCTTTCAATGTCATCCTTTGATTCAGGGTCATCAGATAATCTCAACCTAAATCAGAGGTTTCTGTCAATTATTTCAAGAGAAGGAGACAACCAGACCACTATAGCTTAATGTACCAGGGCTTAGCATTAACACGTAGATCTCAGAACAGAATTTAGCTACCTTATGAAAGAAAAAATGGTGTGAACTCTGTGATTCTTACTTATATCTGAGCAATGGAACATAAATTTGAGGAAGGAATCCATCTTGAGACTGATAGAGAATTTTGGATATATATGCATGGTGATGACTGGCCTGCCACACATTCAGTATAATGTGTGGAATTTCTAACTTCTGATGAATTGTTGGAAGTTGTGAGATAAGGCATATAACACACCCAACTACCCAGGATGGTCTGGGATGTTTATCTTATATCCAACAGGCACAGGTCTAAAGTTGCTACTCTGACAAGTTAGGAAATGCAGTTTTTCTCAATAAAGAAAGAAAATTCAGACTTTAACTCACTGTCCAATGACCTTTAAACATTTCTCTTATGATAATGGAATCTGATGGTTTTTCCTATGATTCTTGGGAGCATCAAATATTTCTGAACTCTCTAGGAATAAATAAGGTCTTTCCCCTCTGGCCTCTGGATCCCAAGACTTCTCTGGGGATGGGGGGATATTGATCCCTTACATATGGGGTTTCCAATAGTCCTCCTTCTACCTAAGTTATCTCACACAATGGATATGTCTAGTGGGTCCTCATGTTGTACCATCTTCCCGAGTGTCTTTAGCTCTATCTCTCTATAGGGGTCTCTGTCCCCACAAACTTTATCCAAGATGACCTGTGTTTTCTTCTCATCAAACAGACATCAAGACCTTCCACTCTTCCTGCTGTGATCAAAGCAGATTGACTCTTTCCACTTCTCATCAAGATTCCGTTCTTCTGCTCTAATTTGTTGCATCAGAACCTAATTCTATCAAGTGAAGACTAGAAACTGAATCATCAGCTTTCAAACAAGTTTTCGGATATGGAGCAGGCCGAGACTTCTGTGTCCAGTCTTGGGTGGCCAAACAGAACATTAAAGAGCCGAGTACTTCATGGACAAGACAGAATTGGAGAATGGTGTTTTGATTTCTGACTAACTCTTGAAGATGCCAAGGAACATAAGGATATTACATTGCTGTTTTGATGTTGTTCTCCTTGTTTCTGTATTTGTTTAAGTTTGAATAAGAAAATGTTTTTATGTTATTCATTACTTGCCATTAAATATATGTAACAAGATTGACCCCATTATCTACTCTATTTGGAATAAAACAATACACACCCACACCACACACACACACACACACACACACACACACACACACACAGAGTATATATAGTTTATGTATTTAATGGGTTTTGTGTGTATTGGAATGTCACATTGACCAATCTTTCTTTCTTGTTTTAGTTCAGAGAGTGCAAGTAGCATATGCTCAGTCATACATTTACTATTTATGTGACACGTAACTGCCAGTAACTCTGCCCCCCCCCCCGACAGTTGTCTTCCTTTCTAGGATAAACGCACACAATACTTTTTCCATACCCATTTCATAGGATTTCTGACTTATAGTCCTTAGCTAGTTTAAGAACTATGCAACTCAAACTTCCAATTGTGTTTACAGAGCATCTTGCCAAGGAGGGCTTCAGACTTGGAAAAAAATACCAGAAATCCTTCTGAACTTCAACTTTTCAGATTGTGACCAAGGTGGAGTGAAGTACAACCATATTAATGATAAGTCTGCTGTTATAGGATGTGTGTTTATGAGGTAGGACACAGAGGCAGTAAAATCTACAGAAATAACACTCTTCCTATTTGACAGATCTTAAACAGGGAGAAAACTCTCCCCACATGGAATTTTTAGCTTGCCATCATTTGGACCCTGAGGAAAGACAAAGACTTATGCCATTTGATATTACTCATTTATTAGTTATATGCATTTTACCCTTCATACCACATTACATTGCTAACAAAACATTGTATCAATAATTGTAACAGGTTCTCTGAAGAAACATTGTTTGGCAGAAATATGAAAGAAATAAGAATGAATAAAGGAAAGAAGGAAGGAATAAAAAGAAAGAGAAGAAGAGAGTAAAAGGGAGAATAAGAAAAACGATAGAAATGAAAATTATGAGAAGCAATAGAGAAAGACGTAGGTTTTGAAGATAGGTAGGGTTAAATAGCAGTTGTGACCATAGAGAGGCTCCTGACCTTATGAACTCAAGCTCTAGAATATATTTTAAAGAGAAATAGAAAAACTATTTTCTAAAAATGTGAAGCCTTTTGATTTTCTCTTACTGTTACTAAGTGTAAGTATAAGGGCTGTTGATGATGAGGACGTCCGCCTTTGGTGTTTATCGCGTGAGGTCCCGGGCAAGACAAATAATAGTCAATTACTTATATTTTGCTTACTGTATACCAGGTTCTGGTTTTAGTTGTTGTTGTTTTTTTGTTCTTTTGGTTTTTTTTTTCTGAGACAGAGTTTCTCTGTGTAACAACCCTGGCTATCCTCGACTCAATTTGTAGACTAGGCTGGCCTCAAATTTACAGAAATCCACCTGCCTCTGCCTCCCAAGTGCTGGGATTAAAGCTGTGCACCACCATACTCAGCTTGGTTTTAGCTTTTTAATAAAAGGAAATCATTTAATCTCCACAGTCTTACCCAGTTTTATCTGCCACTAATCACATTTCACAGATGAGAGAGCATGGGCCAGTCTGCAATAGACCGGCTATCCCTGCACTGTATATGAATATCCTGTGTTGCATAGATCCCTGCAGGCAAGCACATTTTTATTTATTTTATTTTATTTCATTTTATTGAGACAGGGTATTACTATGTAGCCCAGGCTGACCTATTTCATAGTCTACCTGCCTCCACCCAAATGCTGGGATTACAGGTATGCAGCCATTCTTTGAGTGTTTAATGTAAAAAAAAAAATTATGTTTACAATTAGAAATATAGCCATTGGGTAGCAAAGAACAAGATCACAATGTTTTTTTCATGTATATCTTTGTGGACTGTGCTTTTAGTTACCACCAAGACACACTTCAGAACAAGTTGGTTTTAGAGATAGGGAAGAGCTAAGGAAAACAGGAACAACAACAAAAATCAGATCCACCATTTGAACATCCTTTTATGTCAGAGATAGGGAGATGGAGGAGTAAAAAAAAGTCCATCGTTAACATTGGGTTCACTGAGGATACCTGTTCTTGTGTGCTCAGACTAAGGCAGAGGGAATATCAAGCTGACTGACACCGTCTGTTTGCAAAATCTGGCCAACACTTTAATCTTGTTTTCTTGGAATGTTAGACAAATAGTTTAGTCTCAGATGAATGACTTGGGACGTTGGCCCAAGTGGCTCCATTTTGATTTTTAGCAGTGTAGATGCTTGGTGCAAACAATGACCTACTGCCATTTTTGTTCTGCTCATGTAAACCACCCACAGAACGTGCTGTATTTTTAAGCATGTTACTAAAATGCTTAGCATTTCAAAAGTCAAGGAAGCCAGTGATGACAAGGCCCAAAGCACGTCTGTCACAAAGAACACATGGCCACATCGTGTTAGTGATTGCTGTGGCCATACTTCAGCTTTCTTTCTCTTCACATTTAGAGTTAAAGCACTGAACTTGTTTTTTGTAAACTATGTACTTTATTTCCACCTGGAGGATGGAGTGGTTGAGAAAGGGGCTCCTTATGTAGTCTGAGATGCCTTCAAACTCCTGGCAAAATCCTCTTGCCTCAGTCTCCTGAGTTGCTGATATAACAACTGTACAACAGCATGCCTGGTTCAAAAAGTACATGTATCATGTCTCTCGTTCTCTCCCTCCCTCCACTTCCCCTCTCCCTCTCCCTCTACCTCTCTCTCTCTCTCTCTCTCTCTCTCTCCCTCTCTGTCTGTCTGTCTGGTTTCTTGAGACATGGTTTATCTGTGGAGCCTGGGCCACCTTAGAACTCTGTAGACCAAACTGGACTCAGACTCAGAGATCTGTCCACCTCTGCCTCCAGAGTGCTTGGATTAAAGATGTCCTCCACCACCATCACACTAAGTATTCGGATCTTCAATGTGCCTCTTCATGAACTTTCCCAAAATGAACATGCCTATGTAATTAGCACCCAGATCAAGAGGCAAAACAGGGCTGGGGTGTGTAGCTCTATGGTAAATCACATACTCAGCATGTACAAAAGCCCTTTGAATTGATTCTCAGCACCAGAAAAGAGAAGAGACTGGAGTGGTGGTGTAGAATTGTAACCTTAGCATTTGGGAAGCTGTGGAGGGAGAATCACAAGTTCTAAGCCAGCCTGAGGTACATAGTGAGATCATGTAGCAATAATTTCATCATCCTGGTTGTCCAGTCCTAATCAAAATGTCCCCTGAACTGCCATCCTGACTTCTAACACTATGGATGAATTTTGCCTGTCTCCAAACTTCAGATAGATAGTTGCATATACAATTAGTCACAATGATCCCAGAAAAGCAGAAACCCCAGCCTAAACCATTGAGATTTTTGTGAAGGAAATAAACTCCCATAAAGACTCCTGCTGGGAACTGAGTCTGTCAGAAGAATTTCCTGGAATCTGGTGATATTTTCAGACACTAGATCAGCTTGTTTGCCTTTTGAACTGGACTTCTGGAAGGACTTACTGCTCTGGTTCCCAACACTGCACTGACCTCAGTCCTCCTCACCATCCCTGAAGAATGCTTTTCATGTTGTGTAAACCTGAGCTCTCCTTATCTCAGTGGAACCTAACCTGGCTTCTGAATGGAGCCCACATTCCAGATTTGCAAATATATTCTGCACCCAAATAAAACTGTCTATTCTTTTATTTTATCCTCCTTTATGATTTCTTGATTTGCAATAAAAACCACAGTGCATCTATTTTAATGTCTGGCTCCTTTCAGTTTCATGAGATTCATTCAACACTTGGGAGTTTGTTCATTTTTATTCACTGCGTACTATGTCACCATATGGACATACCACAACCAACTGACCCACATTTCAGTTGTCTTTTCGGTTTTCTTGTTGTCATTTTATTTTCTAGTATGAATAATGGTGCTATAATCACTCCTGAATATGCCTCTTAAGGAACGTGTGCATGTGTTTCTTTATTTCTCACAGTAAGGCATATAGGCAGATTCTGCTACAATCTTCATTCCATGGTAGTAAGGGCATCATTAGATTTTTGCCATCTGTTTGTCTGTGCCACAAGAATTGTTCCTGACATCCTGTTCTGGGTGCTGGAGTCCACAGGTGTGCTCTGTTTAAGGAAGGGGTTGAGAGAATTTTGTTAGGAGACTGGAAGGCTGCAGCCAGCATTGTCATTACCACTAGGCGTCACCTGCTTCCTCTCAGACCTTTGTGCTTACCCTCATCTTCCACGGTGATTTAGGATCTAACTATTGGGAGACAGAAATAGATGCCAATTGACCTGACACCGAACATCTCTGGCCTGGTCTGTGGACCCACCTTTGCAGTTATACAGAAGGTGTCAAGTCTGGTGGACTCCTTAGGTAATCTACCTGTTCCCCAACCTCATTCACTCTAGTAGCTTTGCTGGTGAGTTCAGATAATCTTGGGCCACCTGTGATGAGTCCACATCTTCCAACAATCCTCTCCACCCATATGTGTGGATACAAGTATTGGAAACTCTTTTTCTTGTTGGGTGTATGTATTTGATGTCTCTGATGTAAATCTTTAACAATGTGTGCTGAGGTGGAGGCTAAATTATAGAATTTGTGTGTTTCTCTCCTCTAAGTACTTCTAGCCTGATGTGAAGCTGTTACTGTGATGTTGTTGCATATGGAGTTGGAAAGACATGCCATAATCGCACTGTATCTGTATTCCCAACATACAGATAGAAGAAATGTAGACAAAGTTGAAAGCAGAGAGAAAAGTTCAGTGTAGTATAGTAATTAAGAAGTGATATTTCGCTGGGTGTGGTGGCACAAGCCTTTAGTCCCAGCACTGGGAAGGCAGAGGCTGGTGGATCTCTTTGAGTTAGAGGCCAGCCTGGTCTAAAGAGTGAATCCAGTGTAGCAATGGCTCTGTTACACAGAGAAATCCTGTCGTGAAGAAAAGAAACATGAAAAAAAAGTGATATCTTCAGAATCACATCAACATCACCCTTTAATAAATTTTCTGTATGTAATTTAATTTTGTTTAACAATAAACTTGAAAGTTTGATTTTTTAAAAGTATTTTTATTATTTTTTGCTTCCTGGGATTGAACCTAAGACATCACACATGTCCTGGGCTCCATGACAGCTGTCACAGCCTCACATCCCTGATGATCTGAATGAGGAGACTAATCCATTCCTCCATCCATTGACACCTCAGAACCTGCTGAACCAATTATCCAATCCTATTTCCTTTCCACTAAGCCTTGATAAAATGAGCCATCAAGAAACCTGGAGGAGGAAGGATCACCAAGGGACAGTTGTGTCATGAGACTGAGGGCAGTGTGGGTGAGGTTTGCGGGTTGGTTGTAGCCACAAAGGCCTCAGGCCATCGGCTGCCCCCATCCATCCCTCCTTCCAGGTTGGCTATCTCCCAGAGTCCCCGCCCAGCTCTTGGGCAAAAGAAAACTGTTTGACCATCCTTGGGTGTGTGCTCTGCCAGGATGTGGCATTTTCCTCCTACTGAGTGGGTTACCACTTGGGCCACCCGGGGACATGGCAGATGGACTCTCATATTTAAAGTCTTATCTCCCTTTCCCACTTTGCTCTCTCCTTTTCTTTCTGACATGGTCTTGTTGTATTGTGGGGTCCAGGGTGGTGGATTTTTATCTTAGCTCTCTTTTGTGTGGAAAATGGAACCAACATCAACACTGTTACCCAGATTCCTGGATCTGTGTTGGGAATGAAAATGTGGTTAGAGTTTTAGTGCTTCAGAAGATCGGGAGTGGGCATGGTCCACCCCCACTGGCCAGGCAGGCCGACTCCAGTGTACCCTTCCTTCTTTCCTTCCTCCCCCCCTCTCCATCCCTCCCTCCCTTCCTCACTCACTCCTTCCTTCCTCCTGTATGTAGGTATGTACATACATACTTCTATGTATGTATTTATTTAAGACAGGGTTTCTCTTTGTAGCCCCATCTGTCCTGGAACTCACCCGTGTAGACCAGGCTGGCCTCAAACTCAAAAAGATCCACCTGGCTCTGCCTCCTGGGTTCTGAGATTAAATGTGTGGGCAACCATAACCAGCTGGTGCTCATATTCCAGGGGCAGGATTGGGGGACACAAGGCATTGCTCTAAGAGCTCTGGCTTCCACTCTTACAGGAGTGTCTTTTTTTGGGGGGTGTCCTGAAAATGTTATAACATTGACTGTGGTAATTGTTATCCAATAATGCAAATATATATTTTTAATTATCTAATTGTGTATGTTAAATGTATATTTAAGTTGTGAATTAGTAATGAACTGTATATAAAAATAAAGCTGCTATATTAAAAGCTATTTTAAAGTTTTAGAATGGACATTTATATATCTATTTATTTGTTTGTTTGTTTGTGTGTGTGTGTGTGTGTGTGTGTGTATGTGTGTGCGCATGCAAAAGAGCTGGTATTTTTATCATGGTGAAACAGGCCCATAGTCCCAGCATCCTAGACATAGTGTGAGGAATGTGAGTTGAAGGATGGCTTGGGCTGCTGTCTCAAACAAACAAATAATAAGTAAATTAATTAATCCACAGAAAGGAAAGAGTCAGATATGCCTATAATCCCAATTCATGCCTATATTCCCAGCAGTGGGAGGCTGAGGCAGGAGGATCACGATGCACTTGAGGTAGCTTGGGTTACACAGTGAATTCTAGGCCAGCCAGGTTTTTGGAGATTGAAACTGTGCCTCAAAACCCCAGAACCCAAACAAAATCTACCAACTTTACATATAGCACTATTGATGATCTTCCCTATATTCCAAAAGGTTTTTGGTAACACTTCCTCCTTTCTCTGATACTAGAGTAATTTTCCTTTCTTGTTCAGTAGTACGCACCTTTGTAAATCTTGTGTGTGTGTACATAGTATTTACATATTTTATTGATTTATTCATTTATTTATTTATTTTAAACATAATGTTTATTAGTAGCAATAGAAGAATCAAAGTTGTTAATCTGCTCTAAGAAAAGTCATAGAAGTAATTAATGACTCAATTTGTGCATCTGTGTTTTATTCTTTCTAAGGGAAGCTCCAATTCACAGCTTCTTAAAACATTTTTGAAATTCTGATTGGTTACATTTAAAAATGGTTCTAACCTGACTATTAATCCTAACACTCAGGAGGCAGAGTCAGGCAAATCTTTGAGTTTGAGGCCAGCCTGGTCTACATAGTAGCTTCCAGGACATCCAGAGCTACACAGTGAGACATCATCTCATTATTACTTAAACACTGTTATAGGGATGGGGGTGATGGCTTAGTGGATAAGGTGTTTGTTGTACAAAAATGATATCTTTGGATTCCTAGTGCCTAGGTGAATGTGACCCTCCGTATCCCCAGTGCTAGGATATATAAGTAGGCCAAATCCAAGAGCTTGGTGGCCATCCCACACAGGCAAGTTCCAGGTCAGAGTACCCTTACCAAAAAACAGTGAGGAAATGCAATAAAGGAAGATATCCAATGAAAGCCTCTGGTTTCTACACATGCATGTGTATAAAAATGAAATGAGAAGAAAATAATGGTTCTGACTTTGCATGGTGCTGCATTTAAGTTAAAACTACATCAACCACCTCTATTACCAGCAGCCCCTCATAGATGAGAAGTTAGAGTCAGCTATGTGTTTTGCCTAAGAAAAGGGAGGTTTCTTTATTTACTGGGAGGTAGATGTGTATTTAACAGCTTTTTATCATCACCTCATCTGATAATTGCAGTGGTATTTCCATTTCTATTTGTTTTTGCTCTTGTTGGGTTACTTTTGCTCGCCTATTATATTATTGTATCACCTATTTAATTGTCTTCTCACTATTCCATGCTTCCTAGTTTTTCTTTCTGTCATAAACCCAGATACACCACCAGTAGAAGAAGGAAAATTAAAGATTAAAACATTTGAAATGAAAACAAAGATGTTTAACATATCTTTTCATGAACCCAGAACAGGCAGTGGGTGTCATATAATGAATGCAGGGAGTATCTATGGAAAATTTCTGGATTAAATAAATTAATATCAAACATTCAAAATATATTATAACTAACTATAAACATATGTGACCTGTGCTTTAGCAGTCTGCTTCATGTTGTTACTACATAAGGCAAATATCCTTGCTACAAAAGCTAAAAGAACTAATTTCCTTCCAGCTAAGAACCAACACCTTGCTTTGCAAAAGATGGGCTGCTTTTTAGGTTGAAGAAGCCAGATCACAGAAAAACACAAATCTGATTTACACACTGAGTACCCTAAAAAGAAGAGTACCCAGACGGAAATTCTGTTAGTCATTGGAAAAGATTTGGGTAGAGTTCCCAATTAGTTCTGTTATGCACAGAACATTCCTGTTCATAAAATTCAACTATTTTTTTAGGTTTTTGAGACAGGGTTTCTCTGGGTAACACTCCTGGCTGTCTTGTACTCACTTCATAGACCAGGGTTTAGGGATTTACCACCCTGCAGGCTATTTTTTAACACTCTTGGTGGCTAAATGGAAGACTAGCAACAAGCAGAAAGCAAATTCCCGTGACTCAGAGCTGTTTCTTGGAGGCTAATCACCTCTCACATCAGATGTGCCAATGGTCTGTACAAGAAACCTTTATATATCTCTGATGGGGTCAGAGTGATTAGTACTACTGGGTATATACATACTTGAGGCAATCCACATGGAGGTACTGTGGTGCATTATACTCCTCCTGGCTATCCTTCTGGAAGCCTATCTCCTGGTACATGCTCAGACCATGCCCTTGCCTCCACAGATGGCATAGGGACAAAAGAGACAAGCAATGGGGATAAATGAGCATCCAATTCTTCCTTTGATCCTCCTGGTATGCAGGGAGATTACTTCCAGGAGACACTGGAGTGAAGAGCATGCTGATCACACACATTTCTCTGTGAAACCGAGAAGACCACTGAAACCACCAGACAGAGCCACTCCTCCTCCAGCCCTCCCTAACACAGTTACCCACAACAGAATGCTGGACTCACCAGTCAAAAAATGATCCCCACGTTAGGGTGATCATAATTGTAGGTTTGGTCTCCTGAATATGCTCAAACCATCTCTGGATCAGATGGACCTGATTTCAACAAACAAAAGAAGTCAGTGGGACCCTTTTCTCTGTTTTCAGAAACTTGCAAGTACTTTCCCAAACACTCAGAAGCAGCAGTTTCATGTCACCATATATGCCTGGGACCCACTCTAGCCTTGGCCATGGAAGAAGAAGCAAGAGACTCACTCTAGCCTTGACCAAAAAAGAAGAAGCCACAAGCACCTAAGCCCAAGACTCACTTTGCCTCTTCCACCTTATACCAGACACCAGGCAGTTTCTGATGATGAAATTACTGTAGTCCCTGAAAGAGATGTAAAACCTTCCACAGGCTTTACCACAGGTGATAAATACCCATGAAACTTTTGGGAAGATTGATAAGGTCCCTCAACACCATGAGGAGATTCAGATGGTTCTAGAGGTCCTTGGGTAGATGCTAAAGGATCCACCATCCCTTGAGTCAATATGGAATGTTTCAGAAGCCCTTGGGGAGAAAGAAAATGTGCTACATCCCCTGAGCTAGGTTGAGAAGGTTTCTGAGCAGTTGGGCCAGATGATAATTGGCCCCCACCACTTTGGGGAGAGGACAATGTTCTTGCTGTTGGTGGCGCTGATGAAGAATATTCTGCAAACTGTTCTATGTTTGAGAAATATCCTGGCTGCTTCTGAGAAGATGTGGATGGTCCAAAAAGTGCTGGGGATGATTACAATGCTCTACACCCTCTAGAGTAGATGGGAGAAGACACAGAGTGTTGATGGCTGATACAGAAAGCTTCAGAGGCTCTCTTGTAGTTAGCCATGAGTTTTGAGGCCCTGGGGTCAATAGAAAAGATTCATGAGCACCTGGTACAGATGGTGGATGTTCTATATCTTCTGAAAGAGATAAGGATTTTTCAGTTCCCTGTTCAAAATGGAAAAGTCCCAAAACGTCTGTGACAAATGGTGTATGTGGTACATGACCTTGGGTGGATAAAGAAAGTGTATTTCACTCCTGAGATCTGCTCCACAGCCTCTGAAACATTCTTCGCTACTAAAAGTGACTTCTGAATCTTCTCTAGCTGCTGCTTAAGGTGTGGAGGGACCTATCCTACCTTCACAAATGACTCTTAAAATGTCACCCCTCACACAAGGGACAATAGAAACTTTGGCATCTGACCAAGGGGAAGGGACAAAACCCCAATCAGAAAAAGGTACTTGGGGACAGGCTGTATCAATACAGGGGATTTTAGGAACATCACCATGTACCACAGGAACTCGAGGATCTACTCCATATGCTCATAGGAATCCAGGAATGTTGCCATCTGCCCAAGGAGCTGAGAAACACCCTCTGCCTCTTCCAGGGATACTGGGACTGCCCATATCTGATACTAGTACTCTACAAAATTTGCCATCTAATCAAGGACCTGTGAAAAATTCCAATTCCTCTCAGAAGCCTTCTAGAAATTCTCTGCCTAGGCAAGGTACTCTGAAGCACTCTCCATGTGATACAGAGGCTCTGAGACCTTCTTCATTTACTAGAGGTATACAAAAACCTATATATTCCCCAGGGGCTGTGAAACCTTTATCATCTGAACAAGGTGCTCAGAAAAATCCACAAACTACTCCAGAGCCTCTGGAATATTCTACGCCAGTCCAGGGGACTCTGAGTTCTTTGTCATTTTTCTCAAGGTCTCCAGAGCATGCAGCACCTTTCCAAAGGAAGCTAGGACACTTGTCATGCACGGAAGAATCTCAGGATACTTTGCCATCTATCCAAAGGACTACATGTCCTTTGCCACTTCCCTTAGGGTCTACAGGACAATCACTGTATGACCACGAATCACAGAAATAATCTTTGTCAGTCTCAAGTGATCTAGAACATTTGCTATCTACCAAACTTTGCCTATCTCCTCAGGGATCTCTGGTCCCTTCACCATATACTCAACAGTCTCTTCAATACACATTATCTTCCGAAGAGATTCTGGGTCCATCCAAGTCTATCCAGTGCACAAATAAGCACTTGGCTTCTGACTCAGATGCTTTGGGAACATCTCCATATGTCCCAAGAGCTATGTGAACATTGCCACATTCTCCAAAGCCTCTTGGACTTTCCCCAATAGCAGAAGCAAGTCCAACCTCTCCCATGTCTTTGCAAAAAGCTATGGGAACTTCCATACATTCAGAAGTGATTTTGAAACTGATCACCCCAGAGGCACAGAGTTCTGAAGAATCTTCACCAGTATCTCAGGTGCCCAGACAAGATTCCCTTTATGAAAAAGTCACTTTGGGACAACCCATACCTGCACAGGGAACTGAAGAATGTTTGGCTTCTACCTCAGGGACAATGAGTTATAATGAAACTGTCCAGCAGCAACTAGTAACTTTTCCATCTGCTCAAGTGCCTCTGTTAACTTCCTTAATTGCTGAATGAACGCTACAATCTTGGTCACCTGCACGAGGGGCTTTGGAAACTTCCCTGTCTGCCCCAAGATCTTTAAAACTATCTCCACCTGAACATGGGACTGTAGGATCCGTGTCATCTGATCAAAGGCTTTGAAATATCCAACTTCTTCCCAAGAGGCTCTGAGATTTTCTCCATGTTCCCAGCATATGGTGCACCATTCATCATCTTGCACAAGGCCTTCCTATCTGGCCAAAAATTTCCAAAATCTATCTTGTTTTCACAAGAAGTTGTAGAACATTCCCCATCTGCATCAAGTGCTGAGAAACATCTTCTGTCTCCTACAAGGACTCTAGGACCTTTGCTGTCTTCTCAAGTGCCTAGGGAAATTTACACAGATGCAGAAAGAACTCTGCCTGTGAAAAGTCCTTTGTCATCCATCCAAAAAACTCCAGACACTTCATTGTATTCCACAAGGGATTGGGAACAGTACAAACATACCAGAACACCTTGGGACATTTCCCATGTGTGGATAAGCATGTGGAATCTTATCTATCTGCTCCAGACAGTATAAGAATTGTGCCATCTTTAAGTGCAGAGCCTGGAGAATATGAATGTTCTAGCCAAGGAGCTGCAAAGTCTTTTCCATTTTTCCCTGAGTTTGGAGCACCTTTGGAATCAACACAACAACATCTAAATCTTTCCATGCCAGCCCAGACAATGCCAGATACATCCTAATCTGCTGAAGAATCTCTACAGCCTTCGGCCCCTTCCCCAGCAGGTCCAGAACCATGCAAAACTTTCCTGAACATGACTACAAGATCCTCATGTATGAGAAAATTTGTGCCATCTGCCCCAGGTTCTCAGGAAACTCTCCCATTTTCTGGAAGGTATGCAGAACCTTTGCTATATGATGGTAGGCCTGTCGACCTTTCTGTATGTGCACGGGGGACTCTGTGTCCCTTTTCATCTCCCCCAAAAGATCTTAATCTTCTGAATTTTTCCACACATGTCAATCCAGCCAAATGAATCTTGGACATTTGTCCAATGTTACAGGGCCCATGGAAAACTCATCATCTGCCCCACGTCCTGGAGAGCCTTCACATTGAACAGAGTTCTTAAGGGAATTTCAGGTCATGATGCAGGTGGTTCTTCACCCTTGCTCTCTGCTCACTGTCCTCTAGAGCTTACTATGTCTGCCCAGGATTCTCTGAGTCCTTCAGAATGTTGCATTGGAAGTCGAGATTCCTTGTCATCTTCCAAGGACATCCTAAAAACACTCCAGTCTACAAAGCAGAGTCATGGACAATTGTTACTGTAAAAGAGAATTTGGAAACTTCTCTATCTCCAGTAGGGACTTCATCATATCTACCTTGTCCTCCAAATCTTCTGGGACTTTCCTCCTTAGAATGTGGGAGTCAAGCAACTTCTCATTCTGCCCAAGGATCTGTGGGTCCCTGCCTATCTACACAAGAGTCTATAGGACTGTCCCTATCTACACAAAGAACTCTAGGACATTTTCCCCCTATCCAAGGACTTTTAAGCTCTCCCACACATACACAAGATACAGACTTGCAAACCTCTTGGGCCCATAACAATGTAGCACCTTCACCATCTACACCAGTGTCTCAAGGATATACCGACATTTCAGAAAAGATGTTGGAAACTCTAAAATCTCCCCAAGGTTCTCTCAAATTTTTTCTAACTGCAAAACGGTCTCTAGAACCTTTGCCATGTCCATGGGAGCCTCCAGGACATTCATCATCTGCACGAGGTGCACGAAAAACTTCTAAGACTACCCCAGGACATGTGGTATCTAATGAAGGACCTTGGGAACTTTCCAAATCTACCCAGACAAACTTGAGTTCATTACTTTCTTTAAAAGCCTTTTGGAACCTTCTCTATTCCCAGAAGGGACTTTTGATCTCTCCACACCTATCCACCATACTCTAGGGCCTTCTTCTTCTTGCCAAGGAACTCTTGAGTTTTTGCAGTGTGCCCAATGTGTTCAACAAACAAATCTATGTACTACAGACTATTCAGGATATATACCTTCTTCCAAAGGAAATATGGTAATTGCTTTTTCCAGACAAGGGACAATAGGACCTTCTGCATCTTCTCAGGGTCCTCTTGAGCCTTTGCAGTGTACCAAAACATTCAACAAACAAATCCATGTGCTTCAGACTATTCAGGATCTATGCCTTCTTCCAAAAGTCAAATGGTAATTTCTTTATCAGGACAAGGGACTCTGGAACTGGCATTGAGTTCATGTATGTGTGTTCCACACCCTAGGGCCTGTGGAAATTTCCTTATCTATACAAGTGAGTTTCTTATCTGTTCAAGTAGCTGAAGGACCTTGCCTCTCTTCCCAGAAGACTCTGCAATTTTACACCTGTACACGTGATAATCTAGGAATATCCCAATCTTCACCAGAGGGATTGGGAACATCACAATCTGTAACAGTGAATCAAGGATCTTCTCCATCTGCTCAAGTGGATTTAGGAGTATCTTTACCTGTCTCGATGTCTCTAGGACCTGCCCTGTCTTCCCAGGGTGTTCTAGGAACATCACCATCTGCCCAAGTGGCTGTGAAAATTTCACCTGCTACCCAGGGGAACACACAACCTTTGCCATATGCCCAAGATGATCTGGGACTCAGGTCTCCTTCCCTGGGAACTCAGGGACCTTCCCAATTTGCCCAAGGGGAAGTAAAATTGCTGCCATCCTTCCAAGGGGATTTCAAAACTGCTCTTTCTACCTCATGGACTGTAGCAAATTTGCTATCTGCCTCTGGGGGCCCAGGACTTTTCATTTCTGCCCTTCAAATTGCTGAGGCACTTCCATATCCTCCCAAAAGAATTTGGGACACTCCACCACTTCAGAGAATTCTCTAAAATCTTCATCATCACCCCACACTTCTCTGGAGCACTCTCCATTTTCCAAACATGATCTAGGCCCTTTTTTACCCCAGGTGGCTTTAGCATGTTCATCATCTGATCCAGGAAATCTTGAACTTTCTTTGTCTTCAGAAGGTCCTCTAGGAACATCACCATCTACCCATGGTCCTCGAGAAACACCATCATCTACCCAAGGAAATATAGAACCTTCACCATCTGCTCAAATTGTTCAAGGAATTCATGCTACTTGGGAGGGTACTTTGTTTTTTTTCCCATTTACCCTAGAGACATCAGAACTTTTACCATCTTCCCAAGATGTTTATAAAACTTCAGAATCTGTCTCAAGTTCTCTATTACCTTTGGCATCTTTCCCAGAGGCACTGAAGGTTTTAACACCTACCCAAGGTGCTGTGGGCCCTTCTATAACTGACCAAGTGATACTGGGACCCCCAACACTTCCCCAGGAAACTCTGGAACCATCTCCACCTGGCCAAGAGTCTGTAAGTTCTACCCTGTCTCAAATGGGGTATGTAAGTAAGCCTTTCCCTAACTGATCAAGGCTTTCAGGAAGGGTCTTCAGTTGAAGAGGTGATTCTACAGAATTCATCACTTCAGCAGATCCTTCATCTACCCAAGGCACCCCTAGACAGTCTAAATCTATCAAAACCAAGTTGAAAAAGGCCTCCTCTGACCAAGCTGACATTCAAGCCTCCCATTCAGAACATGAGGGCTGCAAACTATCCTCTTTGTCAAAAAGAGGGCTAAGATATTCGTCATCAGCCAAAGGTGACCAGAAACCCAAAGCTACTCCCCAAGAGAGCATAGCACCTTTGGTCTCTACAGAAGCATGCAGGGGAACTATTCGTTCTCATGAGGAGAACTTCAGACGTTCCACTTCTACCCATGAGACTCCCAGGCATACTCATGGAGATGGTTAGATAGTAGAATATTAAATTCGGGTGCCAAATACATATGGACTGGACACTGAGAATGCATGCTAAGCCATATAACTCTCATAGTTGTGGCCTATTTATTTATGTTGTTTTGTATTATATTTATTGTTATAAGAGAAAGAACCATTTGTTGGACTGAAAGGGGAGCTGTTGGGGGAAAAAGATATACCTTAAACTTAAAAAAAGGGGGAAGAGGTTGGGGGGTTGAGGGGGAGGAGGGTGGGAGGGTGGTACTGGAGAAGGGAGTAGGGAGGGGATTGTGATTGAGATGTAACTTGAAGAAATAAAAAATAAATTTAAAAAATTGATTTGCATGCTTACTTTTAAAAAATTAGTAATTGAAGCAGTCTGCTAGGCTGGATCATTTGGTCTATTTTTCTTGTTATTGTCATTCAGTCTTCGGTTCTGAAAATAAATTTCTTTCTTTAAATTTAAGAGGAAGAAAGGCGTATATTAATTGTGTAAGTCCATTTGCAGCATAAACTCCATCCATGCTAAATGAAGGAATGGAATATTATGAACATTAGACAGTTAATAAAATACTCTTATCAAACAAAGACATTCCTGTCTCAGCTAATAGAAGATTCTCTCTGCTCAGATCTAATCTTTATAAGTTTTGCTGGTAACCATATCTTTTCATACCTGTCGATACATATGCATAACAGGTCCCTATCTTAAAACTATTGCAAGTTTCCACTCTAAAGTCAAAATATCCTTATAGCATATTGGTTAATTCGTTCCTCAGTTTTTTCTATAATCCAGTGTCTTTCAACTGCAGTGGTTTTCTTTTCATCAACATTCAAAAATTTTAATTTTAGTAAAGCAATATGTAGTCCGTTCCTGGGACTCCTTAATTCCCCATTTTGTTTAATAAGCATCTCCTTTAAGTACAATTAGCTCTTTTTACAATTGCTTCTGTTAGGAATGACTGTTGGATGATTACTGCATCACGATAAACTACCATGAGCACTCTATGTTAGGCAAACATGTTAAGTCTGTGTATTTCTACATTGTCAGAATTCATCGAATAGCAATGAATTAACAAGGATTGGTTGTTTCAATGGCAACAATTTGTCAAGCCTTCATGTTTTTTCTTGTTAACGTTGGTCAAATAGAATACAGTTTATTTTATTTTTAATTATTTATATTAATGCTCAGATCACATATCACACAATGTACATATATCTATAGATTTGTAGTTGTGTATATATGTAGCTTTGTACTTTGCATAATAGTCACAGAATGTTAAAGAGGCCACAGTAGAGTTTCAAGAACTTTTAGGAGTAAACTGATGGAAATGTAAATAGAATGTGTATTGATAAGATAAGAAGGCTGAAACTGTGAAGTCAGGCCAGTGTGAACCAGAGCTATAGAGTTAGGTTCAGCTGCAGAGACCAAAGGACAAGATGGAGTCACAGTGAAGGAATAGGTAGATGGATGAACAGCAGGTCCAGGACCAGACAGGTGAGCAGACAGTAGTAGGCAGGAACAAGTGAAATTGTAGTCCCTGTGGTCATGGAGACTTCTCTGCCTGTGAATCTCTTGACCTTGATACCAAGTAGTCAGATGGCAGGTGTGCAGGTTGTTAACACTGTAGTGCTATGTGTCCCTCTCTCATGAGGTCAAGCTGAAGGAGTTACTCTGTTTACTTCATTTTATGTATCCAATATGTTCTTGGACCAAGTTTTCCTTTTTTTAGGACACAGTGACAAGATTTCACTGTGTCACTCTAGCTGGTAGCTGGGAAATTCTCTATTCTCTATTTAGACCAGGCTAGCCTCAAATTCACAGAAGTTTCTGTCTCCTGAGTGCTGAGATTAAAGATATGTGTTACCATGCCTGGCTCACTGGTATGGTTTTACTATTCCCTGGTGTTCTTGTGGCATCAATTCACTGTGATAAATTTAGGGAGTGGAACATTTTCTGGTCATTTATCAGTCTGTTTTGCATGGGTGGTCCAAGACTGACAATGCCACATGAACAATGTGCCCACTCAGGTACATAGGTATGCTCCAACCTTAAGATGGAGTCAAAAAATGCTTGTAAAATGGAGCCACCCAGGGACAGGCATCATCTGAGAATTCACTGTTTTATGCATTAAGGAGGAACTTAGAGCAGCACAGCTTCACCCCAATACTAATCCAGTGTGGTCTCCTTGATATACAATGGGATCTGGAGCAGGTTTTCACTCCTGGGCTCCTTTTTAGACCTTGTAGATGCAAAGTAACTTTATTTGATGTTTCTGGTTGACTTGGTAGATCATTATTATGGCTTGGTTATTCTTTTAGTTTCTTATTGTTAGTTATCCTTGCTTTTGCTCATTTTTCTTCTTATATACCTGTGGCCCATCTCAGATGGAGTCAAGGGTGAAAACGTGGCATTAAGCAAGTACTCTTCTGTGAAGGCTTAGCATTTGAAACATTGAAGGTCAAAGCTCAAGTCTACTTTTAGCCTATTGAATTTTTTAATTTATGCTTTTTCCCTCATTTTTAATTTATTCTTTTTTCCCTCATTAGGCTAATTTCCCTCATTAGACTTTGCTGTATGTATTAGGCCCATCATCCTAATAAAATGAATAAATGACAATAAGCTTATTTTAGGATCCAGTATCTGGGTTACATACTGAAAATATTTTGTTATTGATTAAGTAGTCTGCTCCTGGAATTGCCTCAAATAAGAACTCACTGAAGACAAAATTAGGGTATAGTAAATTATTTAATCCTCTCCTCCATACATCATGGCTTCCTAGTCTTTACCACTTTTCAGCTGTGGTCCTTGTAATTTCATCTATTTGTGCACTTCCAGATTGTTAGTCACTCTGGGAATTTCATTGCTTCATTTTGCTTTTTAACTTCAGTGTCTAAAATTGATTTTATAAAACATTGTGGATCTATTGTCCACCTACATTTGGTACTGCCATTATCTCTCCATTTATTTCCATCAGTTTTCAATATCTTCACCAACCTGCTACATAAGCTTCTGAAGCATTCATTCCTTTTTACTATTTGTATTGAATGGATGGGGTACTATCTTTATTCACCACAATGAGGACTAATTGTTGCCATCGCTGGCTAGTTCACAGGCTTCAGCTTTAAGGAGAGTTCAAAATGTGGCAGGTAGACAAATTATTCTTGCATTTCCTTGTGGATAGTGACTGGTAAAGTAGTAGCCACCCACAATTGATTGAACCTACTTTTGTTAAAACTGGTAAAAATGCTGCTGTTAGCAAATATGTCTACTATACCCGTTTAATTGACAATGCTTATTCTCACAGGGTTTGAGAGAGATAATCAGATTTCTTTTTATCTGCATTAGGAAAATACCTATTTCCATTTATAAGTAAAGATGTATTGTGTTTGTGTATGTAACTAATACAAGTTGTTATATTAGGCTGGTAGGATTACCAGCCTTGGCGGGAGATTCACCTGGGTTCAAGGGGAGTCTAGGAGTCTGGTGGCCCTGGATTGCTTGTACTGAGGGCTTATAAATTGCTGTGGTACTTTCCCGGATAATTAAATACACTAAGACCTTTTAATGTTTTAATCGTTAACCCTTAGGTGGGCAGAGCTCGATTAGCTACTCTAAATTAACCCAAATCACCTAATCCCAAACTGCCATGTGCCTGTGTGACATACATTCTCAATGTCCAGTCCATATGTATTTGACTAGTCAACTAGGAAATATATTATATTATATATCTCTCTTGATGAGTTTAAGGAACTATACCTAATTCAACTTCCATCCTAACTTACATTATTAACTAAATCATGTTAACCTTAAAACATCCTTTTAATTCTTAGAAGACTTTAAACTTATTGTGAGGCTATAACTATGTAGTCTTCAATCACATCAGAAACATGAGAAGGATAGATATATCTGAATAGATAGGAAGTGCAGAGCAAACAACTTCCAAAACTATGAAATGACAAGACAACTGGCTGCCTAGACAGTCCCCAGTTTCTATAACATTGGAGCATCATCTTCAGCCTTCTGACCAAGCATATCTCACAGACTTAGTTGTGGAGCAGGAAATAAGATTTGCCCCATTCTCTCTTTGCAGAATCAGGCCATGGATTTCCCTCATTGAAGCTTTGTTCCATCTTTGGACTGTATATAGTCTGTTGAGAGAGCAGGGGCATTTCTTCCCAGTAAGAATTATCTCCTGATAGAGATTTTTTGATGCTCATCATCTCCTTCCAAGTACAATGGGAACAGTCAGGAGCTGACAGTCTATGTCAAAGAATTTTTAAAATAATAAAAATATCTTTAAATGTCATATACTACAGATTGCTTGAGTTTTTTGAAGAGCATCTATCCATTGCCTTTGAGTAAGCAAATGTTTCTTGTCTCTAACAACTTAATATCTGATTAACTTAGAAAACACCTGAGATTAACTAATTTAAATATCCTAATAAAATCACAAGTTTGAATGACTATCAACTTGTATTTCTTAATTATCCTAAACAGTTTGTGATAGTTGCTGTCAAAAGGACTAGAACTTCATATTGCAATTTTTAAAATACATAGGTACAATAACTAATGAAAATACAGCCTTAATTTTGTATCAATATACAAAGTTCTATAAGAGTAGATTCAGTAATCTATCCTTTTTTTCTATCATTCTCATATGTCAATAACCTGAATTTTATCTTAATAGCAAGGATATTATATTTTATATTAATAGCAAGCAATCTATAGGAGTAGATTCAATAATCTATCCTTTTATCTTATCAATTATATATTATATATCCATATTCCCCCTCTTTTTTCTTTTCAAGTCTTCTGCCCCTATATAAGAGAGAAAGAAGGATAAAGAAAAAAGAAAGAAATCCCTGAGCCTAACCTCCTATACCTTGCTTAACAAGACCATATAACAATTTGTAACCATTCTCCCTAAACAACATCTATAACCCATCAAATGACCAAAGAATCCTCCATCCCACTTTCTGGGAATGGCACGTTGCTCTCTTAAAACTCCTTCCTGCTGAATTGGGATGTAGAAAACCTGTTTGGGAGTTCCCCCCCAAAAATGAAAAATGGTTAATCAATTTAATAGTAACATTTGTTGTCCAGTCTTTATGTGCTCAGCAATTTAAATGTCCTGAGCAATTTATAGACTGAAACTGGACTTTGGGGGTGAAAGTTCAGGGCTTTATTGAAGTCCTGGCTGGAGCAGTCTGTGAGGCTGGGCCATCTCAGCAAGCTGTTTGAAGTTGTTCTGGATGCAGATTTTTGAGGAAACAGCTATTGAAGCAGTGTATGAGGCTGGATCATTTGGGTTATTTGTCTTGTCTTCTTTGGTTTTCTGATCTCTTTTTCCTCAAAGTTTCCAGTTGTCCAGTTGTCTCTGGACTCCTTAGTTGGAACCTTTTATTCTCCTGCAAAGATAAGAACAGAAACCTGCCCTAACCCTGGCTTAGGGTATTCTTTTTGACATGTAAAATCTTTCCTAGGGCAAATTGGTTTTTTGTTTGTTTATTTGCAATAGAAGAAAAAAATTTATCTTTCAAAAGAGATCCTGAAAATTTGAAACTAAATATATATTTAAGTGTATATAAAACATAATAATCTTAAATTTCTCTCAATATCTATTAATATAACAAAATAATATTAAGTTTTAATAATAAAAGAGACAAATAATAGAGTGAGGGAAAGAAGAAAATCCATGAATCCAACCCTTATATTTTCACAACATATATGTGTGTGTATATATATATATATATATATATATATATATATATATATATATACACACACACACACATTCATCCTAGAGGACAACAAACAATCATAACACATAACATACCACAGAACAAAAAACTTCCATCCCTTCTCTTGGGAATAGAGGTGTAAATATTTTCGGGTACCCTTTAAAAATCAAGATATTGGCCAATTCCCGGGAAAGTTATCTATAGCTTTTGTTGTCCAGTCTCTGTAGGATTGATCATATTTGGGGTAGCTAAAATGATTTTGGGCTTTTTAAAAATAATTTGTATGCAAAGATTTTTAAGTAAACAGTGATTGAAGCAGTATGTTAGGCTGAGTCTTCTGTCCTATTTGTCTTATTGTAATTGTCATTCAGTCCTTGGCTCTGAAAATAAAGTTTTGCTCTAAATTTGAGCAAGTGAAAGGCATAGAACAACTTTGTAAGTCCATTTA
Organism: Lophiomys imhausi; assembly: GCA_907164525.1. Taxonomy (NCBI): domain Eukaryota; kingdom Metazoa; phylum Chordata; class Mammalia; order Rodentia; family Muridae; genus Lophiomys; species Lophiomys imhausi. Next base: position 1,750,504 of record CAJQZJ010037491.1, on the reverse strand, counting down.
AAGCATAAACTCTATGTTAGATGAAAGATTGGAATATCATTAATACCATAATGTTAAAAAAAAACACTCTTACCATGCAAAGACATTCATGTCTCAGCTAATAGGAGTTTCTTCCTGGTCAGATCTAATCTTTATAAGTTTGGTTGGTAACCACGTTTTTTCATTCCCTGTAGGCACATAGGCATAACCACGTCCCCATCTTAAAACCATTGTAGGTTTCCATTCATGTCATATAAAAAGATGTCATGTAATAGGATTACATATATATGCTATATATAATCTGTTTTAAATTGAAAATACAGCGTAAGACTGTATGGAGTTTAAATATTCTCCTCTACAGTTGACATATATTTATCAATTGATTAAAACAGGTTTATTCTGTGTTGTTCTGGCTTTTTGTAGATTAGGTTGGCCTCAAACTCAAAAGGAACCAATCTGTGTCTATCTTTGTCTCCCATGTTTTGGGAGCAAAGTTATGCATTTATATTTTCTTTCCTTTTCTCATTTCTTTGGAGATTTAATTTCTATGTGGATATATCTATCCTTATTGAGACAGGGTTTCTCTTTGTAGCTTGGGCTGTCTCAATTTGCTCTGTAGAGCTCTGTAGATTAGATTGACCTTGAACACACAAGGAACCTGCTTTTTCTTTGTCTTCCAAGTTTTAAGATCAAGGTATAAATTTAAGTAATTGAATTACTCTTATTAAACAATAACATTAATTAAACCATTTTGTATTAGTTTGAGTTCGAATTCTCCCATGGAAACCCCATTCTTAAGGAGATTGGTGTAGAATAGCTTGATATGCTATTTTATGTTAGCTTTTCTTTATTGCTGGCTGTGGGAGGCATGCAGTTTGCATGTTCTTCCCCAACCTAAGTCTGGGTCCTTACATTGATCAACAGAATATATCTCTTTCTGTCTCCTTTTTTTCCAAGACAGTATTTCTTTGTGTATCCTTGTCCTGGACTCACTTTGTAGACCAGGCTAGCCTTAACCTCAGAGAGATTAGCCTGCCTCTGCCTCCCAAGTTCTGGGATTAAAGGCGTGTACCAGCATACCCAGTGATTAACATATCTCTTTTAGAGGCAAAATGCCTCTTGAAAACAGTTCTAAGATATCGCCAGACTGATTTCCATAGCGGTTGCACAAGCCTGCACTCCCACTAGCAATGGAGGAGGGTTCCCCTTTCTCCATAACCTCGCCAGCATGTGCTGTCATTTGAGTTTTTGATCTTAGCCATTCTGACAGGTGTGAGATGGAATCTCAAATTCATCTTAAGTTGTATTTCTCTGATGATTAAGGATTCTGAGCATTTCTTCAAGTGTCTCTCAGCCATTAGGGATTCCTCCTTTGTGAATTCTTGGTTTAGCTCTGTTCCCCATTTTTTGATTGTATTATTGGGTTTTTTGGTGTTTGATTTCTTGAGTTCTTTATAAATTTTGGATATTAGCCCTCTGTCGGAAGTGGGGTTGGTGAAGTTCTTTTCCCAATCTGTAGGTTGCTGTTTTGTTCTAGTGACAGCCTGGCGATATCTTAGAAACCTTGGAAAAGCTCTACCTCAAGACCCAGCCATAACACTCCTGGGCATCCACCCAAAGATTCCTCACTAAACTACAAGGACATATCCTCATCTATGTTCATAGCAGCCTTATTTGTAATTGCTAGAAACTGGAAACAACCCAGATGTCCCTCAACTGACGAATGGATTAAAAAAAATTGTGTTACATTTACACAATGGAGTACTACTCAGCTATCAGAAACAAGGAAATCATGCAATTCGCAGACAAATGGATGGACCTAGAAAAGCTCATCCTGAGTGAGCTAACCAAGACTCAGAAAGATGCACATGGCATCTCCTCACTTATAATTGCATTTTAGGCATATTGTACAGGATAACTACCCTACAACCAACATAGCAAAAAGATCAGGAACATAGACTTTGTTACCTATCAATGGGACAATTTGCCCTAGGGGTGCTACCATGTAGGTCCTCCGTGCAAGTGGATGCTTTTAGCCCTCATATGACTGTTGAACTGGGAAGGGCTGATTTGTAGGGACACTACACATCAGAGGAGTGGGATGGGTGGGAGAGGGAGGAGAGGGTGGGAGGGTGGAACTGGGAGAAGTAGAAAGAGGGCATGATGATGGAGTTGTAACTTGATGTAATAAATAAACATTATAATAAAAATACAGAAAACAGTTCTCCAGTGGTAGCTCCACACCTAAGGATACTGGCTTGTCACCCCTTTCTCTTTACATAAATTTGAGATTATGTGTATTTATCCATTAGATCAGCAAGGACATTATTAAACTTAACATCAAGGAAAAAAATGTGTCATTTTTGAATTCTAGACTGTCCTTAGCAAGCAGCCTTATTTTATCAGCAGGGTTCCCACTCTGCCTTCATTGTTTAAACCAGGCTGATCTAGAATTTAGAGATCTTCCTGTTTCTTCCTCTAGTGTGGTGGGATTAAGGGCGTGTTCCAGTACCACCCTGCTCAAATATTTCCCTTAAATCCCAGACATTAGTATCTCTGTAACCTAGAGAACAACTTTGAACTATAGTTACAATTAGAAATCTGCCAAAAATCTTCAAAAATCTCATGTCTTAGCAATTCCAAACCAGAGAAATATACTTTCTACCTCCCAATATAGAAAAATCAAAGACATCTAAACAAAAATCAAGCAAAGAAACAACATTCCAAAAGCCTTGGTCTAACCATGCCATCCCATGCTGCAATTAAAGCTCTGTTCATTATTCCTTGGAATCTAGGTGTGACAGTATTTCATTGGTGGGCCCATTCCAGAAAGTCCTGACAAGCACCTGGTACCCAGGGGGCTCTGAGCTCCAGCTGCCATCAATTTTGTATTATATATCAGGAAGGACCTCCCTCCTTCCTCCATTATCATTGTTGGCAATTTAGCATTCCATCTGTAAATTCTTCCCTTTAAGTCTATCCTAGTCTGAACTTTCTCAAAAAAGATACAGAGAACCACAATTGTCAGGGTAAAAATCATTTGCATGCTAAGAGAAAGAAACTCAGTTGGAATCCAAACCTATTGAGGCATTATGAATTCCTCCATTTTTAATCTAGGCAGTTAATTCCACTCTCAAACTCCTTTTAGAAGGCTTCTGGGTTTTTAGTAAGTAAGAAGAGCTAAGATTTCCATCTTTGCTTCAAGGCAGTAGCTTTTGTTAAGCAAGGTGCTCCTTTGAAATGTATTCAGGTTCTATTCCCAATCTTTGGCTAGGAAACTACCTTTTGCCCGGGCCTTCTCAGGCTGTAGGCATGGATTCTAATGCCCCATGTTGGGCACCACATAAAACTGCAATTTAATTATCAATTATATTTATTAATAAGTATAAACTGTAAGATTAGGCAAGTGGAGCAGCCAGCGGCCTTGCAGAGCAGCAGGCAGGCCTGGGGGGATATCAGCTGATGGGCCTTGCCCACCTTAACCAGTGACCTGATTTTACCTGGGGAAAGAGCCCCAGGACCAAGGGTGGCCTACACCACCTATAACCTAAACTCTGTTAAGTAATTTAAGTTGTTATATTAGGCTGTTAGAATTATCAGCCTTGGCGGGAGATTCACCTGGGTTCAAGGTGCGTCTGGGAGTCCGGGAGTCCGGGAGTCCAAAGACCCTGTATTGCTTGGATTGAGACCTTATAAGTTGCTGTGGTCCTTTCCCCAATAATTAAATACACCAAGACCTTTTAATGTTTTAATGGTTAACCCTTAGCTGGGCAGAGTCTCAATTAGCTACTCTAAGTTAACCCAGATCACCTAATTCCAAACCAGCACTTGCCTGTGATTACTTTCCAGCCAGCTTTCTCAAAGATGTCTATCTGCTTCTGTGTCTCCTGGTGGAATGAACTAATCCTCTATGTAAAGCGCAGGTTTCCTGTTCTAATCTCAGGAAGTCCCACTTTCCTTTACTCTTTCTGGCTTCCTATACTCTTTCTGCCCAGCTAATTGGCCATAGGCGACTTTTATTAACCAATCAAGAGAATGCCTCAGAAGGGGCTGTAACCAGATCTCAGCATTGAAATCAGCCTATCAGACCTTCCCCAACAGAGAACTATGTAGTGAGATCCTGTCTCAAATGAAACCCAGACCAGGCATAGTGGCACATACCTCTAATCACAGCAGTCGGGATGCAGAGCCAGGCAAATCTGTAAGTTTGAGGGCTAGCCTGGTCTCCAAAGCAAGCCCAGGACAGCCAGGGCTCTGTTACACACAGAAATCTTGTCTTGAAAAACCAAACAAAAGAAAGAAAGGATGAAAGAAAAAAAGAAACCAAGTGAAGAAAAACAAAAATCTAGAATGAAAAAGTATAACTAGGGTATAAGAATATTAACACTTACAAGGAATTCTAAATAGCAATACATTTTTGAATAATAGATTGCCTAGTTTTGGTAAACTATTGTAATTATCTAACACAAAATATTTCAAAGAGTATTTATAAGAATATAATGTGGACTTAAAAAAAGTAAAATAACACAAAACCAAAGTAAACCTTATTTTCTAAGATAGTATTGTTAATAACCCAATTTAGTGTGTTTTACAGCATACAAAGATTATTCACTCTCATTTAGAAATCATATCATTTATCTTCATTGGGAAATGAACAAAAATTATTAGGTAAAACATTGCACGTGAATTTATTGTTGGCTATGTTGAAAGGATTGATGCAATATTTAAATGTCTTATAAATCATGTCTTGTAGAAATAAATGCCTTGATGTTAATAGATGCAAAAGAAATATGTTAATGTTGATAAATAAAAACAAAAATGTGTTAATATTGATAGATACAAAGATGCTTCAAATTCCTTCCCCTTGCTATCCTACTGTTGAAGTTTCAATGTGCTGTTGATCTAGCTCTGATAGAACTTTCCACTAGATTGTTTAGGGTGAGTGATTCCACAGCCTCTCATGCTAGGCAATTACTTTACCAGTTTTTTTTTAACCTTGATTTTTACTTCATGTGCATAGGTGTTGTGTCTACTTGTATATGTGTGTACCGTTTTTCTGCACTAGTCACAGAGGCCAAGAAGAAAGTATAAAATTCCCTGGAACTGGTGTTATATAGTTGTGAGCAGTCATGTGGCTGCTCAAAATCTTTCTCAAATCCTCTAGAAGAACTTTTAACCACTAAGCCATCACTCCAGCTCCCTAATGAAGTTTTATTTAGCTATATAGAAGAAATAACTATATCATTTGCTGGGCAATGTTGGAGGTCATCATATTAAAAGAAATTGAGTGAGTTTCACATAAATATCATGAGTCTTCTACTATTTGTAGATCTTGCATGTTTGTAAAAACAAATCTTACTGGGAGTGTGTGTGTGTGTGTGTGTGTGTGTGTGTGTGTGTGTGTGTGTGTG
>CAJQZJ010037491.1:1690773-1725991 GCA_907164525.1 Lophiomys imhausi | reverse complement strand
AAATACCTGGGGGTAACTCTAACCAAGCAAGTAAAGGACCTGTACAACAAGAACTTCAAGCCCTTGAAGAAAGAAATGAAAGAGGCCTTTAGAAGATGGAAAGAACTCCCATGCTCATGGATAGGTAGGATCAACATAATAAAAATGGCCATCCTACCAAAAGCAATATATAGATTCAATGCAATTCCTTATCAAAACACCAACACAATTTTTTATAGACTTGTAAAGAGCTAGCCTCAATTTCATATGGAACAACAAAAAGCCCAGAATAGCTAAATCAATCCTGTACAATAAAAAAAATATCTGGAGGTAATACCATCCCAGATTTCAAGCTGTACTTCAGAGCAATAGTTGTAAAAACAGCATGGTATTGGTATAGAAACAGACCAGTAGATCAATGGAATCAAATTGAAGATCCAGAAATAGACCCACACACTTATGGCCACCTAATTTTTGACAAAGAAGCCAAAATGGCCCAATGGAAGAAGGACAGCATCTTCAACAAATGGTGCTGGTCCAACTGGATGTCCATTTGTAAAAGAATGAAGTTAGACCCATACTTATCACCTTGTACAAAACTTAAGTCCAAGTGGATCAAAGACCTTAACATAAGGCCAGTCACACTAAATCTACTAGAAGATAAAGTGGGAGAAACCCTCGAACTAATTGGCACAGGCGACAACTTCCTGAACAGAACACCAACAGCTCAGGACTTGAGATCAACAATGAATAAATGGGACCTCATGAAACTGAAAAGCTTCTGTAAGGCAAAAGACACTGTCATTCGAACAAAACGGCAGCCTACAGACTGGGAGAAAATCTTCACCAACCCCACATCTGACAGAGGGATAATATCCAAAATCTACAAAGAACTCAAGAAATTAAATGCCAAGAAACCAAATAATCCAATCAAAAAATGGGAGACAGAGCTAAATAGAGAATTCACAAAGGAGGAATCCCTAATGGCTGAGAGACACCTGAAGAAATGCTCAACATCCTTAATCATCAGAGAAATGCAACTCAAGATGACCCTGAGATTCCATCTCACACCTGTCAGAATGGCTAAGATCAAAAACTCAAATGACAGCATATGCTGGCAAGGGTGTGGAGAAAGTGGTACCCTACTCCATTGCTAGTGAGAATGCAGGCTTGTGCAACCACTATGGAGGTCAGTCTGGTGATCTTAGAAAACTTGGAATAGCTCTGCCTCAGGACCCAGCCATACCACTTCTGGGTATACATCCAAATGCCTCTTCACGGAATCATAAGGAAGTTTCCTCATCTATGTTTATAGCAGCCTTATTTGTAATAGCTAGAAACTGGAAACAACCCAGATGTCCCTCAACCGAAGAATGGGTCAAAAAACTGTGGTACCTCTATACAATGGAATATTATTCAGCTATCAGGAACAATGAAATTATGCAATTTGCAGCCAAATGGATGGAACTAGAAAAGCTCATCCTGAGTGAACTAACCCAGACTCAGAAGGACACATATGGCATCTGTTCACTTATAGTAGGATTTTAGCTATATAGTAGAAGGTATCGATACTACAGCTAACACAGCAAAGGGAACTTGGACATAGATTTCTTATTTTTAATTTTTATTCTTTATTTATTTTTTACATATTAGTTATATTTTTTCTATTTTTTAGTCTTTTTTATCTATTGTATGCTTATTGGTTTGTTTGTTTAGTAGTTCTCTCTCCTGGGCAACAAGACACTTTTCACTGATGGTACTGCTTCATAGATCCCCAATGAATGAAGAGGCTCTTGGCCCACATACAACCTCTCAACCGAGATGAGGGACTGTTATATAAGGACACCCCACCCCAGAGAAATGGGATGGAAGGGTTAGGAGGTAAAGAATAAAATGAAATGTGATGTTTTGGCCTTTTACTACTAATTGTCATAAACTGTTTAGGATAATTAAGAAATGCAAACTAATGGTTATGCAAGCTGGTCATTCAGTTAGGTACTATGACAGCCTATTATAGTTACTTTCTAAGCTAATCAGAAATAAACCGGCAAGAGACAAGCAACATCTGCTTACTCTAATATAAGAGATAGATAGGGCCTCTTCAAAAACGTGAAGAGATCTGCAGAATATGGCATTCAAAGATGTTTTTGTAACTTCAGATTTTTTTTTTATATCAAGGCATATCAACTCCTGACAGCACCCCCTATTCTCCTCCAAGTAGAATATGAGCATCGAAGAATCTCCGGTGGGTGATGATTGAATTAGTCGCAAGCCTATCTCTTGGTAGGAAAAGCCCCTTGCCCCAACTGTAGACAGAATGCTGTCCAAAAAGGACAAAACCTGGAAGAAAGGTAAGTCGACAGCCTAGCTCTGCCAAGACAGGGTAGGTAAGTCCTTCATAACCCCTGCTCTACAATCAATGTCTGTCAGAGAAATGGGGCCAAATGACTGAAGATCGATGCGGTAATGTATGGAGAGAAAATGGGAACTGTCCAGGCCGCCACAGGTATGTCTTTTCTTAGTTTGCGAAGCTGCAGGCCCTGTACTTCCTATATAATCAGATATATTTATCCCTCTCAGGATTCTGAGGTGGTTGAAGAACAGATAGGTAGAGTCTCATAATTTAATTTTGAATTGTTTAGGAGTAAAGAGAGTGTTATAGATCTAAGAAGATACTTTTAAAAATTTTGTTGCAAGTTAGTATGAATGTTGAGTCAGATATAGAACTTTAAACTCATGGAGATGGTTAGATAGTAGAATGTTAAAGTCAGGTACCAAATACATATGGACTGCTCACTGGGAATGTACGCTAAGCCATATAACCCTCATAACTGTGGCCTAATTACCTCTGTTGTACTGTATTTTATTTATTTATTATAAGAGAAAGAGCCATTTGTTGGACTGAAAGGGGAAACTGTAGGGGGAAATAAGATATACCTTAAACTTAAGAGAAAAAAAGGGAAGATAATGGGGGCTTGAGGGTGGGAGGGTGGGACTGGAGGGGGAATAGGGAGGGGACTGCGATTGAGATGTAACTTGAAGAAATAAAAAATAAAGGAAAAAAAAAGAAATAGCAGTATATTTCATGAATTCTAACAGATGATGAGAAATACAATGATATGAGAAAGAATAAATAATGCACTGTATAATGGGAATTTGAAGGAGTTATTTTCTTGTGAGAACTAGACCTGAAGGGCAAGATGGAAATAAGCATCCAGAGGGAAGATAGGGAAATGAAGGGCATAGTGCATTACTGTCCTGTGTAAAGGTTAGATGGAAAACAGCACAGAGCCCGTTTCAAGAGACCTATTCTTTTTCAGTGGAGTTAGATATGAATGAAAGAAATGGAGATGACTATAATTACACTTCATAATGAATTTTGGCACTAATTTATAGAGATTGTGTTTTTTTATATTTATTTATTAACTTCATGTTACATCTCCATTTCAGTGGCCTCTTTCCTTCCCTCCAACACTCTACCCCCTATTCGTTCCATTCCACTCCTGTGGAGTTGAGTGTTCCTACATATTAGTCCCCTGTTCCAGTTCAGCAGTCATATGAGGGCCAAGAGCCTCCTCATTCACTGGGGGACTACAAGGCAGCACCACTAGGGCAAAGTGTTTCATTGATAGGAAGCAAAGTCTATGTTTCTGTTCCCCTTGGTTCATTGATTGTAGTATAGTTATTCTGTACTATATGGCTAAAATCCGACTATAAGTGAATAGATGCCATATGCATCCTTCTGAGTCTGGGTGAGTTCACTCAGGATGAGCTTCTCTAGTTCCATCCATTTGTCTATAAATTATAGGATTTCATTGTTTGGGATGGTTGAGTAATATTCCATTGTGTAGATGTACCACAGTTTTTTTTGTTTGTTTGTTTTTGGTTTTGGTTTTAGTTTTTATCCATTCCTTGGTTGACGGGAATCTGGGTTGTTTCTAGTTTCAAGCTATTAAAAATGAGGCTACCTATGAGCATAGATGAGGAAACTTCCTTGTGATTTGGTGGGGAATCATTTGGATGTATACCCAGAAGTGCTATGGCAAGGTCTTGAGGTAAAGATATTCCAAGTTTTCTAAATTATCACCAGACAGATTTTCATAGTGGTTGTACAAGCTTGCACTGCCACCAGCAATGGAGAAGTGTTCCCCTTTCTCCACAACCTCACCAGCATGTGCTGTCATTTGATCTTTTGATCTTACCCATTCTGTCAGGTGTGAGATGGAATCTAAGAGTCCACTTGAGTTGCATATCTCTGATGATTAAGGATGCTGAGCATTTCTTCAAGTGTCGATCAGCCATTAGGGATTCCTCCTTTGTGAATTTTCTCTTTATCACTGTCTGCCATTTTTTTGATTGGGATATTTGGTTTCTTGGCATTTAATTTCTTGAGTTCTTTGTAGATTTTGGATATTAGCCCTCTGTCAGATGTGGGGTTAGTGAAGATTTTTTTCCCAACCTGTAGGTTGCTGCTTTCTTTGAATGACAGTGTCTTTTGCCTTACAGAAGCTTTTCAGTTTCATGAGGTCCCATTTATTGATTGTTGGTCTTAGACCCTGATCTGTTAGTGTTCTGTTCAGGAAGTTGTCACCTGTGCTGATGAGTTCCAGGGTTTTCCCCACTTTCTCTTCTAATAGATTTAGTGTGTCTGGCATTATGTTAAGGTGTTTGGTCCACTTGGACTTAAGTTTTGTACAAGATGACAAGTATGGTCTAATTTCATACTTTTACATGTGGACATCCAGTTGGACCAGCACCATTTGCTGAAGATGCTGTCCTTTCTCCATTGTATGGTTTTGGCTTCTTTGTCAAAAAGTAAGTGACCATAAGTGTGTGGGTTTATTTTTAGGTCTTCAATTCGATTCCATTGATCCACTATTCTGTTTCTATACCAGTACCATGCTGATTTTATTACTATTGCTCTGCAGTACAGCTTGAAACCTGGGATGGTGATGCCTCCAAATGTTTTTTATTGTACAGGATTGATTTAGCTACTCTGATTTTTTTGTTATTCCATATGAAGTTGAGAATTGCTTTTTCCAGGTCTACAAAGAATTGTCATGGTATTTGGATAGGAAGTGCATTGAATCTGTATATTGCTTTTGGCAGAATGGCCATATTTATTATGTTGATCCCAACTATCCATGAGCATGGGAGATCTTTCCATCTTCTGATGGCCTCTCAAATTTATTTCTTCAAGGACTTGAAGTTCTTGTACAGGTCTTTCACTTGCTTGGTTAGAGTTACCCCCAGGTATTTTATATTGTTTGTGGCTATTGTGAAGGGTGTTGTTTCCCTAATTTCCTTCTCAGCACATTTATCTTTTGTATAAAGAAGGGCTTCTGATTTTTTTGAATTAATTTTTTATCCAGCCACCTTGCTGAAGCTGCTTATCAGCTATAAGAATTCTCTAGTGGAATTTTTGAGGTCACTTATGTATACTATCATATTGTCTGGAAATAGCGATAATTTGACTTCTTAATTTCCAATTTGTATCCCCTTGATCTCCATTAGCTGTCTTATTGCTCTAGCAAGAACTTCAAGTACTGTATTGAAGAGATATGGTGAAAGTGGACATCCTTGTCTTGTCCCTGAGTTTAGAGGAAATTCTACAAGTTTCTCTCCATTTAATTTGATGTTGGCTCCTGGTTTGCTGTATATCTCCTTTATTATTTCTAGGTATGGTCTTTGTATGCCTATTCTCTCCAGGATTTTTAGCATGAAGAGGTGTTGGATTTTGTAAAATGCTTTCTCAGCATCTAACGAGATGATCATGTGGGTTTTTTTTTTTTCTGCTTGTTCCTATGGTGACTTACATTGATGGATTTTCGTATGTTGAACCATCCCTGCATTCCTGGGATGAAGCCTACTTGATTATGGTGTATGATACTTTTGATGTGTTCTTGGATTCTGTTTGCCAGTATTTTATTAAGTATTTTTGCATCTATGTTCATGAGGGAGATTGATCTGAATTTCCCCTTCCTTTTTTGGTTCTTTGTGTGCTTTAGTAATCAGGGTGACTGTGGCCTCATAGAATGAGTTTGACAGTGTTCCTTCTGATATTGGTATTAGCTCTTCTTTGAAGGTCTGGTAGAATTCTGTGATGAAACCATCTTGCCCTGAGCTTTATTTGATTGAGAGATTTGTAATGACTGCTTCTATTTCCTTAGGGGTTATAGGGCTGTTTAATCTGTTATACTGATCTTGATTTAACTTCAGGAGGTGGAATCTATCAAGAAAATTGTCCTTTGCTTAGGTTTTAAAATTTGGTGGAGTATAGATTTTTTAAGTAGGACCTAAGATTCTCTGGATTTCCTCAATGTCTGTTGTTTCTCCCTTTTCATTTCTGATTTTGTTGATTTGGATTTTTTTCCCTCTGTCTTTTAGTTAATTTGGCTAAGGGTTTTTCTATTTTGTTGATTTTCTCAAAGAATCAACTCTTGGTTTCATTGATTCTTTGTATTGTTCTTTTTGTTTCTAAGTTGTTGATTTCAGCCCTCAGTTTGATGATTTACTGCCTTCTACTCCTCTTAGGAGTATTTGTTTCTTTTTTTCCCAGTTCTTCCAATTCAGCTGTTAATTCGCTAATATGAGCTGTCATAATTTTCTTTTTGAAGGCAGTTAGTGCTATGAACTTTCCTCATAGCACTGCTTTCATTGTGTCCCATAGGTTTGGGTATGTTGTGCCTTCATTTTCGTTGGATTTTAAGAAGTCTTTGATTTCCTTCTTTATTTCTTCCCTGACCCAGTAGTCATCCAGTAAAGAGTTGTTCAGTTTCAATGAGTGTGTAGGCTTTCTGTTATTTCTGTTGTTGTTAAAGTCCAGCTTTAATCCACAGTGGTCCAAGAAGATACAAGGGGTTATTTAAATTTTCTTGTATCTGTTGAGGCATGCTTTATGTCTGACTATATGGTCAATTTTGGAGAAGGTTCCATGTGGTGCTGAGAAGAAGGTGTATTCCTTTGTGTTTGGGTGAAATGTTCTATAGATATCTGTTAGGTCCATTTGGTTCATGACCTCTGTTAGATTCATTATTTCTCTGTTTGGTTTCTGTCTTGATGACCTGTCCATTGTTGTGAGTGGGGTGTTGAAGTCTCTCACTACTAATATGTGGGGATCAATGTGTGATTTAAGCTTTAGAAGAGTTTCTTTTACAAACGTAGGTGCCCTTTTATTTGGGGCATAGATATTCAATATTGAGACATCATCTTGATGAATATTTCCTTTAGTTAGTATGTAGTGCCCTTCTCTATCTTTTTGATTGACTTCAGTTGAAAGTCAATTTTATGTGATATTAAGATGGCTACTCCAGCTTGCTTCCTGGGACCATTTGCTTGGAAACCCTTTTCCCGGCCCTTCCCTCTGAGGTAGTGTTTATCTTTGTTAGTGAGATGCATGTCTTGTATGCAGCAAAATGTTGGGTCTTGTTTGTGGATCCATTCTGAAAGCCTGTGTCTTTTTATTGGTGAGTTGAATCCATTGATGTTGATGGATGTTAATGACCAAAGGTTGTTATTTCCTATTATTTTGGTGTAGGTGGTGGTTGTATGTTTCCTTTGGTTTAAGCTGCAGTGGAGTTTTTTGCTTCCTCTGTTTTCTTGGGTGTAGTTATCTTCTCTGGGTTGGAATTTTCCTCCTAAAATCTGTAGGGCTGGATTTGTGGGCAGATACTGTTTAAATTTGATTCTGTCATGGAATATCTTGTTTTCTCCATCTATGTTGATAGAGAGTTTTGCTGGGTATAGTAGTCTGGCTGGGCACCTATGTTCTCTTGGGGCTTGTCTTCTGCCCTGGTCCTTTTGGCTTTTAAAGTTTCTGAGGTGAAGTCAGGTCTAATTTTGATGGGTCAGCCATAATATGTTACTTGACCTTTTTCTTGTACAGCTTTTAATATTCTTTCTTTGTTCTGTACATTTGAAGTTTCAATTATTATGTGGTGAGAGGAGTTTCTTTTCTGATCAAATCTGTTCGGTGTTCTGTAAGCCTCTTGGAATTTTATTAGCGTCTCTTTCTTTAGGTTAGGGAAGTTCTCTTCCATGATTTTGTTGAAGATGTTTCCTGAACTTTGGAGTCGGGAGTCTTCTCTTTCCTCTATCCCTATAATTCTTAGGTTCTGTCTTTTCATTGGGTCCTTGATTTCTAGGATATTGTGGGTGAGAACTTTTTTAGATTTCTCATTTTCTTTGGTTGTTGTACTGATTTCTTTGATTGAATCTTCCATGCCTGAGATTCTGTCTTCCATCTCTCATATCCTATTTTTGATACTCATGTCTGTAGTTCCTGTTCTCTTCCCTTGATTCTCCACTTCCACTCTTATCACTGTTTGTGTTTTCTTTATTGCTTCTACTTCCAATTTCAAGTCTTGAAACATTTTATACATTTCCTGTTCCAATTTTCTTGTCTTTGTCTACAAATATTTCAAATCTTTCATTGCCTTGTCTCTTTCCTGTTCATGTTGGGCTGTGTTGGCTTGGAGTCTCTAATGGTATTCCCCAATGCTTTTATTTGTAAAATTGAGGATTCTTTGTATTCTTTCAGTATTTTAATTTCTTCTTGTAAGGACTCCATTTTCCTAAGTATAGATTTGTCATCATTTTCATGTGTTTCAGCTGTGGAGGATGTTCAGGGCTTGCTCTGTTAACCTCATTGAATTTCGTTGGAGTCATATTTCCCTGATTTTTGACAGTTTTGTTCTTTCGCTAACCTTAACTATCTGGTTGCCCTATGATGATTGTTCCTGATGTCTTCTGCACCGTTTCAGTGGCACTGCCAGTCCTCTTTATGGTGTTTCATTAATCGTGTGAATATTGGGCACTCAGGCAGCCAGGAGGTACTTCTATCTGGCAGTTGGTGCTACCTCCCAAGACCCTGTAGTAATCAGACCTGCGGGAGACTGTATTGGTGCAAGAAGAGCAGCCCTCTGCCCTGTCTGAGTACAATGTTCTTCCAAGTGATTGTATATCCAGTAGAGGGACCTTTCTGTCCAACACCTTTCTGGGTAAGTCCAGATATGCTTGTGCCTCCCTGCCAGCTGCTGTGTGGCTTTTGCCCACTTCTGCAGCTGTTCCACGCTGTCCTCTGCCCTGGGTCCATGGCCTGTGCCCCACGCCCGTGGCCTCTGCTCTGTACCCCAGACCTCTGCCCCATGCCGCAAGTCTCCACTTTTGACCAGAGTCTGTGTCTCTTGCCACTATCCTCTGCTTTGGGCCCCGAGACTGTGTCCCACGCCACTAACCTCTGCTTTGGGATCCAAGCCTGTCCATTTGCTGGCTTTTTGAGTGGCTATTGCCCAGGTCCTCAGCTCAGTCCTCGGCCAGTGTTCCACATCATGCCATGCTACGCTCCATGCTCCCTGCTGCTTGGGTCCGCACTGCACTGCTCCTTTCAGTCTGGGTTCTGTGCAACACTGCCTGGGTCCGTGCAGAGCTGTGCCCTGCTGCGCTGCTTTCTGCTGCCTGGGAGTGTCTGAGAGTCCCACGAGGGACCCCCACTAGTCCCTGTGTCCCAGTGTGACCCTAGGGGTTCACACTTCTCAGGATGTTGCTCAGCTTGTTTATATTTCTGCGATGTTGTAGCTATTTTCCCCCAGCTCAAAATGTGTCCCTGCTGACTGTCGCCATCTCGGATCCCCCTCCAGACTGTGCTTGTTACTGAGATTTTTAGAACATTAATCAGTGTGTTTGAGCATGAAAAAGACCCTGACTTCACTAGCAGTAAGTAGTTTATAGGGTGAATTGGAAGGGGAATCATAGAAAAAGAAAAAATAGAACTATAATGTCACAAATATCTGGAGAATAAAGGGGAACATAAAATATGCTGGTCTCACCTTAGTATTCGGAATGGAAAATTCTTTATCTCAAATTATAACTGCCCTGTTTTGAGCTGGTTGAACTTGTGCTCACTTATTAGTTTCCTTGATGGGACACTCATGTTAGTACATTAAGTAGGGAGGTAGAACTGATAGCCTGCCTCACAAAACACTGTGTATTATATAATCAGAGGACTTCAACGACATCTTCTCCTCCCACATTTTCGCAGTTATATGTCCTGAGGTTGACACTCACTACAGTAGCTCAATATCTGACAAGGAACTAAAAGGTAGAAATTAACAGCTTGTTTAAGCATGTTTTATAAGTTCCTTATCTTCCTAGAGTATAGAACTAGCCTCCCCACAATTGCATTTCTGCTCCATCAAACTGTGAAAAGAAGTGCCAGATTTGCACAAAACTGAAGCTTATTAATAGTTTTGATAAAAGACCAAGAGACTTGTAGACTTGGAAACTGATATGTGTACCACTTATAGGTACCAAAAAATGTTTACTTAATGGGTCTTTAATTTTTTTTTATTTTGAGAAAACTTTTACCTAGTCAAATCATCCTTTATGCTGTTTATGAAGTAGGAGAGCTATCACAAAATATTTTTAAATCTGAATTACTGATAACCTAGGATATAAACTGACTGTATTTTAAATATAATCAAATGCCTGTTTGTTTGTAAGCCATGAAAACTTCCTGTCCATGGAACATGGACTTTGTTACCTTTTAGTAGGACACTCAACTGTAGTGGAACTGGCATGTAGGCCCCCAGTGCAACAGGAGGCTCTTAGCCCTCCTGTGACTAATGAACTGAGGGGCCTGATATGTGGGGGTACCACACACCAGAGGAGTAGGATAAGTAGGAGAAGGAGTAGATGATGGGAGGGTTGGACAGGAAGGGGTGGAGGGAAGGGGCTGTGATGGAGATGTAAATTGAATTAATAAATAAATGTTTAAAAAATGAAGGGGTGCCAGGCTTGGTGGTGCACACCTTTAATCCCAGTACTCGGGAGGTAGAGGCAGGTGGATCTCTGTGAGTTCAAGGCCAGCCTGGTCTACAAAGTGAGTCCAGGACAGCCAGGGCTACACAGAGAAACCCTGTCTCAAAAAAAAACAAAAAAACAAAAATGAAGGGGTAAAAAATTGGAAAGTACAATACAACCCCCCCCCCCCACAACTTTCTGTCCTTTGGGTTGATCCTTGTTGCCATAGCTGTGTTCTATTTATTAATTTTTGCAAATAACTATTTTAACATTTTATTAAACATACTTATAAACATATATTTTTATAATATGAGGTGGAACTGGGAGGGCTAGAAAGAGGGTACTATGATGGAGCTGTAACTTGAAGTAATAAATAAACATAAAAAAATCATTCAGGAATCCAGAGAATTTCAGAATGCACAATTTAAACAAGACTAACTATACTTGAGTGTATGTGCTCAGTTTCCTGAAGTTGGAGGGGGGTGATAGGTAATGATGCTTGATGTAAATGACTTTAGAAGTGGTTGACTATTATAAGAATAAAGTCAAAACAAACTGCACATAAGCACAGTACTCTATTTGTTGATCATTTTCTCCATAGAGGCACAGGTTAAAGGTTTAGAAACTACCATCTACTCTCTGTATAGAAATGAACAATTAGGCAAATGGGTGGCTAATGGTAGGGGACAAGGTTCTTGGTTTGAATTGAGAGATATCTGTGCAGCTAGCAGAAAAGGAAAGGAGGAAATTATTTATAAAATCATGGATGAGACTTGGAGGCACTGGTAAAAATTCATGTTATCTTAATATTTTAACATAGGCAAAGATAGCTAAGTGGATATGTATTTATTTAATTATATATGCAAACATCTTCCTTTGCTCTGTTAGCCGAGAGAGTCTAAAATAAACATACCAAAAAAGTCCTTTTTTTTTTCTAATACTATTCTACAATTAAAGCAATCCTATATGTTTTGAAAAATGATTGAATGTAGGATCAAGACAGGAAGTATTTGTTTACTGTGTTAAAGCATTGTCTTGCTCTAGAAAGAAAGGCAGTTCTTAAAACAGTGTGAAATGCAATTACAAATGGTAAGTAAACACACCCAATGATTCATCTGACAGAGATTTAATGCATCACTCAACACTTATCAGAGAAGCTTCCAATTGCAGTAGATGGTAATTAATACAGAGACTCACAACTGGTCAAGATACAAAGAATAAGAGATTTTCATTATGATGAACTGTAAATGATTCAGGGACCATTGCAGAAGAGAGGACAGAAGGAGCATAAGAACCAGAGGTAGTGGTTAACTATAAGGAACCAGACTTTCACGCACAACAAGGCAGCTGCACAACTCATAGTAGTTGTAAAAACATGCCCAAGACCAGAGCAAGCTCAAGCCAGACCAAATACCAACATGGAGAGAGATGGTGGGCACAATGTCCCACCCATAGCCAGAGAGCTATTGGAAATAGGTAGCTGCTGGAAGAGGGAGAGTCATTTTTTTAAAGAGTTTCTCACTGTAAATCAACCACATTTTAGTGGAAGGGCACACATCCAATAATATATGAGCAACACAGAATGAAGTCAATTGATGTAAAACATAAACATAAAAGTAAAAGGATGGAAAGCATCCTGTACATATTAGGTTCACATGATTTCCAACGTTTTATAAAGAAGGGACACCCAAAGGTGCAAGCTTCTATAAGGATGCCAGTCTCATTCATGCACAGGTGCCATGGGACATAAGGTGCTGCTTACCTTTTTGCGAAGAATTTATTTCTTAGTTAGAGCATAGATCGAATTCCATAAAAATGATGTCTGTGTAACTTACATATCGATTAAAACAATGAATGGGACAGCATTTCAGGAATACTTGAATGAATATTTAAGTGGATGTCAGAGGGGGACAGATTTAGTTTGGGATGAAGAAGTAAATAATCAGGAACATTTACACATCTCCCTTTGACTCATGAGATAAAAGGTCAAATGGCATTTAGTAAATGCCAAGTTTAGTCTTTGAGATGGATAATGGTATGTTGCAAAGTAGAACTTTGATAATAAAATATCAGAACTCTAAAAGTATCTAAAATTCAGAACTTAATACTGTAAATAGTATGTTTTCCTGAAAGTTTATAGATTTTTCTTTTATTATAAATTTCTTTAAATCTCTAACCCCACTCTTTTCTTCCATTGGTTACCCACCTGTTTGTCTTATAAAATTGTCTCCTTTATTTATGGAGTGCTTATCTTGGTAGTTCCTTACATTTTTTCTTAGTTCCCTAATTTGTTGTCCATCGCAGTTTATTTTAATATTTAGTAATATGCACATAACATCTATAGAGTGGTGTGAAAAATATCCCATCCATTGTGCTCTGCGAACTTGAGGAAGAATTAGTTAATATGAGCTAGATACATCTTTTTTTCATGAAAATAATAACAGAATTTTTTTTTTTGTTTTCAGCTCCTAGGAATTCCATAGATTTATTGACTATGAAATTTAAACACTGTAGTTTTAAAGCATTAGTATTCTGAGAAAAAATTACCATGTTTTCTTTAAGGATTATTATTATTATTAATTATTTTAAGCTTTATTTATTAATGAGTGCTCTGTCTGCATGCACACCTGCAGCCAGAAGAGGGCATCAGATCACACTGTGGATGGTTGTGAGCTACCATGTGGTTGCTGGGAAGTGAACTCAGGACCTCTGGAGAGCAGCCACTGCTCCTAACCACTTAGCAATCTCTCCAACCCCCATGTTTTCTTTAAATATACAATTTCAAAACATTATATCATGTGATTCTTTATTGATCTATGGATTTCTTTGGTTTGATTTTGTCTTCTATAAAAGAATATCTTAAAAGTAAAATCAAATCTGAAAGTGATTTATAATATAATTATTAACTATGAAGGGCATTTTTTGTCAATGATATGAATGAGCTCTTTATTGGTAACAGGATAGAAAATTATTTATGTTGGTGATACCAAGATATTTCCTCTCTGTTCCTAAAGTACTGTTGTTCAGTTATAATATCTAGCACTTTAAGGAAGGAGCGGTAAGACAATTCACATGGTATAAATTAAGGGCTTGGTTAAGTACTTTGGAGAACTTATTCTTTCCTTGGACAAGTATCACATTGTATTCAAAGCAATAAAATAAAAAACATGTCACTCCAAGTGATTCTCATCCCTGTGATATCTGTTGAAAGATAAAGACTGTAATGTATAACAGAGGAAGAAGTTATTATAGAATAAAGTGGACATCCTTAAGTGATGAGAATGGGCAATAATCCATTGTTTTGACAGACTTTATATTATTTTCTAAGATCTCTGTCTTGGTGCTTGAGAGAGCCATTTAGATAAACTGATTAAAGAAGAAGCAATAGTATGTATTCATTCTTTACCTCCTCTAGCCTCCTTGTAGTTAGTAATCTTTTTGTCCTGGTACTTCAGAAAATCTTGTCTTACTCAGGCCAAAGATCCATTCTTTTGTCCAAAAGTCATATAACTGGTGCTGGAAGCATAGACCAACAGTTAAGATCACTGGATGCTCCTGCAGAAGAGTAGGGTTTGGTTTCCAGCACCCATGTGGCAGCTCACCATCGTCTGTATAGTTACAGGGGATTTAATGCCCTCTTCTGGTCTCCTCACACATCAGGCATAGACATGATGTACAGACAATCCATGCAACATAATCATACTCAAAAAGTTAAAGGAAACAATAAAATTTAAGAACATAAATAAAATAATATAACTGAGTAAAAATTAAGGAAAGATGAAAGTAATGCTTTACCTCCAGGAAATGGCCTTTCTTAATAGGCTTCAACAAGACCCTATTACCTCCAATTTTATTACTCTTGTGTAATCTGTACCTATAATTTTTTCATAGTATTTCAAAGGTCGGGAGTGGCATTTGTGATACTTCTCATTTCATTTACCTGTCATTGTTTTTCACTTATAAAATGGATATATTAGTAGGGACATAGAAAGCTGACTATGAGTGAAGATTATTCAGAATGACTTTCAAGAGGCTATTTTGTAACTGTTGGAGCAACACAGTGGTTTGGTGCATCCTTGGTTGGGAGAGAGAGGTGAGTTGGATCTCAGGTGGAATGTAGATTCTTTATTCATTGTTAACTACTACAGAGTTCCCTGGCTTCTGGAACAGATGAACCAGCTGTAAGGTATGTGCTTTGGAGTCCCAGGGAACAAAGAGCTAATATTTTAAATTTTTAATTTAAATTTTTTTTACATCCCAATGGTAGCCCCCTCCTTCCTCTCTCTGGGTCCCGCCCTCCAGCCTCCTTCTTCTATTCTCCCCCCCCTTCTCCACAGAAAAGGGACGCCACCCCTTCAGGCACTACAGCCCCTTTTAGGGGGAAGTGATCAAAAAGCAAGCCCCATAGTCCTTGCCAGAGACAGCTTCTGCTCCACTTGTTAGGTGCCCACATGATGACCAACCTGCCCATCAGTTACATAGGTGTAAGGGGCCTAACTCCAGTTCATGTATACCCTTTAAATGATGGTACAGACTCTGTGAGCCCCTATGGACCTAGGTTAGTGGTCTCTGTTGATCTTCTTGTGGAGTTCTTGTGTCCTCCAGGTCTTTCTATTCTTTCCCCCATTCTTCCACAAGATCCCCCATATTCCCCTTAATGTTTGGCATTGAGTCTCAGATTCTGTTTGGATCATCTGTTGCATGGAAGTTCTCAGAGGAAAGTTATGCTATCCCCCTGTCTGTAATCATAGCAGAATATCATTAATAATGATAGGAGTTGTCTCTCTCCCCTGGGATAAATCTAAGGTTAGGCTGGTCATTGGTCATTCCCTCTGTCTGCTATATCTTTGTCCTTTCACATCCTGTATAAAAAGGGTAAATTTTGTGTTGAAGGTTTTGTGGGTGGGTTCGTTATCCCCTTCCTCTCCAAGAGTCCTACCTGCTAATGGGAGGCCTCTTTAGTCTCCACAACTCCTGCTGGTAGGAGTCTCACCTAGAGTTATCCTTATTTCCTCCAGGGGACCTACCTTGTCATTGGTCTCCAGCTTGTTTCAGAGATGCCCCCTCTTGGCTTCTCATCTTTCACCCAGTCCATTCACTACCTGCCCCCTCTATCCCCATAGATAATCCCCCCTCCTTTTCCTCCTCTTTCCTTCTCCTACCCAGTTCCCTCTCTTCATCTACTTCCACTGTCTATTTTATTGCCCCTTCTGAGTGTGATTCAAGTATCCCCACCTTGGGCCTTCTTAGTACTTAGCTTCTTTGGATCTGTGGATTGTAGTATGGTTATTCTGTATTAAATGACTAGTAGCCACTTATATGTGAGTACATACCATGTGTGTCTTCCTGGATCTGGGTTACCTCATTCAGGGTGATACTTTCTAGCTCCATCCATTTGCCTGTGAAATTCACGATTTCCTTGTTTTTAATAGCTGAGTAGTATTCCATTGTGTAAATGTACCACATTTTCTTTATCTATTCTTTTGTAGAGGGACATCTAGAGGCATCTTAGAGCCTGAGCTACTGATATTCCGTTCAAGAAGTTGTCTCCTGTGCCAATGAGTTCAAGGCTGTTCCCTACTTTCTCTTCTAATATGTTTAGTGTATTTGATTTTACGTTGAAGTCTTTGATCCACTTGGGTTTGAGTTTTGTGCAGAGAGATAGAAGAGCTCACTTTTATATTATTTCCCTAAGGGGTAGGTGCAGTAGAAAGATATATGATGTAGTTAAGGAATTCGTGGTCCAAAGCATTGGGAGAAACTTTTGTTGACTACTTCTCTACCATATTGCTTAAGTATGTTGGGGACCACAGCTTCAGTGAAGGGATTATGTTTTGTACTCTCAGCAGGCACCTGTTATCTTTAGGAAGAGCTGAGGGCTGATTGCTTCAAGCTCTGAGATCTGTCCTCTAGAGTGACCAGCATATTAAAGGGACAGCTTGATAATTTAACACTAACCAAGTACCTAATAATAACATCAAAGTTGCTTTGGTTGACATGGTTAATAGCGAAGAGGGAACCATGTGTTGGTTGTTTCAATGACAGTAGATGTCATTAGCGAGAAAGATGCTCCAATTCTTTTGTGGATATTTCAATTCTCTGAGTCTGGAAAGATTCTTTTTTTTTTTAATCTGAAAGAGACATGGTCTGCTTTATTAAATAAGACAGAAACAAGAATGCAGGAAGAGGAGATAAATACAGATTTAAAAATCACAGTATCTAGAAAAGGAGGGGAAAACTGTGAGAAAAGGGAGTCTGAAAAGGCTGTTGGAGAATGTGATATTTTAAAAGAAATGGACTCCTTTGAAGCTGGAAACGTTCCTGAGTTTCCATTTGAAGGTCCAGGGGCAAATGGTTGTAATGCTGCTGCTTTGCTTCAGTGGATTTTTCAACTTTGGGTTTTCATCATTTTATAATTCAGGCTGTGCAATTTCTTTTTATGATATCATCTCATCTTGTTTATAACAAATTATATTTTTATTTTGAGATATTGTGGGATGAGTAATAAAAGTATTGATATGACTTTGAATTTTATGAATAAATGATTGCTTTGAATTTCCAATAAAAAATTCCAGTAAGGTTTTATCCAAATAAACCAATAAATAGATACAAAGGTGAGGATCTTCTCCCCACCCCCTTTGGCTGTTATATCAATTTGCTTTATGTTTTTGGATGTACCAAACAAACCAACAATCCAAAACCAAATGAGAACAAAACAAACAGACAAACAAAAATCCTGGCTGTTATACTTGCAGTTTTATAACTGGTTTGATACAATGTTTCTGGAACCTTCCATTGCATGGTTTCCCTATGTTTAGAGATACTATCTTGTGTTCAGCCTGTAGATCGCTTTTCCTAATGCTTTCCTCTTATGAGTGATGCTGCTGGCCAGGGATTTCAGGTTCACCTGAATAGAATAAAGAGGTATTAAGGTTCACCCTTTCCCCATCCAGCACCTTAATGAATCACGTTCTAGACCAGTGTTTCCCAGCCTTCCTAATGCTGCGACCCTTTTACACAGTTCCTCATGCTGTTAAACCTCATCTTGTAGCAATGGAAAAGAAGAGAACACTTTCTCAGTAGTGAACAAGCAGGAGAAGTTCCACTGTTTAAAAAAAAATCATTTCTTGGAGCATAAATGGTTTCAGGGAAGAGTTGGAAGCGGCCAGACTGCAGAAGGTGGTCAGTTTTGCACTCTGTCCATAGTAAAAACGGTTGAGCTTCTGAGCTACGGCAGCAGCTAAGGAGTTAGGGAAGCTGGTTGCTGGGAAACTGAAGACAGAGACTTGCCAGCAGTTCTCAACCTGTGGGTTTTGACCATTTGGGGATCACATATCAGATATCCTGCATATCAGATTATGATTATATAATTACATTACATAATTATGATTACATTACAGATTACATTAGATTACAATACAGATTAAGTTACGATTCGTAACAGTAGCAAAGAAGTAGCAACGAAAAAATTTATGGTTAGGGGTCACCACAGCATGAGATTCTTTTTTTATCAATTATTTTTTATTCCTTCTATTCTCTTTCTGTGTATGTTGTTCAGTCAGCGGGCTGCATTTCTCTGGCATCCCTGTGGGTTGCTGGAACTACAGGAACCAGAGAAAACCAAGGCAGATTCGCACCAGCTGCAGTTGGTTCCATATTCCATCCTTCTTCCAAGGGTTCCAGATGGCCATTGGTGCATCAGGCTGGAGATGATGGGACAGGGTCTGGAACTAGGGTGAGATTCGATTGAACCCCCAGTTCAGCAAGGGAGGGTCAGGGGTTGGAGAAAGCTTTGTCCAATGGTTGAAGTGTTACAATTCCTTTAAGTGAAATCAAGATAGCTGGTTATTTTGATGAAATAGGTGGTGGTTTATTTTGTGAATAGGGGCATCAGAAACCTTGGACAGTTGGGGGAATTTTTTTGTGTGTGTGTGAAGGCGCATGATTGGCTGGAGCTAGAGTTTTGGTGATGATCTCTATGGGAAAAATAACATGGAGCTGCTTACATGACTTCTCACCTGTAGCCCACCTTTGAGTTTAGGTGCTTCTGAGGCAGGCAGAAATATGGAGAGAGCTTTGTCCCATGCTTTCCATTCTCAGGACGAGGGGTAGCATCTCAAGTTTGAGATTTCCAGGGTATGAACATGCGCCATCTCACAAGTCCCACATGTATAAATATAAATGCACAGGTATACCATATTCTTTCGTTAGGAGATATACATAAATGTATGTTTTGGATTTCACTTAGCAAGATAGATAGCTTTTTCCAACTGAAATACTAGGCTTGACATTTAATAAATGCCATTTAGCCTTTTTCTCTGCTGAGACTTGTTTCATAAATCAAAGATGATGGGTAAATAATCTTAAATATTTACTGCTCATGACAAATGTGAACAAAAATATTTTTATACATGCCTGTATAAAATATATCATACACTTCCCTTGGAATGTAGATGTGTATCTTTATATAAATATATATGCATAATAATCACATTCACTCACAGAAATGTAAATGAGTAAACATGTACAGACAGATGTAGATATAGCTTTGATAAGCTCATTTGATAAGCTTTGCTTGGTCAGAACCTTATGGTATTTTATAGATTTTCATTTACTGCTGTAACTATAAATTGAAAGCATTTCATTTGCATTTTCATAGCCCTTTCGAGGTCAAGAAGTAATATGCATAGTAAATTAGTACTAGATACCAGTTATGTAGAAATGATTGCTACAAGACTATAACTAGGTCATTTTCTTAGTTAGTTCATGGTGCCTTTTGTATACTAACTGACTATTGTACCTTAATGTTACAGTATGTTCTCTCATGTCTTAAACTTCTGGATAGAAACAAGAGTGGTTAATTGTTGTTTTATTTTTAATGGTATCTAATATAGTGAATGGAACAAAACATGTACTCAATAAATGTTTCTTTAAAAATAAAAATGAGGAGGATCCAAGATGCCACCAACCATAGAGCATTGTGTCTGAGTAGTGGGTGAATGAGATTAGTCACTATGGAGTGAATGTGAGATCCCGTAGCTGACTGTGAAACACAGACTGTGTCTGAATTTCCACACAAAACACTGAAACTGGTCACCACGTGAAATAGTTCACGCAGTTCCTAGGAACAACCCCTGAGATCAGCCAGCTGGGTCATCCATCTGGAGAGGAGCACCAGCTAGAGCAGATCTAACCCACTAGTGGATCCAGCCCACAGCTCCAGCCACAGATCAGCGACATGCCTGTCTGCCTGATATCCAGCCTGCACGAAGACCTGTACACCCAACAGGGAAAAACAGCCAGACCACAAGAACAAAGGTAAGTGAGATTTTCTTTCCAGAGTTCCCAACATGGTGCCACAGTGTGCACTGTAGCTGAGTGGAAGAGACATAATCCAGTCACAGCAAAGCAATTAAGAGCCAAGACTGAATGCAAACAGAACCAGTGACTGTGTGTTCTCCACAAATATTGGGGCAGGGCACTCACCCTAGCACTGAAGCATTTGAGGCAGTCAGCAATAGCCATACTGAGGCTGCACCCATCTTGGGTGGAGCTCCCTGCCTGCAAGGTCAGCCTAACTGCTGAACCAGAACTACTGTGTCAGTGAAGGGAGAACACAAGCCCAATCAAAACTCTACCTGCCTTTCTGAGGAGACCTGCCAGCTCCCAAGTCCTCAGAGGATAGGCCTGTCCGCACTCCAATCCCCTGGATATTGGTCCAATTGGGTCACAACCAGTTGAGGAGAGCAGCAGTCACTATCTGAGAGCCAGTCTATTACAGGAACCTACCCACCATCTGGAGGTGGACACCAGGATCTCAGGATCAGCCAATCCTCAGAACAGGGAATATTCCTGAACACCAAGGTCAACTGACAAAAGAAACAGACAACACCAGGGTCAATCAGATGACAAAAGGTCAGCTCAAGAACATGATTAAAAAAAAAGCAGTATGATGTCTCCAGAACCTAGCTATAATGCTACAGACAACTCTGGACATCCTAACACGATTGAAACAAAGGAAAATGACTTTAATCCTATGCTTATATTAATAATAGAAGGCCTAAGGGAGGAAATCAAATATCTCAGAGAGCAACAACAAATACTGCAAAAGAAGTGATGGAAATGAATAAAGCACTTAAAGAAATGGAAGACCTGAAAAGGGAAGTTGAAGCAATAAAGAAAATCCAATCTGAGACATCCATAGAACTGGAAAACCTTAGGAAAAGAAAAGGAACTACAGACAGTAGCATTACCAACAGAATACAAGAGATGAAAGAAAGAATTTCAGGCACAGAGGATAAAATTGAAGAAATTGATACATCTGTCAAAGAAAATGTCAAATCTAAAAAAGTCCTGACACAAAACCTTCAGGGAATCAAGGACACTATGAAAAGACCAAATCTCAGAATAATAGGAATAGAAGAAATAGAAGATTCCCAGCTCCACTGAACAGAAAATATCTTCAACAAAATAATTGAAGAGAATTTCCCAAATCTGAAAAAAGAGATGCCTGTAACTGTACAAGAAACTTACAGAACTCCAAATAGATTAGAACAGAAAAGAAAATCTTCCTGCCATATAATAATTAAAACACTAAATGTACAGAGCAAAGAAAGAATATTAAAAGCTGCTAGGGAAAAGGGTCAAGTAACATATAATGACAAACCTGTCAGAATCACACCTGACTTTTCCTTAGAGATGCTAAAAGTCAGAAGGGTCTGGGCAGACATCTTACAGACCCTGAAAAAACACAAATGCCAGGCCAGACTACTATTCCCAGTAAAGTTGTCAATCAACATAGATGGAGAAAACAAGATATTCCATGACAAAGCAAAATTCAAATAATATCTATGCACAAATCCAGCTCTACAGAAGATGTTAGAGGGGAGACTCCAACCCAAAGAGGTTAACTACAAACACGAAAGCACAGGAAGCAAATAGCATGCCTGCAGCAAAACCAAAAGAAGAGAAGCTCACTCACACACTATTTCCACCAACATCAAGATGGCAGGAAGCAACAATCACTGGTCATTACTATCTCTCAACATCAATGGATTCAATTCCGCAATAAAAAGACAAAGACCCTCAAAGGACAATTTGTTTGAATTGCAGCCTGCCTTTTGTAAGTAGCTTTTAAACTTAAATCTTTCCAAATCCTATGTGCCTGTCTCTGCATTCTAAGTTTTGGGATCAAAGACATGTGGTTCCCAACTGATGGGATTAAAGATGTGCTCCTCCACCCCTGGATCAAAGTTTTTCTCTGTTTAGAGCTTGTTTTGTATCAGGCTGACCTTGAGCTCTGAGATCTGCCTGTTTCTGTCTCTAGTGTGTTGGGATTAAGGGTGTATTCTTCCCCAATGATGGGACTAAGGGTGTGCACCATCACCATCCTGTCTATTGTAACTCTAGAATTTATAAGACAACTAACTCTATAGTGATTCTCCTGTCTCTACTGGAGGTAAAGGCATGGGCTAACACCATGCATTATTTTACCTTAGCTCTAAGTCTTTTCAACTCTTGGAGGTTTGTAAAACCAGGTTGAACAGCTGTCACCTTTAATTTATTTACAGTGTTTTAAACCTGTTACCTGCTTTTTAATGCCAAACCATGGAAATAGCCTATACCTCTAAAAAAAAAAAAAAAACCTTTTAAGCTGCTATCAAGTTTGTGTAATCTCTGTAGCCACCTGCAGTCTAACATTCTAATATGAAATTAAGGCCATTTTCCTTTCATGCCAGTAAGGTAATTATACCTTTGGTAAGTTATAGGAGGCAAGTTAGTATGAAAACTGAGTTAGCTGAGTTAGATATAGAACTTTAAACACATGGAGATGGTTAGATAGTAGAATGTTAAAGTCAGGTGCCAAATACATATGGACTGGACACTGGGAATGTATGCTAAGCCATATAACTCTTATAATTGTGGCCTATTTATTTCTGTTGTTTTTTATTGTATTTATAGTTATAAGAAAAAGAACCATTTTTTGGACTGAAAGGGAGAGATGTTGGGGGGAAAAGAAATACCTTAAACTAAAAAAAAAAAGAAGGGAAGAGGATGGGGGGTGGAGGGGGAGGAGGGTGGAAGGGTGGGACTAGAGGGAGGAGTAGGGAGGGGATTGTGATTGAGATGTAACTTGAAGAAATAAAAAATAAATTATTAAAAAAAAGAAAGAAAAAATCCCTTCAACACAAGTTGAACTTAATGGAGAAAGGGAGACAGATAAAAGGAGGGAGGGAGGGATGGAGTAGGAGAAAGAGAGAGACAGAGAGAGAGAGAGAGTTGGCAGGTAAGAGGTTTAGAAAGGTTGAGGTGGGTCTGTGAGGAATTTGGGGAGTGAGTATGGTCAAGTACATGGTATGAAAATTTCCAATCATTAACAAAAATATAACTAAAAAGAAAATGGCCCTTGAAGGTGAGAATAATGTTGAATAAATGTTGTCCTGTAGAAGAGAGTCATACATATTCTAGGCTGATTAAAATGTCATGATTTGTTCATTTCTATTATCATGATAAAATATCTTGACTAAAAAAAGCAAAAAACAAAAAAACAAAAAAACAAAAAAAAGACAAAGGCTAGCAGAATGGATGCAAAAACAGAATCACACATTCTGTTGCTTACAAGAAACACACCTCAGCAAAAAAGATAGGCATTATCTCCAAGTAAAGGGCTGGAAAAAGATATACCAAGCAAATGGCCCCAAGAAACAAGCTGGAGTGGCCATTCTAGTATGCAATAAATTGGACTTTCAACCAACATTAATCAAAAGAGATGGGGAAGGACACTACATACTCATCAAAGGAAAAATCCACCAAGATGGAATCTCAATACTGAACATCTATGCCCCAAATTTAAGACCACCCACATTCGTTAAACACTACTGAAGCTCAAATCCCACATTGAACCTCACACATTAATAGTGGGAGACTTCAACACACCACTCTCACCACTGGACAGATCAACAATGCAGAAACCAAACAGAGAAATAATGAGCCTCACAGATGTCATGAATCAAATGGACCTAATTGATATCTACAGAACATTTCACCCCAAAAGAAAAGAATACACTTTCTTCTCAGCACCTCATGGAACCTTCTCCAAAATCGACCATATAGTCGGTCACAAATCAAGCCTCAACAGATACAGGAAAATTGAAATTACCCCTTGTAACTTATCAGACCATCATGGAATAAAGCTAGACCTCAACAATAACAAAAACAACAGAGAACCTACAAAAACATGGAAACTGAACAACTCTCTCCTCAATGACCTCTGGGTCAGGGAAGAAATAAAAAAAGAAATTAAAGTCTTCTTAGAACTCAGTGAAAATGAAGGCACAACATACCCAAACTTATGAGACACATTGAAAGCAGTGCTAAGAGGAAAGTTGATAGCACTAAGTGCCTTCAAAAAGAAACTGGAGAGCTCCCATACTAGCCACCTAAAAGAACACCTGAAAGAGCTATAACAAAAAGAAGCAAACACTCCCAAGAGGAGCAGATGAGAGGAAATTATCAAACTCAGGGCTGAAATCAACAACTTAGAAACAAAAAGAACAATACAAAAAATCGACAAAACCAAGAGTTGGTTCTTTGAGAAAATCAACAAAATAGACAAGCACTTAGCTAAACTTACTAAAAGGGAGAGGGAAAATACCCAAATCAACAAAATCAGAAATGAAAAGGAGGAAATAACAACAGACATTGAGGAAATCCAAAGAATCATTAGGTCCTCCTTCAAAAACTTGTACTCTACAAAATTTGAAAATCTAAATGAAATGGACAATTTTATTGATAGATTCCACCTACCAACGTTAAATCAAGAACACGTAAATGAATTAAACAGTCCTATAACCCTTAAGGAAATAGAAGTCATTAGAAATCTTCCAACCAAAAAAAGCCCAGGGCCAGATGGTTTCAGCACAGAATTCTACCAGACATTCAAAGAAGAGCTAACACCAATATTCTTCAAAATCTTCCACAACATAGAAACAGAAGGAATACTGCCAAACACATTCTTTGAGACCATAGTCACCCTGATACCTAAACCTCACAAAGACCCGACGGAGAAAGAAAATTTCACACCAATTTCCCTTATGAACATAGATGCAAAGGTACTTAATAAAATACTTGAAAACCGGATCCAAGATCACATTAAAAGTATCATACACCAGGATCAAGTAAGATTCATCCCAGGGATGCAGGGGTGGTTCAACATGAGAAAAATCTATCAGTGTAATCCACCACATAAACAAGCTGAAAGAAAAGAACCACATGATAATCTCATTGGATGCTGAAAAAGCTTTTGACAAAATGTAGCACCCCTTCATGTTAAAAGTCTTGGAGAGATCAGGCATAGAAGGACCATACTTAAACATAATAAAGGCAATTTACAACAAGCCAATTACCAACATCAAACTAAATGGAGAGAAACTTAAAGCATTTCCTCTAAAATCAGGGGCAAGGCAAGGCTGCCCACTCTCTCCATATCTCTTCAACATAGAACGTGAAGTTTTAGATAGAGCAATAAGACAACTAAAGGAGATCAAGGGGATACAAATTGGAAAGGAAGAAGTCAAAGTATCCTTATTTGCAGATGATATGATACTATATATAAGTGACCCCAAAAATTCCACCAGAGAACTCCTACAGCTGATAAACTCCTTCAGCAAGGTAGCTGGGTACAAAATCAATTAAAAAAAAGAAAAACACTAGCCCTTCTTTACACAAAAGATAAATGGGCTGAGAAAGAAATAAGGGAATCAACACCCTTCAAAATAGCCACAAATAATATAAAATACCTGGGGGTAACTCTAACCAAGCCAGTAAAAGATCTGTATGATAAGAACTTCAAGTCCTTGAAGAAAGAAATTGAAGAAGATATCAGTAGATGGAAAGATCTCCCTTGCTCATGGATAGGTAGGATCAACATAATAAAAATGGCCATCTTACCAAAAGCAATATAAGATTCAATGCAATTCCTGCACAAATACCAACTCAATTCTTTACAGATCTGGAAAACACAATTCTCAACTTCATATGGAATAACAAAACACTCAGAAAAGCTAAATCAAGCATGTACAATAACAGAACATCAGGAGGTATCACCATCCCAGATTTCAAGCTGTACTACAGGGCAATAGTAATAAAAACAGCATGGTACTGGTATAGGAACAGACCAGTTGACCAATGGAATCTAATTGAAGACCCAGAAATAAATCCACACACCTATGGTCACTTAATTTTCAACAAGGAGCCAAAATCATACAATGGAAAAAGGAAAGCATCTTAAACAAATGGTGCTTGTCTAACTGAATGTCAACATGTAGAAGAATGCAAATCGATCCATACACATCACTCTGTACAAAAATTAAGTCTAAGTGGATCAAGGACCTCAACATAAATCTGGACACACTAACATTAATAGAGGAGAAAGAGGGGAAAAGACTTGAACTCATTGGCCCTGGTAGCAACTTCCTGAATAGAACACCAGTAGCTCAGACACTAAAACAATCAATAAATGGGATCTTATAAAACTGAAAAACTTCTGTAAGGCAAAGGACACTGTCCTTAGAACAAAACAGCAGCCTACAGACTAGGAAAGGATCTTCACCAACCCAACATCTGACAGAGGGCTAATATCCAAAAATATATAAAGAACTGAAGAAATTAAACACCAAAAAACTCAAATAACCCCATCAATAAATGGGGTACAGAGCTAAACCAAGAATTCACAGAAGAGGAATCTCTAAAGGCTGAGAGGCATTTGAGGAAATGTTCAACATCATTGGTCATCAGGGAAATGCAACTTAAAACAACTCTGAGATTCCATCTCACACTTGTCAGACTGGCTAAGATCAAAAACACAAATGATAGCACATGGTGGCGAGGATGTGGAGAAAGAGGAACACTCCCTCATTGCTGGTGGGACTGCAAACTTGTGCAACCACTTTGAAAATCGATCTGGAGATATCTTAGAAAGTTGGGAATAAATCTACCTCAAGACCCAGCCATACCCCTCTTGGGCATATATCCAAAAGATTCGAAATGAAACCACAAGGACATTGCCTCAACAATGTTCATAGCAGCTTTATTTGTAATAGCCAGAAACTGGAAACAACCCAGATGTCCTTCAACTGAAGAATGGATAAAAAAACTGTGGTACATTTACACAATGGAAAAGAAC
This sequence comes from Lophiomys imhausi, assembly GCA_907164525.1. Taxonomy (NCBI): domain Eukaryota; kingdom Metazoa; phylum Chordata; class Mammalia; order Rodentia; family Muridae; genus Lophiomys; species Lophiomys imhausi. The sequence continues at coordinate 1,699,029 of CAJQZJ010037491.1, read as the reverse complement.
ACAGCTATCAGAAATGAGGAAATCGGGGGGCCAAGATGGGGGCGAACTGCACAGATGCATTTTGAATGGGGGAGAGAAGAGCCATAGAAAACACAGAGTTGTTGGACACTGTGCAAAAACCAGAGGGTCTGGCCCCTCCAGGAACACTCACAGCTCCCAAGGGACTGTTAAAAGTCCCAGGGCAAGGCTCTCCCCCCATCTCTCACAGACACAGAAGCCACTAAATCCGGGATTCGGAACTCCCATTTGGAGAGGCGCCCGGTAAGATCGATCCCAACACACAGCAGGCAGAATCAAAGGCCATATGGCGATCGCCCTTTAGCCTACTGGGCTTCCCACACTTCAGGAGGACCTTATAACTACTTAGAAAACTTTGCAGAATAGTTGAAGTCTTAACAAGGAAGAAACAGGGTGCTCGGTGGGTGATCCACAGCCGCTCTAGCTGGAGCGGGAGGCCGGCAGGCAGAGCAGTTGGGGTTGGAAACGGGTGCAGCGGGCGGGGCTGGAGCCCGGCGCACCCACGGCAAAGCAGCTAGGGAAGGAGGCCGGCTAAGGCGGCGGGAGGGGCCGAAGCTCCGCCCACCCATGGGGGAGCAGATAGGGAGGCAAGCGGCCAGGCCTGTGGTGGAGAAGCCTAGTGGGTAACCAGAAGCCAGGGGAACATAGCTGTATTCTGGTAAACCCAGACATATTAGGTGTGGAGCCGGGCTCTGTCAGCCTCCGTGACGACAAACAAAGCCCACAAAATCTGTGCCTGGGCAAACAGGTCCATACCATCAGAACCATTACAGGCTGATCACTCAGTGTGCAACATAGAGAAGTCTGAACTGGGAGCAGTGAAACAATCCCAGACCATTACTCACTACCTGGGAATAGGCTGCAACAGCTCACAGCGATTCAGGCTATTAAAACCACAGTGACCCTGAGATCCCCCTGTAAACAACGACAGATAGCCAAGCAATTCGACTCTTTCACAAAGGATCCCCTGTGGATCCAAGAACAGAAAACGACAAGAACAGACATCTAAACACACCCACATGTCCAAAGGTCCAAGAAAAAATAGAAATCAAGGAAATATGACTCCAACAAAGCAGAATTATCCTAGCTCATCAAATTCGGATGACCTCACACCAACAGTAACACATGAAAACGATGACAATTCTGCATTATGGAAAGTGATAGAGTCCCTTCAAGAAGAACTTAAATCTATGAAGGAATTCAAAGGAGCCACAATTTTACAAGCCAAAACAATGAACAACACCATTAAAGAACTCCAAGCCAAGGTGACAGAGCTTGAACAGGAAAAGGACAAAGCAATGAAAGATTTTCAGACAAAAACAAGCAAGCTGGAGAAGGAAATGTACAAAACGAACAATACCATACAAGACATGAAAATAGAAATAGAAACAATAAAGAAAACACAGTCAGAGTTAAAAGACGAAGTGGAGAACCAAGGGAAGAGAACAGGAACTATGGATGTGAGTATCAACAATAGGATGCAATAGATGGAAGACAGGATCTCAGGCATGGAAGACTCGATGGAAGAAATCAGTACAACAACCAAAGAAAATGAGAAGGCTAAAAAATCTCTAACCCACAACATCCAGGAAATCAAGGACTCAATGAAAAGATGGAACCTAAGAATCATAGGCATAGAGGAAAGAGAAGACTCCCGACTCCAAGGTCCAGGAAATATCTTCAACAAAGTCATAGAAGAAAACTTCCCAAACCTGAAAAAAGAGATGCCAATAAAAATCCTAGAGGCATAGAGAACACCGAACAGATTAGATAAGAAAAGAAACTCCTCTCGCCACATAATAATTGAAACACCAAATGTACAGCAAAAAGAAAGAATATTAAAAGCTGTAAGAGAAAAAGGTCAAGTCACAAACAATGGCAGACCCATCAGAATTACACCTGACTTCTCCTCAGAAACTTTAAAAGCTAGAAGGGCCTGGACAGATACCCTACAAGTCCTGAGAGATCATAGGTGCCCAGCCAGACTACTATACCCAGCAAAACTCTCTATCAACATAGATGGAGAAAAGAAGATATTCCATGACAAAATCAAATTTAAACAATATCTCCCCACAAACCCAGCCCTACAGAAAGTCATAGAAGGAAAATTCCATCCCAGAGAAGAAAACTTCACCAAAGAAAACAAAGGGAATAGAAAACCCCTCAGCAACTAAACCAAAAGAAGCACAGCACCATCACCTATACCAAACTAATGGGAAACAACAATCCCAGGTCACTAATATCCATCAACATCAATGGTCTCAACTCCCCAATAAGAAGACACAGGTTTCCAGAGTGGATCCTCAAGCAAGACCCGTCCCTTTGCTGCAAACAAGAAATACATCTCACTACCAGATAGACACTACCTCAGAGTAAAGGTCTGGGAAAAGGTTTTCCAAGCAAATGGACCCAGGAAGCAAGCTGGAGTAGCCATCCTAATATCAAACAAAACAGACTTCCAACTGAAGTTAATGAAAAAAGACAAAGAAGGGCATTATATACTAATTAAAGGGAATATTCATCAAGAGGAAATCTCAATACTGAACATCTATGCCCCAAATACAAAGGCACCTACTTTTGTAAAAGAAACACTTTTTAAATCTTAAATCGCACGTTGATCACAACACATTAGTAGTGGGAGACTTCAACACCCCACTCAGAACAATGGACAGACCATCAAGACTGAGTCCAAACAGAGAAATATTGAGTCTAACAGAGATTATGAAACAAATGGACCTAACAGATATCTACAGAACCTTTCACCCAAACACAAAGGAATACACCTTTTTCTCAGCACCCCACAGAACCTTCTCCAAAATCGACCACATATTTGGACAAAAAGATAGTCTCAATAGATACAAGAAAATTGAAATAACACCTTGTATCTTATCAGACCACCACGGAATAAAGCTGGTCTTCAACAGCAAAAGAATCAACAGAAAGCCTACACACACATGGAAATTGAACAGCTCCTTACTGGATGACCACTGGGTCAGGGAAGAAATAAAGAAGGAAATCAAAGACTTCTTAAAATCCAATGACAATGAAGACACAACATATCCAAACCTATGGGATACAATGAAAGCTGTGCTACTAGGAAAGTTCATAGCACTAAGTGCATTCAAAAAGAAAATTGTGACAGCTCATATTTGTGAATTAACAGCTAAGCTGGGTGAATTGGAAAAAAAAGAAGCAAATGCGCCCAAGAGGAGCAGAAGGCAGGAAATCATCAAACTTAGGGCTGAAATCAACAACTTTGAATCAAAAAGAACTATACAAAGAATCAATGAAACCAAGAATTTGTTCTTTGAGAAAATCAACAACATAGACAGACCCCTAGCCAAATTAACTAAAAGGCAAAGAGAAAGAACCCAAATCAACAAAATCAGAAATGAAAAGGGAGAAATAACAACAGACATTGAGGAGATCCAGAAAATATTCGGGTCCTACTTTAAAAATCTATACTCCATCAAATTTGAAAACCTAAGTGAAATGGACAATTTCCTCGATAAATTCCACCTACCAAAACTAAATCAAAATCAGATTAACAGCTTAAACAGCCCAATAACCCCTAAGGAAATAGAAACAGTCATTAATAATCTCCCAACCAAAAAAAGCCCAGGGCCAGATGGCTTTAGCAATGAATTCTACCGGACCTACAAAGAGGAACTAACACCAATACTCTTCAAACTCTTCCAGCACATAGAAACAGAAAGAACACTGCCAAACTCATTCTAAGAGGCCACTGTCATTCTGATTCCTAAACCACACAAAGACCCAACAAAGAAAGAGAACTTCAGACCAATCTCCCTCATGAACATAGATGCAAAGATACTTAATAAAATACTAGCAAACCGAATTCAAGAACACATCAAAAATATCATACATCATGATCAAGTAGGCTTCATCCCAGGAATGCAGGGATGGTTCAATATATGAAAGTCTATCAATGTAATTCACCATATAAACAAGATGAAAGAAAAAAAAAAACACATGATAATCTCGCTAGATGCAGAAAAAGCATTTGACAAAATCCAACACCCCTTCATGCTAAAAGTTCTGGAGAGAATGTGCATACAAGGATCATACCTAGAAAGAATAAAAGCAATATACAGCAAGCCAGTGGCCAACATCAAATTAAATGGAGAGAAGCTTGAAGCATTTCCTCTAAACTCAGGGACAAGACAAGGATGTCCACTTTCACCATATCTCTTCAATATAGTACTTGAAGTTCTTGCTAGAGCAATAAGACAACTAAGGGAAATCAAAGGGATAAACATTGGAAATGAAGAAGTCAAATTATCACTATTCGCAGATGAAATATTAGTATACATAAGTGACCCGAAAAACACCACCAAAGAACACTTACAGCTGATAAACAACTTCAGCAAGGTGGCTGGATACAAAATTAACTCAAAAAAATCAGAAGCCCTTCTTACACAAAAAACAAGCATACCGAGAAAGAAATAAGGGAAACAACCCCCTTCACAATAGCCACAAACAATATAAAATACCTGGGGGTAACTCTAACCAAGCAAGTAAAGGACCTATACAACCAGAACTTCAAGCCCTTGAAGAAAGAAATGGAAGAGGCATTTAGAAGATGGAAAGATCTCCCATACTCATGGATAGGAAGGATCAACATAATAAAAATGGCTATTCTACCAAAAGCAATATATAGATTCAATGCAATTCCTATCAAAATACCAACACAATTCTTTATAGACCTGGGAAAAGCTATACTCAACTTCATATGGAACAACAAAAAGCCCAGAATAGCTAAATCAAATCCTGTACAATAAAAAAGCATCTGGAGGTATCACCATCCCAGATTGCAAGCTGTACTACAGAGCAATAACAATAAAAACAGCATGGTACTGGTACAGAAACAGACCAGTGGATCAATGGAATCGAATTGAGGACCCAAACATGGACCCACACACCTATGGCCAACTAATCTTTGACAAAGAAGCCAAAAACGCACAATGGAAGAAGGACAGCATCTTCAACAAATGGTGCTCGTCCAACTGGATGTCCACTTGCAAAAGAATGAAATTAGACCCATACCTATCACCTTGTACAAAACTTAATTCCAAGTGGATCAAAGACCTTAACATAAGGCCGGCCACACTAAAGATACTAGAAGAAAAAGTAGGAGAAACCCTCGAACTCATTGCCACAGGTGACAACTTCCTGAATAGAACACCAACAGCTCAGGACCTGAGATCAACAATCAATCAATGGGACCTCATGAAACTGAAAAGCTTCTGTAAGGCAAAAGACACTGTCATTAGGACAAAGCAGCAACCAATAGACTGGGAGAAAATCTTCACCAACCCCACATCTGATAGAGGGCTATTATTTAAAATCTACAAAGAACTCAAGAAACTAAATGCCAAGAAACCAAATAATCTAATCAAAAAATGGGAGACGGAGCTAAATAGAGAATTCACAAAGGATGAATCCCTAATGGCCGGGAGTCACCTGAAGAAATGCTCAACATCCTTATTCATCAGAGAAATGCAACTCAAGACGACCCTGAGATTCCATCTCACACCTGTCAGAATGGCTAAGATCAAAAACTCAAATGACAGCACATGATGGCGAGGGTGTGGAGAAAGGGGAACCCTACTCCATTGCTGGTGGGAGTGCAGGCTTGTGCAACCACTATGGAGGTCTGTCTGGAGATATCTTAGAAACCTTGGAATAACTTTGCCTCAGTACCCAGCCATACCACTTCTGGGTATACACCCAAAGGACACCTCACGGAGACATGGGGAAGTCTCCTCATCTATGTTCATAGCAGCCTTATTTGTAATAGCTAGAAACGGGAAACAACCCAGATGTCCCTCAACTGAATAATGGATTAAAAAACTGTGGTACATCTATCTATACAATGGAATATTACTCAGCTATAAGAAACAATGAAATCATGCAATTTGCAACCAAATGGATGGAACTAGAGAAGCTCATCCTGAGTGAGCTAACCCAGACTCAGAAGGATGCACATGACATCTATTCACTTATAGTAGTATTTTAGCTATATCGTACAGGATATCTGTACTACAACCAACAAACCAAAAGGAACATGGACATAAACATTTTTTTTTCATTTCTTTTTCTTTTTCCTTTTCCTTTTTTTTCTTTTTATTTTCCTCACCTTTTGTTGTTGTTGTTCTTCGTTTTTGTGGGTTTGTGTGTCTGTTGGTCTTTTTTTTAGTTTTCCCCCTGTAGCAAGGAGACACCTTTCACTGGCAGTACTGCCTTGTAGGACCCCGGTGTATGAAGAGGATCTTGGCCCTCATATGACTCCTGATCTGTGGTGAGAGACTGTTATGCTGGGACACTCCACCCCACAGGATTAAGACGGAAGTGTCAGTGGGTAGAGCATGGGAGGATGGGGATGGGAAGCAGGAAAAGAGGACAATATGTTAAGGATGTAACCTGTAGCAACAAACAAATAAATTTATTAATTAAAAAAAAGCAGGTAACAACGTTAAAAACTGTAAATAAAATAAAGGATACAGCCATTCAACCTGGTTTTATAAACCTCCAAGTGTCGAAAAAATGTAGAGCTAAGGTAAAATACAGGAGAAATGTGGTGTTAACCCCTGCCTTTAACTTCAGCAGAGATGGGAGGAGCACCATAGAGTTAGTGGACTTATAAAATCTAGAGTTACACAGAAAAGAGAGGTGAGGGTACACACCCTTAATCCCATCATTCAAGAAGAGTACACCCTTAACCCCAACACACTAGAGACAGAAACAGGCAGATCTCAGAGCTCAAGGTCAGCCTGATACAAAACAAACTCTAAATAGAGGAAAACTTCGATCCAGGAGTGGTGGAACACATCTTTAATCCCTTTAGATGGGAACCACAGGTCTCTGATCCCAATAATTAGAATGCAGAGACACACACATAGGATTTGGAAGGACCTAAGTTTAAAATCTACTTACAAAAGGCCCACTCAATACAAACAAATTGTCCTTCGAGATCCCAAAATATACACTAAAGCTGGTTTAGCTCCAAAATAACAAAATAATTTCTTCTTTAAACCAGATTGAAAGATAACACTTTATATATTTTCAAAAAACCAAATTTGCTTCAGGAGAAATATTACCTACCCCCCCCAAAAAAAAGAGGGTGATTGTCCCTGAGTGAGGATTAGGGCAGGGCTCTGTCCTTATCTTTCCAGGAGAATCAAAGCATCCATTCAAGGAACCCAGGGACAACTGGACAACGGAAACCTCAGCAGAAAACAGAACCAGACACCAAAAGAAGAAGAGTGACCCAGATGATTCAGCCTGACAGACTCCCTCAATAGCTGTCTCCATGTAAAGCCTACAACCACAACAACTCAATATCGCTAAGACCGTTCAGCTCTACGCAATGCCCTAGCCAGAACCTCAGTAAAGCCTGGAAGTTCAGCTTCTGCCTACAAACTCCTTAGGACATCTAAACAGTTGAGAACAGAAGGACTGAACATAAAAGGATTGTACTAACATTTTTAACCATTTTTCCATTTTGGTTCGGGTCCCAAACAGGTTTACTACGACCCAAATCAGCAGGAAGTCATTTTAAGAGAGCGACGTCCCATGCCCAGAGGGTGGGGAGGGTGTTTCTCCGCCCCCCCTTTTGGTTATTTGAAGGACAACTGAAAACTTTGTTATTTAGGGGAAGAGATTAAAAGTTGTTAAATGGTCCTGTTTAATGGGTTTTGGAGGTTAGACCCAGGGTATTCCTTCTTTCCTTTTTCTGTATCGTTCTTTATCTCCTATGTAGGAATGCATGGACCTGAGAAAAATTGAGACATAGACATAGCACAGGAAGGACCAAGAAGAAGGGTCAGATTATTGAATATGCCCTTATACCTTTGTATATTGATACAAAATTAGTAATATGTTGGGCTAAAGTGGTATTGACCATTGTTTGTTGTGCAAAAATAAGATTGTATTGGACTATGTCAGTATTGATATTTGTATATTGATACAAAATTAAGAGTATATTTAGCCACATTTGAATAGATCTTTGTATGTTGATACAAAATTAAAGGTAACGCTTCCTAATGGTATCGTACCTAGAGATACTTAAAAATGAAATGTGAAGCTCTGGCCTCTTGATACCAACCGTCTTAAACTGTTTAGGATAGTTAAGAAAAACAAACTCCTAGTCATGCATGCATGTCACCTTGTTAGCTACTATGACAGTCTATCACAGATATTCTCTAAGCTACTCAG
>CAJQZJ010037491.1:1653859-1685773 GCA_907164525.1 Lophiomys imhausi | reverse complement strand
AAAAAAAAATAAAGTAATTATATAAAATAAAAAAATAAAGAAATGAGGAAATCATGCAGATAGAAAACAAATGCATGGAGCTAGAAAAGCTCATCATAGGTGATCTGTCGCAGTCCCAGAAATATAAACATGGTATGTACTCCCTTATAAATAGTTATTAACCATATATCACAGGGTAACTATCCTACAACCCACAGACCCAAATAGATAGGAACCTAGCATATCTATCTAGGAAAAATTTCACCCACCAGTGAATCATAGAATCTGCTGCAGGTTAGTGGAACATCTTACCCTAGATGGTGTGCTATATCAAGCCCCAGTACAAGTGGAAGCTCTTGGCCTTCACATGACTGAATAACTGAGGGAGTATGATATGTGAGGGCCCACCTCAACTGAGGAGAAGGAGACTGCCAAGTAGCGGAACAATGAGGAAGGGACGAAAGGAGTGAGGTCCAGAAGAGGCAGAGGGAAGAAACTGTGTTCTAGACGTAACTTGAAAAAACAAAATAATATGTTTTAAAGAAAAGAGTTAAGAAGGTTAAAAATGTAATAAATATACAATATAAAAATTTCAAACTATAATTAACCTATGGTATACTTGCCTTACTGGCATGAAAGGAAAATGGACTTAATTTCAGATTGGAATGTTAGACTGCAGGTGGCCACATAGCTTACACAAACTTGATAGCAGCTTAAAACGTGTTGTTGTTGTTGTTTTTTTGTAGATATAGATGATATTTTCATGGTTTGGTATTAAAAAGCAGGTAAGAGGTTTAACATACTGTAAATAAATTAAAGGTTACTGCAGTTCAACTTGGTTTCCTAAACCTCCAAGAGTTGAACAAATTTGGAGCTAAGGTAAAATATATGAAATGCATGGTGTTAACCCATGCCTTTAACTCCAGCAGAGACAGGAGGATCACTATATAGTTAGTTGTCTTATAATTTCTAGAGTTATAAGGAACAGGGTGGTGATGGTGCACACCCGTAATCCCATCATTTGAGAAGGATACACTCTTAATCCCAACACACTAGAGACAGAAACCTGCAGATCTCAGAGTTCAAGGCCAGCCTGACACAAAGCAAGCTTTAAATAGAGAAAAACTTCGATCCAGGGGTAGTGGTGCACATCTTTAATCCCATCAGTTGGGAACCAAATGCATTTGATCCCAATACTTAGAATGTAGAGACAGGCACATTGGATTTGGAAGGATTTAAGTTTCAAAGCTATTCACAAAAGGCATGCTGAAATTCAACACGAATTGTCCTTTGAGATCTCAAAATATAAACATTAAAGGTTTGTTTAGTTCCAAAATATCAAAATAATTTCCTTTTTAATCTTCATTGAAAGATAATACTTTTTATATTGTCAAAAAACCAAATTTGTTCCAGAAAAAATATTACCTGCCCCCCCCCAAAAAAAAAGTAGGGTCCCAGAGTTAGGATTAGGGCAGGGCTCTGTTCTTATCTTTCCAGGATATTTAATGCATCCATCTGAGGAACCCAGGGACAACTGAACAACTGAAACCTGAGAAGAAAACAGATCAGACACCAAAGAAGATAAGTATCCCAGACAATCCAGACTTGCAGACTTCCTCAAAAACTGTTTCCTCAAATATCTGCAACCACAACTCAAAATTGCTAAGATTGTTCAGCTCCACAGACTGTTCCATCCAGAACTTCAGTAAAGTCCTGATGTTCAGCCTCTGTCTACAAACTTCTTAGGACATTTAAATAGATGAGTACATAAGGACTGAACATCAAATGATTCTATTAACATTTTTTAACCATTTTTCCATTCTTATTTGGGCCCCAAACAAGTTTACTATATCCCAAATCAGCAGGAAGTCATTTTAAGAGAGCAACATCCCATCTCCAGAAGCTGGGGTGGCTGTTTTCCCCCCTTTGGTCATTTGATGGTTTATAGATAATCTTGTTATTTAGGGGGAGAGATTACAGGCTGTTAAATGGTCTTGTTAAATAGGTTTTGGAGGTTAGATCCAAAGACTTCTCTCTTCTTCTTTTCTGTATCCTTCTTTCTCTCCTATCTAGGAGTGAACAGATGAGAAAAAAATGGGATATAGACATAGATATAGAAATGATAACGAAAAAAGGACAGATTATTGAATATGCCCTTATACCTTTGTATATTTATACAAAATTAAGATTATATTTGGCTAAATTGGTATTGATTTTTGTATATTGATACAAAATTAAGATTATATCTGGCCACATTGGTATCTATCTTTGTATACTGATACAAAATTAAGGTTAACTCTTTTTAAGGTATTGTACCTAGGTAATGCTTAAAAATGAAATGTGAAGTTTTGGCCTTTTGCTACCAACCATCATAAACTGTTTAGGATAATTAAGGAATGCAAACTAATAGTCATTCAAGCATGTCATTTTGTTAGGTACTAGGGTAGTCTATCACAGTTATTTTCTAAGCTAATCAGAAATGTGGTTGCTAAGAGACAAGCAACATTTGCTTATCCAAATATAAGAGATAGATAGGTAGTTCAAAAACCTCAAGAGATCTGTAGAATATGACATTCAAAGATATTTTCTTTTTTTTTTTTGGTTTTTCGAGACAGGGTTTCTCTGAATATCTCTGGCTGTCCTGGACTCGCTTTGTAGACCAGGCTGGCCTCGAACTCACAAAGATCCGCCTGCCTCTGCCTCCCAAGTGCTGGGATTAAAGGCGTGCGCCACCACCACCCGGCAAAGATATTTTTTTAATTTAAGATTTTTTTTTATATCTAGACATGTCAGCTCCTGACAGCACCCCCTATTGTACTCCGAGTAGAAGATGAGCATCAAAGAATCTCCAATTGGAGATGGTTGAATTAGTGGCAAGCCTATCTTTTGGCAAGAAAAATCTCTTGCTTCAATTGTAGACAGAATGCTGTCCAAACAGGGCAAAAGTTGGAAGCAGGTAAGTCCACAGCCTAGCTCTGCCAAGACATGGTAGGCAAGTCCTTCATAGTTCCTGCTTTACAATCAATGTCTATCAGAGAAACAGGGTCCAACGACTGAAGATAGATGCTGTAATGTATGGAGAGAAAATTGGAACTGTCCAGGCAGCCTCTGGTATGTCATTTCTTAGTTTTGGAAGTTGCTGGCCCTGCACTTCCTCTATAATCAGATATATTTATCCCTCTCAGGTCTCTGAGGTGGCTGAAGACTAGATAGCTAGAATCTCATAGATAAATTTTGAGTTGTTTAGGAATTAAGAGGGTGTTCTGGATCTAAGAAGATGTTTTTAAAATTGTGATGCAAGTTAGGATGGAAGCTGAGTTGGATATAGAACTTTAAACTCGTGGAGATGGTTAGATAGCAGAATGTTAAAGTCAGGTGCCAAATACATATGGACTGGACATTGGAAGTGTATGCTAAGCTCTATAACTCTCATAATTGTGACCTAATTATTTCTGTTGTTTTGTATCGTATTTATTGTTATAAGAGAAAGAGCCATTTGTTGGATTGAAAGGAGGAGCTGTTGGAAAATATAATCCTTAAACTTAAAAAAAAAAGGAAGTGGATGGGGGTGATGAAAGGGAAGAGTTTGGGAGGGTGGGACTGGAGAGAGGAGTAGGGAAGGGATTGTGATTGAGATGTAACCTGAAGAAATGATAAACAAACAAACAAACAAACAAACAAACAAACAAATAAATAAATAAATAAATAAATAAATAAATAAATAAATAAATAAATAAAAATGAAACTCTAAGAAGTGAAGAGCTGTCAGACAACATTTTAACTTTGAACAAACCAATAGTCCTTGTGGTATAGCACCTCAATTCGATATACATTTCAATATAATGCAAAGAGGTGAAAACATACCCTCATTAATTATAAAGTTTTATGTTACTAACCACTTAGTTCCTATGGTTACAACTCTATGAAATTATAAAATAGGCACTTTATGGTTTTGGAGACAAGAATAAATTAGCTGTTAGAGAATTCATGAATGCTAATAACTCATTTACTTATAATGCTTGTAATTAATTGGTATAAAATAAACTACTGCAGTCTTGAAATGAATAGGATATTTAAAGGCCAAAATTGCTCTCAGCTCTCATTTAAATCTCCAATCAAACAAGAAACATTGCAGATATCAATTAAAACCTTCTAAATTATTCTCTAGCTAAACTTGGCCAAAAATAGTAAATTTGCTTCCTATTAAATGCTATGATCTATACTCTGTGATTAAGTTATTATAAATCTGTAATTTCTAAGGTTTTGGATCACCAAGATAATGCTTATCATTTATGAAATACAACAAAGTAGAATGAGTCATTTGCACACTAAGATAATTTCTTGTTTTATGTTTAACAATGAATCTTCACTTTTTCCCTTCACTGGAAATGCCAACTGACATCATGTGTTAAATCATGTTTAACACTAAAGATATGAAATTCAATTATAAAGACCATTTCTCAATGGCAAATATGGCTTCAAACAATAAATCTCAACAAAAACACTACAGTGTATCTATACATAATGAAAACACCCCAATAAACAATTTTCCATTTAATATTTTATTATAAAATGATACAAGATTTCACCATGGTATATATGATTTAGATTTAAAAATTTTCAACCACAAAATATATGACTTATTCATTTCTGGAATTGTCTATGTAATAATTTTGAACTCTTGTTAACTGCAGGAAACTGTAGAAAATAAAATTTCTTGTAATGTTTTATTAGAAGTGTATTGCCAGGTAGATTCATTCTATCAAAATGACACATTTATGATATTCTGCTTATTCTTTTCTTTCATTTTATAAGTTTATTTGTTTATTTTTTAAAATCATAGCCCCCTTTCTCCCCTCCTCTGGGTCCTGCCCTCCCACCTCTTCCCTCTATTCCCTCTCCCCAATATTTAAATAATGTTATTATTTCATTACAGAAATTTTCAATAAGCATCAATATCAGTGCTGCTGTATAACCAGGGCTCCATCACTGAGTAACTTTGGGAAACTGTATATATTCCTGCTTAGCTATGGACACTATATTAGAAGATCCTCTATGAATACCTTACAGACACATACACAGAGACAAATACACACTTATGTGCACACATGTATGCTCACTCACACACACAGACATGCACACTCACAAGGACATAGAGCTACAACTTTAAGGTTATTTTAAGGTCTGGAGAGAGAACTCAGCAGATAAAAGTACTTGCTACCCAAGCCTGATGGTCTGGGTTTCACCCATGGAACTCACCTAAAATAACCAAGTGTGTGAACCACACCTATAATCCCAGAATTCCCACAGGGAGATGGGAGGTGGAGACAAGCTCTAAGTCAGATGCCCTTAAATTTACAGTAGAGAAGAAGCAACAGGAGACATGCTACCTTTCCAAGTTGGAAGGCAAGAATTAACCCCTGAAAGTTGTCCTCTGACTGTACACATACACAAAACATGGCACATGTACATTCATATAAAAAATCAATAAATTAAATGAATACCACTTTATACATTAGGCTTAGTAAGAGATTAATAGCTGATAATAAATATCATCATAACATATAATAATATAATACAGGTTATATGAATGTGATCATTCCCAAAGTATCTCTTTGTACTATACCTACCCATGTGATGCTGCCAGATGATGTTGTGCCTACACAATGAAATGGACATAAAGTGAATGATGTAGGCATTATGATGCAGTATTGAAAAGCTGTAATAAGGGTTACTTGAACATAGGATTATACTATTGATAGTCTGATAATCAAGACAACGTTTAAGTGACTAATGTCCATGTACCTCGCCCAGTAGAAATCCACTGGATCATTCATATCCCAGGTGTTATGGAAGAGGATGGCATGAAGTTTCGTTATGCTGCTTAGAAACATGAACAATTTAACACATAAAACTTATGAATTATTCATTTCTGGAATTTTCCAGTGATTATTTTTGGATCATAGTTTATCACAGGGAACTGAAACTGTGGGAATTAAATATTCAAATAAAAGGAGAGTTCTATAATGCTTTTTTGAAGCTATATCTTTCTATTTTTTTCTGTCATGCAATAAAATACATCCACACATTCAATTCTGACCTTAATATGAAAACGAACTGTTTATAAAAACATCAAAAATCTATTTAAATGCACTACATATATCAACAATATGCAAATAGGTTTAAAAGATGAATATATATACTTTTTCCAAAATTGATTGATTGCTATATTTACCATCTCACATGTTCCTTATAGAAGACAGTTTTGACCCTTCCGCCTTGGAGCACTGGGGTCAGTGTTGTTTCAAATTTGAGTGGGCTGTAACTGTTTTAAAATTTATGTGATACAAATTTTGAGAGTAGTTTATAAGAAGTGACACACAGAAAGGGGTATTCTGGGATATCTGCTTAGACTCCTGAACTAGAATGCAAGCATACAACTGTTTTAAGGTCTCCATGAAGAATCATGAGAAAGCTCAAAACAAAACCAAAGCAATCTAACAAAAAACAAAAACAAAACAAACCAAATCAAAACAAACAAAAAAACATGTGAAGGAACCAGATGGAAAGTCCCTGAGAATATATGTAGTGCAAGAAAGGTCTAGCAGCATTAATATTTCTAGAATCCTGGTTGTAATCAGCATCTGAACACAAACACATAGGAGACTCTGAGTCAAACCCACCTAGGTGATCCATCCCTGACAGTCACAACCTACAGATTCTATGGCACATGGGGAAATGAGTGTTGTTCTAAGCCAATTAGTTTATGATGTAACATGTTCTACTGCAAGAAGAGCTAGTACACTTGGTACAATTCCATAATTTTTAATAATGATACTATTTTCTGTGTCACAGGAAACTCACCACAGTTTTTTTTTTATATTTTGCTTTTAAATTAAAGGAAAAATAAGGTGAAGCAGATAAACTGTCTCAGAATTTACAAGCTTTAGGATTTGTAATAGATGAATTGCATAATTGCTCCAAGAAAATAATTGCTAAGCCATTTGGAGTATAGGGTTTTACATTATTTCTTGAGTTGTGTAAAATGAATATTAGACATTTTGGCACCTGTTATTTTACTACTTACTGATTACAAAATCCTTATTGTAATTTTAGTAATGAACAATGTATGGCTTCTCAGGTAGAGTCCTATTTCTATAATCAAAAGCAGCCATAATATTTATGAACAATCAGATTTCCTTGAAATACATGTTCCAGGTGCTGGAGACATAGTTCCATGGTTAAAAGAACTTGTTATTCTTCCAGAGGATCCAGATTCATTTCCCAGAACCCAGGTTTAGCTCTCATCATGCACATCAATCAGCTCATTCTGGCCCATAGCTCTAGTTCCAGGGGGTCTGAAGCCTTCTTCTGGCCTCTTCATATATCTACACACATGGGATGTACCTTACATATATTCAGGTACACACACATACACATAGAATATAATAAATGATTGTTTCTATGGTAGATTGAATAAGAATGACTCTTAGGCTTATTCCTAGTTGACCACATGTTTAAGAATGATCAGGAGGTGTGGCCTTATTGGAAGAGGTTTATCACTAGGGATGGGCTTTGTTGTTTCAAAAGCCCACACCAGACCCGCTTTCATTTTCTCTCTGGATCAGGATGTAAGCTCTTAGGTGCTGATCTTGAGCCATGCCTGGCTGCCTACTGCCATATTCCCTGCCATGTTAATCATGGGCTAATCCTCTGAAACTGCAAATATGCTCCTAATTACAAGTTTTCTCTATAGGTTGCCCTGGTTATAGTGTTTTATAGAAGGCAGAAGTTTGTACTATGGAGTGGCATATTTCAAACGACAGCAGGGGCATGCTCTTGGTTGAAGGGATATGGAGGACATTGGAATATTGGAGTAGGATAGCAGTTGAATGGGCCATCCTAATAAGAGCACAGAAAATAGTAGTACTCCCCAGTTTCATAGGGGAAGAATTTTAGCAAGTGGCCTATATACCATTCTTATATTTTTGCAAAACTGTGTTTGGTTTTTGTTCTTGTCCAAAACTCTACCTAAGGATAAATTGATGACTTTTGGACTAATGTCTTTAGCAAAGTTGATTTCAAGGCAGCCTAGCATTGTCTGTGTGATGTGGTCATTAGTGATCATTCTTGTGCAGATCTAAAATTAAAAAGAGGCAGCAGGGTGGAGAAGAAATATAAAATGTAAATGGACTATAGGGAGTGGTATCCCCAGTGTATGATCCCACCCATCTAATCCTGTAACCTATAAAAGGAATAGGCTTTAGGATTTCCTCTGCCTAAAAACCATCAAAAAGTCAAACTTATGCAAGTGTAAGTCACTGAAAGGTCCAGGTTTCAGCCCAAGCAAGCAATAGAACTTGGTAACTTCAGCCATGTCATTCTGGCTATAGAGTCAAAGAAAAAAAAAAAAGAATGATGAAATGGCTTATCTTTCCCCATGGTTAAGGAGAACTGCTGAGACCAAGCTAGTGACATGGTAGTCCCTGCATGGACACCCAGAGAGGTCATTATGTAAAACTGAATATGATATCTGGACTGCATTGAAGACCTAAGGTGTTGGAGATGCCAGAGCCATGGTATACTTGCCAAGGAGAACTGAAGACAGGATAAGGAACCAGCCCAAGAGAGATAAGTATGTTTCAGCCAACAAAGCTGGTATGAAAAATCATCAAATATGCCCTTTGACATCATGCATAGAGATACAGAATTTGGAGTTTGCCCTGCTGGGTTTTGGTCTTGTTGTGGTCCAACATTTCCTCACAATACTCCTGTTTGGAATGCTAATATATATTCTGTGTCTTTGTATGTTAGAAGTATGTAATTTCTTTTATGATTTTACAGAGGCCTACAATTAAGAGATTTCTTTGAGTCTCAGAAGAGATTTTGAACTATGGACTTTTAAATAGTCTTGAGACTGAAAGACTATGGGGACTTTTCAATTTGGACTATGCATTTTGCATTTTGATATGGCTGAAAACCTATGGGGGGCAGAGTAGAATGTGATGGTTTGATTGAAAATGACCCTCATAGGACAATATGTTTTAAATGCTTGGTTCACAATTAGTAGAACTGTTTGGGAAGTATGAGAAGGTGTAGCCATGTTGGGATAGGTGGGGCCTTATTGGAGGAGGTGTTTCAGAAGTTTGAGCTTTAGAGATTTCTTTGCCTGAAACTTGCAGATTAAATATGAGTACTCAGTTACTTCTCTAGCACCATGCCTACCTGACTGCCACTATATACCCTGCCATGATTATGGACTAACAATCTGAAACTGTTGTTATGCTTTCTTAATATGTTTCCTTGATCATGGTGTTTTATCATGGCAACAGAACAAAAACTAAGAGACTGAGTAAGATTCTACCCTCTAGTTGCCAAGGTTATTGACTCTGACCTTGGCTAAATTAATAATTGTTCTGACCCTTTGTTTCTGTATTTGTGTGACGGGTATTCTTGGTTGTCAGCTTGACTACACCTAGAATTAAACTAAAATCCAAAATTGCTTAATTTGAAGTAGGTATATTTACTTCTAATCTGGATCTTTGAGGTGGGAAGACATGTGCCTTTAATCCAGATCTTCAGGCAGGAAGAAACACCTTTAATCTGAGCCATACCTTCTATTGCAAGCCTACATAAGCACATGGAAGAAGGAAACTTTTGCTCTTAGCCTATTTGTCCTTGACTTGCTATCAAGGTTATCCCTTTACTGACATTGGAGCCTACTTCTTTAGGATTACCAGTATATACTGTGGACCAGCTGAGACAGCCAGCTATGTAGACTGTGTAACAACTGGATTCTTGGATTTTCTGTTCATAACCAGTCATTTTTGGAATAGCTGTACCATAGCCTATAAGTCTTTCTAATAAACTGTGTGTGTGTGTGTGTGTGTGTGTGTGTGTGTGTGTGTGTGTGTTAATTTTATGAGTTCTGTTGCTCTAGAGAACCCTGACTAATACAAACCGGATGTGTATTAATACAGTTTCTATGTAGATAATGTGGTTGTGAGAATTGTGAGTATTAAGCACCTAGTAGAGCATGTAGGGAAAGTAGTTTCTGGGAGGGTGATTGTGCTATCTCTCTGTTCTTAGGATCTTATTATGAAAGCTCGATGAGATCACAAACAAATCTACGAAAGGATGTACATGGAGAGATTAAGATTCAGGTAAAGGTAGGCTTGAGGCAGAGATGATTCTCCTGAGTTATTTATTTGCTTCATGGCCTCAAGGAAAGGCACTAGTATTTTTTCTAGAGTGATAAAAAGATTGGCTGTGTGTTTATTTCATGTATATCTGAAATTATGACTTCATGGGTAAGTACTTTCTTGAGAAATCTCATAGACCAACCTCATTGAAACTCTTCCCAAGTGATTCTAGATTGTGTCAGTTTTACAAAACTATTCACAACACCATCAATTTTCATGTTAGAACATAAACATACCACTTTTACACCATAACCTTCCATCCTTTTCTCCAACAAAGTCTCCTGTTTATCTCATAATATAAAAATACAGTACAATTTTAAAAGTCACCAATGTTTTAAAAAATTCTGATGCTTTTTTAAAAAAAGTCTTTCAGTTCTGATCTCCTATATATTGAAAAACAAGTCACCAGCACCCATCATATAATGATACAGCATAAACATTCTTATTCATAAAGAGACAAATCAAGGCATAAAAAGGATTAATCAAACCAAAGCAAACCCCCCAGTAGGGTGAACAACAAGTCATATAGCTCCATGCCCAACATTTGTGGTTCCTGATAAAATTGTCTTGGCTCCAAAAGTCTCAAGTTGCCCCAATCCTCCAGCTCCATTGTACCCAGCACACTCAGATTCCTTACTGGGCTAATTTCATTTCATTTGCACAGCTTTCCCAGGCATCTCCAGCATTCTATAGTCTCCACAGCAAATTAGGTTTTGCTTTCACAGCTTTACCAATTGCCTTTCAGGTCCTCCTTGCAGGGAATCCAATCCTACCACAGAGTGCCAGCCTCATCTGCTCTCCATGATCTCCTCAATCTTTTGTCTTTTTTTTCAAAGTCAGTGCCAATGGAAAACACTGCCAAGTTTGGTTGCAGGGTAGAGATCTAACCTGGTCCTGTTGGACCACAGATGAATCAGCTTCTGTGTGCTGATCCTAAGGAAAAAGTTTCTATTGTCTCTGTGTAGAATGCCAAGTTTCTCATTAAGAGCACTAATCTTTGTGATCTCATCTCCAGAACCTTAATTTTAAATTATCTCATGCACCTTTCTTTATCAGACAAATCAGTCTTTTAGGTTCAGCTTCATTCAAGTTCTCAGGACATGAGCAAAATGAAGTCATATACTTGCTCAAAATATCACACCAATAGCCCCTAGACCATTTCCCAATCCAGGAAGGAAGTCCTCATTTCCTACTGATATATTATGAACCAGGTCACAACTGCCTACTTTACTCTTAACATTCTTATCTTTGAAGCTACCACAAAAATAGCCCATTAAGCTCTACCCATAGCATATAATGAACATTCTAGCCTGAAGTTCTCAACTCTTTTACGTTTCCCCTCTCAAAATAATTCCAAAGGTCTGAAAATCAGATGATTATATTTATCATACCAAAGTCCCACTTCTTGCTTTTGTCTCAGCCTCCTTTCCTCTTACTGTGATAAAAACACACTGAAAAGTGCAACCTTAAATTGGAAAGGGTTTGTCTTACAATCCTATCATTTCATGGAAATCAAGGAACCATGAACTGGAGAGTATGGAGTACCCACAGTGTCTAAGTCTTCCCACTGTAATTAATAACTTAGATAATCCCCAAGATACATGTCAATGGCCAAACACAATCTCTACAATTCCTCATTGGTACTTCCTTCCAAAATTTTAGATTTTGTCAAATTGACAAAATTTTCATAAAATGAATAAAATCTCATTTCATATTTATATTTTCAAAAATATACAGCTTGGCTATTTAAGGTAAACTTGTCAATTAGGAAATGAAATTTATTGATTTCCTTTTGTATCACTAAATACATAATTAAACTCTAGGAAGAGCTAACAAAAATAAATTGAAGTCACTTTTGCCCTTGTAAAGATATGCTTGGAAACTTTTTTTAAAAAGATGAAACTTCTTGCATCCCACTCCAAGAATCTTAAATGTTGTAGATCTTATATAAAATCTAGAAAACGCCAACACCCTAGACCCACAGGCAAGTAGATCTACATGAATTGGAGGCCAGCATAGTGAGTTCCAGGACATTCAGGGCTGTTACACAGAGAAACCCTGTCTCTAAAAACAAAAAACAAACAAGCAAAAAAAAAAAAATCGAGAAAACTTCATTTGCAATATCCTTCCAAGATAATTCTGGTGCAAGTGATTCTTGAATCAACTTCTTCACTTCTATAGATAAGTACATTGATGCAAGTGATTTTCATCATAATACATTGAAATCCTCCAGGAAGTTGATTCTGATCTTCCATTTAATATCTTCTTTATCACTTATTGAACTCACTCCCAGTGGTACATTAGATAAAAATCTTGGCATGGCAATATCAATTTCCTGCTTTCAATTTTCCTTGGCATTGAATACAATTTTATTGTGAAATGATATTTTCAAAGAAATGGATGGAACAGAAAATTATTATAGTAAACAAAATAAACTCAAAAAAAGAAATATTTTTCTCCCATGTGGATCATAGATTCTTAAAAAATTATTTGGTATTGTTGAGAGTTTTGCCTGTACACATATAGGTGTACCCCCATGATTGCCTGGTGCTTGAGGAGTTCAGAAGAGGGTGTTGGATCCCCTGGAACTGGAGTTACAGACAGTTATTAGCTGCCATGTGGGTGCTGGAAACCAAAACCTGGTTCATTAGAAGAACAGACAGTGTTCAGAACTGCTGGAACATTTCTTCCCATTGTGTTATTTTTTAAACCCAGATTCTATAAATATGTATCTATGGGTGTGTGATGGGGTATAGGTCATGAAACTAGGATAGGGATCATAAGAATGGTATATAAGATCTTTAAGGGAAAGTAAAATAAAAGAAGGAGGTAGAAAACATGTGACATAAAAGCAGAAGTGGGGCATTTGAGGGGGTGTGAAGATGATGAGAAGGGGAGGGGAGATTAAGAAAATGCATGTATCTTCATCAAATGGTGCTGGTCTAACTGGATGTCAACATGTAAAAGAATGCAAATTGACCCATACTTATCACCTTTCACAAAACTTAAGTCCAAGTGAATCAAAAATCTTAACATAAGGTCCGACACACTAAATCTAATAGAAGAGAAAGTGGGGAAAGGCCTCAAACTCATTGGCACAGGTGACAACTTACTGAAGAGAACATCAGTAGCTCAGGCTCTAAGATCAACAATCAATAAATGGGACCTCATGAAACTGAAAAGCTTCTGTAAGACAAAGGAAACTGTCATTAGAACAAAATGACAATCTACAGATTGGGAAAAGCTCTGTACCATCCCCACATCTGACAGAGGGCTAATTTTTTTTCTCTTGTTGTTTTTCTCATATACCTTGTTTTAACAACAGAAACTCACTAATACAATTTTTGTATGCTTTTGTTTTTGTTTGAGACAAGATATTATTATATAGTCCAGGTTGGTCTCCAACTTACTATGTAGCCCAGACTGACTTTGAACTTGTAATTCTCTTACATTAGTCTCCTGAATGTGAGCTCTGGAATTATGGTTTTGCAGCACCATACCTGGTACAATTATTTCTTGAGATATTTTCTCATTCATAATTTCATGTATGTTGTTATAACATGTGACTTCTTCAAATGTGTGTGGTGTATCACTGAACATTTTAAGGTAACTCTGAATCTTTAGCAATCTGACAAATACAGATGTAATCATAAACCTTTAAAAATAATGTACAACAGTAATGTAAGGTTCTACACCCCTACACTGCATCTCTTTCAGCACCCTTAAGTTCAAACTGTCATTCTTTATACAGACTTCCTGTATAAAGAGAGTTACTTCCTTCTCCTCCCTTATCACACTTCCTAAAAATTACAATGTCACTCATTTGTAGTGATGAACTGCAGTTCAGTGGTGAGCTGTACACACTTATGGAAAGGGACAATGATGTTTGTGGCAGTGAATGATCCACAAGGATCACTCACTATAGCTAAGAAACTCCCTTCTGTGTATTAGCCACATAGAGTTCATGGTACGATTTCATGCTTCAGTGCACTAGCAGAATGACCACATGTCATGAACCTTCAGAATTACTTGAGAGTAATGGGAACTGAATTTCAAACCTATGAATACTCAGTAAAGGTTGGCTATAAATTAACCCTTGTGTCACTTGGCTTAAATCTATTGACTAAGTCCCTACCTACACAAGTAGTCATAATTATCAATTGAAGCCTCTGTGCTTGCAAGATGCAAGTTTATAAAAGGCTGTCTGTCCTATGATCATGATGACTTTGCCCATTTTCCTTAGATCTGTTGTATTATATCTATAAAAATTATCTGTCAGTGATTTTGCCTCCAAGTCTACATTTGGAAAAGTTCAGAAAATTTGCATTGCCAGAATTTAGGGATTTATGTTAGAGGCATCAAGTGGGTCTCTGGTGGGGATGTTGCTACATATTCTACATTGTATAAGGCAGTTTCCTACAACAAGAAATTATCTAGCCTCTGCAGGGAGTTAGATAAATTAAATTAGATTTAGAAAATATATGGGGGTTTCTGATACTGTCTCTTAATTAGGGGCATGAAGATCATTATCAGCATGTGGACTAAAACAGGAAACAAACACGAGACTTAATAGACTGAAAAACAAGGTTGAAGTCAGGAAAAACAGGAAATACTCAATGGACTGAAAAACAAGATTGTCAGAAAAACAGGAAAGACTTAATGGACTAAAAGAAACAAAGTGTCTGACCTGACATTGTTTTCAGCTGCTAAGGGGGCAGAGCCCAAATTAAGCTGAAACAGAGTTCCTCCTATTTAAGGACAGTGCATGGAGCCCAAAAAGAAGAAGAGACCCCTGACGCTAGGGAGCTCCAAGAGTCCTGCTGAAAAAAGTGCTGGCCATCATTTGATGGCCAGATCTCCCTGAGGCAGAATGAAGCTGGTGAGCAAAGAAAGCCTGAGCAAGACACCAAAAGGCCAAGGACTAAACCCTGTGGCTCAGCTTTTGCCTAGGGGTTTTGATCTTTCCGAACAGTGGCCTAAAGGAAACTGTGCCTGGCTTTAAGGACTCTGAGGTAGAGTGACAGAGTTGCTGATGTGAAGGGGCTGGGGTCTCATAGAGAGGAGAAAGCATCAAGCCTTATTTAAGGTGAGACTGCAATAACCAACTTACCCTGATGAACCTGCATCTGAGAGATCCAGAAAAAGGACTGCTAAGTGCCTTAAAGAATCTACAACAAAGACTGTGTTCCTGATGACTGAGGACCTGCCCCAGAGACTGTGTCATTCTAAAAGGTTAGAAAAATTATTATCAATAGGTTTAGTAGATAGGTTAATGGGTTTGTAGGAATTTATAGGATTAATAGTTAAGAAATTGTTGGTGTTTGATACAAATGAATATAGTATAAAATAAGTGTTAAATAATACTTAAAAGTTTGGTTACAGGTGGCACCCAACGTGGTAGGACATTATGGGTAACTTGGCTTTCAAAACTGTAGAGGAGACTGCAAATTTTGAAACTATGGAACCAGTGGTTGACAAAATGGCAATATTTGCAGCTGAATTCTGTCCTATTTTCCTGTCAGACCGGATGTTTTATGTTGTTTTCCTTTTCCTCTTTTATTGGTTTATCATAAAGAAGTCAACCTCACAATTACAAAGTCTACAAATGCAAATTGAGGAACTAAAGAAAAATTTGCCAAAGATGGTAACTGCAATTGACAACTTTTCAATGGTTGAAACAGGGAAGCAGGAGGAGGTGCAGCGCACAGTGTGGCCACGTCTTGCACCTCGTACCTTCCTATCTAAGTCTCCAAAGCCATTGCATGAAACAGCAGAAGATCAGACAAGTAATGGTGTGAAACCAAGTGTGCCCCCAGAGGAGCCACTTGGTACTACACAGGCACCATTAGCTTTTCCAGTCATTTATCAAAATAAGCCTGGTGGTATTAACGAAGGTCAACCAAATCCAGAATTAACATGGTATCCAATTGATATGTTGGATTTGAAACTATTCAAAGAGTGTATTGTGTCTTATGGTATCCATTCAGGCTTTGTCAAGCAAATGCTTAATAACTGGGCAATGCACCATAGAATCATTCCTCAGTATTGGAAGGGACTTGCATTAGCTGTGCTGGAAGGTAGCCAGCAATTACAATGGTTTTCATGGTGGAGACATGAAGCTACAAAGTTAGCACAACAAAATATGGAAAGGGGAATAAATGTTACAACTGATCAAATACTTGGTGAGGGACAATATGCTGACTTAAGGGAACAAATTCATATGGATGACATTGCAGTTGAACAATGCCGTAATACAGCTTTAAGGGACTGGGACAGGATTACAGAAAATGGAGAAAGATATGTTTCATATATTAAGATTAAACAAGGTCCGGGAGAAATCTTTACTGACTTTTTACAAAGGTTAACTTCAGCTGTGGAGAGAGATGTACCAAAACATGATATCAGACAAGAGTTAATAAATACCTTAGCATTTGAAAATGCCAATATCCAATGCCAAAGAATAATTAGACCATTAAAGGCTCGAGGAGCCCCAATAGATGATTGGGTAAAAGAAACAATAGATATTATTTCTCAATAATATCAGGGTAATATCATTGGACAGGCCATTGCTAGGGGTTTTAATTGATGCGTTAAATGTGGTGAATTTGGTCATTTCCAAAAAGATTCCAAAATTGTACAGCTACAATTTCCAGAGCTCAAACTGATTTCAGAGTTAAAAATAATAGGTATCATGATTCTACAGTACGTGGTCATAACAGGGAACAAATGGTTTTTGATAACAATGGAAGGTCAAGGTCTCCAGGTTTTTGCACTAGGTGTGGAAGAGGCAAACACTGGTCCCGGGATTGTAGATCGAAAACAGATGTCACAGGTAACCCTTTGAAGGGAAAGGAGGGGAGGGGCCTGCCGGTTCAAGGCACCAAATCAAAAAATCTGAACCGTCGTCCATCAGCCACTCAGAGGGAAATAATGAATCAGGAAGAACAAAATTAACTGTGGTCAATCTTCTGCATGCAAATGAAGGGATTGCAGCTTTAGATCTGGCCATAGACAAGTCCATTACATTATCCAACACAAATGAATGTTATACGTTGACCACAGGCATTTATGGTCCTTTACCATCAGGGACAATAGGTTTAATTTTTGGAAAAATGGGGATTAACTTGTCAAAGATTTTTGGTACATCCAGGTGTAATAGATGGAGATTGTAAAGAAGAAATTAAAAGTACGGTGTCCATATGGAAAGAGGTGACGATTAAGGCAGGGGATAAAATTGCTCATCTGCTCTTGTTTCCATATGCTAAGGGCAAGTCTGCTCCAATACAAAAAACAAGAGCATTTGGGGGTACTGAAAAAGGTGTATATTGACAAACAATGGTGAATGACCAGAGACCAAAATTAAAAGTACCAATGAATGAAACTGAAATTGAAGGATTGGTGGACACAGGAGTGGATGTCACTATTCCATCTCACAATTCTTGGAATTGAAATTGGCCACTTCAAAAGGTCCCTCCACATTTTATAGGGATTGGTAAAGTATCCCATGTTAAGCTAAGTGTACAATGGATTGAATGTGTTGGACCACAAGGGCAAAAAGCGAAATTAAGACCTTATGTGGCTGACATACCTATAAATTTATGGGGAAGAGATCTTCTACAATGATGGGGTACTCAAATTAATATTCCTGCCATCCCAGAAACAGCAAATGATGAAATGATAGATGTACATGTAAAAGGTATTGATACAGATACTCAAGAGCAATCACAAATTGTGTCCAGTGTCCAAACACAGGGCCCCCCAGGCATAAAGTTTCCAAATTTATACTAGGGGACACTGCTGAAATTCCAACAGCCCTACCCTTGAAATGGTTATCAAATAATCTGGTGTGGCAAGAGCAGTGGCCCATAACAAAGGAAAAATTAGAGTCTCTTGAGCAATTGGTAAAAGAGCAGCTGGAAGCTGGTCACATAGAAGAGTCCACCAGCCCATGGAATTCTCCAGTATTTGTGGTAAAAAAGAAGTCAGGGAAATGGAGAATGGTAATAGATTTAAGAGCTGTGAATAAAGTAATTCAGCCAATGGGTCCTTTGCAGTGTGGTATACCATTACCTACTTTACTACCAAAGTCATGGTCTTTAATAATAATTGATTTAAAAGATTACTTTTTCACAATACCGTTGCATAAAAATCATAGGGAAAGGTTTGCTTTCTCTGTACCTACTTTTAATAATAATAGGCCAATCAAGAGGTATCACTGGAATGTACTTCCAGAGGGAAGGTTGAATAGTCCAACTTTATGTCAATATTTTGTACAAAAACCATTGGAAATAATCCGTAGGCAATTTCCTCAATCTATTATTTATCATTATATGGATGATATTTTGCTGACCAATTCTGATGCTAGTACTTTAGAGAGCTTATTTAAGGAAACACAGAAAATTCTGCCACTGTGGGGGTTACAAATTGCTCCTGAAAAAATACAAAGAGGAGATTCAGTCAACTACTTGGGTTATAAGATAAGTCAACAAAGAATAAGAACACAGTAGGTACAGATCTGTAGAGAGCAATTGAAAACTCTTAATGATTACAAAAATTAATGGGAGATATTAATTGGCTGAGACCTACCCTTGGATTAAGTTCGTATGAGTTAACTAATTTGTTTCAGACATTACAAGGGGATTCAAATCTAAATAGTCCAAGATGTTTAACTGCTGAAGCAGAAAAAGAACTACTTCTTGTAGAACAAAGATTACATGATGCATATGTAGATCGAATTGATCCTGAACTTGATTGTATTTTGGTCATTTTACCATCAACTCATTCTCCTACAGGACTTCTTATGAAACGGGAAGATAGTGTTATGTAATGGATTTTCTTACCACATAAACAAAGTAAAAAATTAAAGACTTACTTAGAAAAGATAACAGAATTAATTGTGAAAGGAAGGAAAAGATTACGTCAATTGTCAGGAATGGACCCAGCCAAAATAGTAGTGCCTCTTACTAATGTTGAGATTAGTTAGGTCCTTGTGGATAATCAATGAGTATTGTCAAAAAGCCTGCAGTAATTATCTAGGAGAAATTAACAACAAATTTCCAAAAAGCAAGCACATACAATTCATAAAAAGAACTAATTGGATTCTTCCACGTATTGTAAAGGAAACACCAATTCCTGATGCACCAACCTTCTATACTGATGCTAACAAAATGGGAATGGCAGGTTATAAAACAGACAAAACCAGCAAGGTAATCAACAGTCCATATACATCAGTTCAAAAAGCAGAATTGTATGCAATCCTTATGGTGTTATTAGATTTTTCTGAACCTCTTAACATAATTACTGATTCTCTATACGCAGAGAGTTATGTTGAATATAGAAACTGCTGAATTCATTCCTGAAAATTCAGAATTAATTCTTTATTCATTCAATTGCAACAAGTCATCCGAACTAGAAATAACCCATTATATATAACTCATATTCGGTCTCATACAGGTTTGCCAGGTCCATTGGCACAAGGAAATGAGGAGATTGACCAGTTACTAATAGGAAATGTGCTAGAAGCTTCCAAATTCCATGAGAAACATCACATTAACAGCTTTGGTTTAAAGAGAAAATTCTCTATCACTTGGCAACAAGCCAAAGAAATAATTAAAAAGTGTCCTACATGTTCTTTTTATAACCAAATTCCATTACCTGCAGATAGTAACACTAGAGGTACAGAAAAGAATGACATTTGGCAAATGGATGTATTTCATTTTGCAGAATTTGGAAAACAAAGATATGTACATCATACCATTGATATGTACTCAGGGTTTCAATGGACAACTGCTTTAAGTTCTGAAAAGGCTGATTGTGTTATTACACATTTATTAGAAATAATGGCATTTATAGGCATACCTGCCCAAATTAAGACTGATAATGCTCCTGCATATGTATCTAAAAAAAGAAACAGTTCTTTGCCTATTATACTATAATTCATATTACTGGTATCCCACATAATCCTACAGGACAAGCAATTGTAGAAAGAGCTAATCGTACCTTAAAAGAGATGCTTAATAAACAAAAAAGGGAATTAAGGAATCCCAGGGACAGATTGCACAATGCTTTACTAACGCTGAATTTTTTGAATGTCGGTGAAAAAGGTACTACTGCAGCTGAGAGACACTGGGTTATAGAAAAAACTGAGGAACTAAATCAACCAATATACTATAAGGATATTTTGACTTTAGAATGGAAACCTGCACTAGTTTTAAGATGGGGACATGGATATGCACATGTATCTACAGGAAATGAGAAAATGTGGTTACCAACAAAACTTATAAAGATTAGATCTGACCAGGGAGAGCCTCTTAAGAGCTGAGACATAAATGTCTTTGTATGGTAAGAACTGTCGATGTTCATAATATTCCATTCTTTCATTTAGCATGGATTAGAGAAAATAGCTGGCTATCCCGGGAATTGGCCAATATCTAAAATATTTAAAGGATGGCCAAAAAATACTTTCAACTTCATTCCCAGGAGGTGGAATGAAATTTTTTGTTGTCATATCTTAGGTATTGTGATTGTCTTTTGTTTGTGATATTTGCGATGAATGGATATAATGAATGGAACTGTAAGAATTGGAGTGAAAGATTATTTTGTTTATATTGTTAGAAATTTAAGATTCTGTTTATTGATGCAGGTTTAAAAATATTTTGTATGTAATAGAAAGTAAGTTTATTGATAAGAATTTAAAATGTTTTGTTTGCTTTAATGTCTTTTGTCAAAAATGTAAATACAACTATGTATTGTGAGAAGTTTAAGGTTCTTTTAACACTTGCTTTAATGTATATTGATAAAAATTTAAAGTCAGTTTATGTGTTGTACATAGACAATTTATTTACATTGTATATGTAGTTATGATGTAAATTTATTTATTTATTTTTTTATTTTACTAGAAGGGGGATACAGAAAAACAGGAAAGACTTAATGGACTGAAAGAAACTAAGTATCTGGCCTGACATTGTTTTCAGCTGCTAAGTGGGCGGAGCCCAAATTAAGCTGAAACAGAGTTCCTCCTATTTAAGGACAGTGCATGGAGCCCAAAAAGAAGAAGAGACCCCTGACGCTAGGGAGCTCCGAGAGTCCTGCTGAAAAAAGTGCTGGCCATCATTTGATGGCCAGATCTCCCTGAGGCAGAATGAAGCTGGTGAGCAAAGAAAGCCTGAGCAAGACACCAAAAGGCCAAGGACTAAACTCTGTGGCTCAGCTTTTGCCTAGAGGGGTTTGATCTGTCCGAACAGTGGCCTAAAGGAAACTGTTCCTGGAATTAAGGACTCTGAGGTAGAGTGACAGAGTTGCTGATGCAAAGGGGCTGGGGTCTCATAGAGAGGAGAAAGCATCAAGCCTTATTTAAGGTGAGACTGCAATAACCAACTTACCCTGACGAACCTGCATCTGAAAGATCCAGAAAAAGGACTGCTAAGTGCCTTAAAGAATCTACAACAAAGACTGTGTTCCTGATGACTGAGGACCTGCCCCAGAGACTGTGTCATTCTAAAAGGTTAGAAAAATTATTATCAATAGGTTTAGTAGATAGGTTAAAGGGGTTGTAGGAATTTATAACGATTAATAGTTAAGAAATTGTTGGTGTTTGTTATAAGTGAATACAGTAATAAATAAATAAGTGTTAAATAATAATTAAAAAGTTCAGTTACAAGCCTCAAATGTAAGAATTGTCATGGTTAAGAAATTTTGTCCTATGTAAGATGAATTACTTAACTAGGGACAGGCTCCTTTAATTTTCCCACAGTTACTGGTATTCTGTATCAGCTATGCTAGGATTTATGATATTCAGATAGGTGGTTAAATATAGTTTCTCATGTGTATAGATAGGAGTTTCTATGAGGGTATTTCTGACAGACATTGATATTTGAATTGGTGAGCTGAGTCATACACAGTGCCTGTCATATGCAATGTAGAGGGGAGCCATCAAATCTATTCAGGCCCTCAGGAGAGAAGCCAGGTGGACTGAAAGGTTTAGCGAACTCTGCTTAGTAGCTCTAGATGGGGCATTGACCTTCTACCCTCTCTGTTTTCAAATCCTGACTAGAATAGTTCTACTCTTTTTTTGTCCCTTAATTCCTTGGACTATAGCATTAGTTGTGCTGTGCTTAGGAAGGAGACATCACTGACTGTATAATTATGAGTTAATGTCATACAATCAATTTCTTCACATATAGATATGTGTGCTTTTTCTGTGCATACTTCATGTTATTTTACACTCCCCTGCATCTTTTACCTTTCTTTTTTGTAATATTATCTAGTAATCTTTTTAGAATCAGTATATATTGATCTACCTCATGCTTTCAATATTAGCTTAGGTTTTATTATGTACGGGGCTTTTGCTTAACCATAGTTCCCAAAGTTACATATGTCTCTCATCTGCTACTGACTGTATCTGGCCAGTGAACTGTCCCCCCATGGATAAAACAGTAGGCAGTGGGATTATGGTGAAAATAATAACTCTTTATCTGAGGGTTATATACAGATCAACAACATCTGAATCTTTCTCTCCTAAACCATCAGGTCACTCCTCTCCTCTCAACCCCACACCCAAAATATTTTCCCTTTGCATTTCCACAAAAGCCTTCAGGATAGAATTTTTTGTCTGCCTTGCTCCTGAAGAATAGCTTTGATATTCACCTCAATATGATTTCATTTGGATTATTGTATTTGAGGGGTAGGAAGTGAGGGAGGCACTCAATGGGATTTATCCTGAAACCTGCATATTCACCTTTCCTATCTATGCTTCACAGGAAACACTGTCAGTTGCTTTTAGATTTAATTTAAATGATAATCAGCCTTTTAGAAATATAAACAAAAAAGAACTTAGAATATTCAAAACAAGAAGCAAACAACAGTTAACAGGAAACTGAGTGGAGGTACCTGGCTGTGCAGTCTGACAATAAAATAGCATGTGTTTAAAGGACCCCCAGGCTCAGAGGAATTTATTTGAATTGTTAATTCTATTTTTTCCTATTCCCATCTTTTCCTGTTTTATTGCTATGTGCTTATTGCATCAAGAAAAAGGCAGCAGAATATCTACAGAGCATCTTTTACATCTGCATATCTACAGAAGATCAGAAAACATGATTGGCTATCAGTTTTTTTTTTCAACAGAAATAGTGTGGAGCATGATTTGTGATAATTTAAGAGAAACATGGCTCAATGTACCTGTGATAGCCTACATTTGGCAGGAAAGAAGAGGGAGAACTGAGCCAATCATTCTTGAGAGCCTGGGGGGGGAGAAAAGGGAAAACTTACTAAGGAATGCAGTGCCTGAAAATAGAAGCTGGGAACAATCTAAGAGGGAGCTGATTCAAGCCAGTAAAAAGTGGGAATGATGAAGCATGAGGATGATTCAAATAGACAGTCCAAATTCTAGGTTGAGTATCCAGGGAACAAGATTAAAGAACGTAATGAAGGGAATGAAAATTATTAAAAGACCCCCTAAGTCGCCAGTAGAGCCAGACCAGCTGCCAGGTTCCAGGAACTTAGCTGACCATAAAAAAGGGTGGAACCAAGAATGAAGGTCAATCGGGTCACAGCCCCCAGGGTTTCAGGAACTGGCTGACCACAAAGTAGATAACAAAACAAGATTAGATTCATTCCTGAGAATAACAGGTGTAGGATGTTTTCTACTGATTAACTAATGGGCTGGTACATTCCACCTGTATTTCTCCTCCCCCCTTGGGTTGTGGTAAACAATGGGCTGGGCTGGTACTTTCCACCTGTGATTTCCCCGACCCGCTTAATCTGTGGTGCTCCCCTATAAAATACTCTACTCTCCCCTAAATCATGATCGCGGCTCCTACCCCTGCGTGGGATACGAGTGGCGCCCTCAGTGCACTGCGCCCCCCCCTTCCCCCCTCGAAATAAACCTCTTGCGATTGCATCAAAATGGTCTCTTGCGAGTTTTGGGGCAGCCGTAATATCCTGAGCGTCAGGTGAGGAACTTCCCTCCCCTGGGTCTTTCATTTGGTGCCTTGGCCAGGAATTTGCGGCCATCCCAATCTCCACAAGAACCCACTTGGAGGTGAGATTTCTGTGTCTTGGGCCTATTTCTGTTGTCTGGTTTGTGAGATTTCTGTCTCTCTGTCCTGGGTTTGTCTCTGTTGTCTGGTTCTGTTATATGGTCTGTGTTAAAAGTTGGCTTCGAGAAAGTTGTTTTCGGTTTGACAGCTGTTTCCGTCTCGTGAGGAGACGGATGGGTGATCAGGCAGACGTGCTAGTGGATCAGCGTCTGTAGCCCTGGGAGACGTCCCAGGAGGACAGGGACCCCAGGGACGCCTGGGAGGGTCCCATCTGGGTGCCGGGAAGGATACAGTGGTCCTCTTGAGAGATGGGACGCGAGAGACCTCCCGGCCGTCTGTTTATCTGGGTGCCAGGGAGGATACAGTGGTCCTCTTGAGAGAGGGGACACGAGAAACCTCCTGGCCATCTGCTTTTCTGGAGTGGTGCTGGCATTTGAGAGTGAGAAGGATTTTTCGTAGTGTTTTTCTGTGTATCTTGTGTTTGTGTTTTGTGTTACTTGTGACAATGGGACAGACTGTAACGACTCCTCTAAGTTTGACACTGGATCATTGGACTGAAGTTAGAACTAGGGCTCATAATTTGTCAGTTGAGGTTAAAAAGAGACCGTGGCAGAATTTTTGTGCTTTGGAGTGGCCTACTTTTGACGTCGGGTGGCCACCCGAAGGGACTTTTGACTGGACCATTATTTTTGAGGTAAAAGCTATTGTATTTAAGGAAGGACCAGGGTCTCATCCCAATCAACAGCCATACATTACTGTTTGGCATGACCTGGTCCAGAACCCACCCCCATGGGTAAAACCTTGGGTGAGAGGAAGGAAGTCAGGCTCCCGAGCCCTGGCTCTCCATGGCACAGAGCCTAAATCAAAACAAAAGCCAGCTTCGGAAACAACACCTTTGGCTCCGCCTAAGATCTATCCCGAGATGGAGGAACCACCTAAGTGATTGAGCCCGCCATGGCCACCCCCCACCCCAATCCACCACAGGCGTCCCCACGCCAACCCCGGCTCCGGCCCGAGCCTGGAACTACAAGGAGCAGAGGGGGGAGGGCCGGCAACTGGCACTCGGAGCCAGAGAGGGTTGAGCCCAGAGGGACCTGATTCCACTGTGGCTCTACCCCTCCGAACGGTCGGGCCCCCGTGGACCCACCAGCTTTTCAACCCTTACAGTATTGGCCTTTCTCCTCGGCTGATTTATATAATTAAAAAGCTAACCACCCGTCTTTCTCTGAAAACCCTGCTAGTTTTACAGGTTTGATGGAATCCCTGATGTTTTCTCACCAACCCACCTGGGATGATTGCCAGCAGCTTTTGCAGGTTCTCTTTACTACAGAGGAGAGGGAGAGAATTCTCTTGGAGGCACAGAAGAATGTCCCAGGAGACAATGGGACCCCCACTACCCTCCCAAATGAGATCGATGCTGGGTTCCCCCTTGATTGACCAGATTGGGACTTCAACACGGGCTGCAGGTAGGGAGCGGCTGACAGTTTTTCCGCCAGACTCTAGTGGCAGGTCTCAGAGGTTCACTCAGCACCCCACCAATTTGGCCAAGGTAAGAGGAGTACTTCAGGGTCTTGTTGAGCCACCGTGCATATTCCTTGAGAGGTTAATGGAGGCCTACAGGTGGCACACTCCCTTTGACCCACCTCTGAGGGAACAACGAGCGGCTGTGGCTATGGCCTTTATAGGAATTTTGTTAGAGAGACAGAGAAAGTGTATCATAAGAGAGAGACTGAGGAAGAGAAACAGGAAAGAAAAGAGAGAGAAAAGAGAGGGAGAAAAGAAAAAAAGAGAGGATAGGAGGGATCGCAAACAAGAAAGAAACTTGACTAGGATACTGGCCGCAGTTGTAGATAGAGAAAGGGAAAGAGCAGGGCCTAGACAGACAGGGAACCTGGGCAACAGAAGACCTAGACTGAGTGAAAGTGGAGAGCAGAGACGCTGGTTGGAAAAAGATCAGTGTGCTTACTGTAAAGAAAAAGGACACTGGGCTCGAGATTGCCCAAAGAAGAAGGGCAAGACTCCTAAGGTCCAGGCTCTTAAACAAGATGATTAGGGGCAACAGGGCTCGGACCCCCTCTCTGAGCCTAGGGTAACCCTGAACATGGAGGGGACCCCTGTAAACTTTCTGGTGGACACAGGAACAGAATATTCAGTCCTGAAACAACCATTAGAAAAATTAAAAAACAAAAAAACTGAAGGCACAGATTTAGTTTGCTAAGGAAGTGCCAGAGGTGACGTGGGGAACTCCTACTTCTATGATATTGGCCTTAAAATTTGAAAAAGAATACCGGCTCCATGAGCCTCCTGGGCAACAAAGGGCTCTGGATATCAGTGACTGGTTAGCAGAATTCCCAAAGGCCTGGGGATGGCAGAACGAGTTCCTCCCATCGTATTGGGACTGAAGACCAGTGCCTCCCCTATTGGGGTAAGGCAGTATCCAATGAGTTATGAAGCCAGAGAGGGGATCAGACCTCACATTCACAGACTGTTACAACAGGGCATTCTGGTTCCTTGCCAGTCACCATGGAACATCCCCACACTTACCGGTAAAGAAGCCAGGCACTAATGATTACAGGCCAGTCCAAGATTTAAGACTCTGTTCTAGATTGAAAGGTTGCTTTTTTCTGCTTGGAGTTACATCTGGACAGTCAACCCATCTTTGCTTTTGAATGGAGAGACCCTGACAATGGGCTAGTGGGACAATTGACTTGGACCACATTGCCACAAGGATTCAAAAACTCCCCTACCCTCTTTGATGAGGCTCTTCATCAGGATCTGGCCTCCTTCAGAGCTGAAAATCCTCAGCTAACATTGTTACAGTACGTAGATAATTTACTCTTGGCAGCATCAACTAAATCTGAGTGTCTCCAAGGAACCAAGAGACTGCTGGCGGAACTTGGTGAATTGGGGTATCGGGCTTCTGCTAAGAAGGCTCACTTATGTAAAATTGAGGTCACCTATCTGGGATACACCCTGAGATATGGAAAGCAATGGCTGATGGAAGCCAGGAAAAAGACTGTCACCCAGATTCCTGTCCCGACTACCCCATGCCAGGTAAGAGAATTCCTGTGCACTGCTGGTTTTTGTAGACTATGGATTCCGGGTTTCGCTATGCTGGCAGCCCCCTTATTTCCCCTCACCAAGGAGGGAGGAGGGTTCACCTGGACCTCTGAACATCAGAAGGCCTTTAAAGATGTCAAAAAGGCCTTGTTAAGGGCACCAGCTTTAGCCCTACCGGATTTAACCAAGCCTTTCACTCTATATACGGATGAAAGGACAGGGGTTGCCAGAGGCGTTCTTACTCAGACTTTAGGACCTTGGAAGAGGCAGGTAGCCTGTTTATCTAAGAAACTGGATCCTGTTGCAAGCAGATGGCCCACATGCCTGAAAGCTATTGCGGCTGTGGCCTTACTTGTCAAAGATGCTACTGATAAACTGATTTTGGGACAGCAGATTACAGTGGTGGCACCCCATGCCCTTGAGAACATTATCTGGCAGCCCCCTGACCGGTGGGTGCTGAAATGACCCACTACCAGAGCCTATTATTGACTGAGAGTGTGATATTTGCTCCCCTTCCCCCGACCGTCCTGAATCCTGCTACTATACTACCTGAGGCAGATGACCGCTGCCCTGACATCCTGGCAGAAGAAACAGCTTTGTGGTTGAAGGGTTGGCTGGGGAATCACCTTGTGGTATGGTTAAAACAGAGGACGGTAAAGGAGTCCTGCCTCAGAAGAAGAACGCGAGTATGTCACCAATTTACACCGTCTGACTCACCTAGGAGAAATGAAACTACAGATGTGGTAAGGTCCTCTGACTATTATGTAATTGGACTTTCTGACTTAACAACAGAAATAGTCAGAAACTGCAAATCCTGTGCTCTGACTAATGCCAGACCTTCCATGTATAACATGGGAAAAAAGACTCAGGGGAGATCGACAGGGGGCCTATTGGGAAGTAGATTTTACAGAAATTAAACCGGCTAAATATGAAAACAAATATCTTTTAGTTTTTATAGATACATTTTCAGGGTTGGTAGAGGCCTTCCCTACAAGGACTGAGACTGCCAATACAGTGGCCAAGAAGATTCTTGAAGAAAATTTTCCGAGGTTTGGAATACCCAAGGTAATTGGGTCTGATAATGGACCCGCTTTCGTTGCCCAGGTAAGTCAGGGACTGGACACTCAACAGGGGATTAAATAAAAATTACATTGTGCCTACCATCCCCAAAGTTCAGGACAGGTAGAAAGGATAAATAAAACTCTAAAAGAGACCTTAACTAAATTAGCTTCAGAGACCAGCGAGGGGTCTGGACAGCCCTCCTTCCTTTTGCCTTATTCCGGGTCAAGAACACCCCAGGGATGGTTTAAGCTGACACTTTATGAGATTATCTGTGGGGGGCCTCCTCTCTTACTAAGGCTGGTGGAATGTTCGATCCTGATGTTGTCCTTTCTAATCCCTTGTTCACCTGCATGAAAGCCCTTGAAGTAGTTTGGCGTGAGGCCTGGGAGCAGCTCAGGGAAGCTTATGAAGGTGGAGACCGGAGCGTGCCTCATCAGTTCCAGGTTGGAGAAACCGTACTTGTCCGGTGCCATCGAGCTGGGAACCTTGAGCCTCACTGAAAGAGACCATACCTGGTGCTCTCGACTACCCCCACCACAATGAAGGTAGAGGACATCTCTGCTTGGATCCACGCCTTGCACGTAAAGAAAGCTCATGAACCTCCTAAGGGTAAGTGGGGATTAAAAAAGACTGTGAACCCTCTTAAGCTATGCCTGTATCGCAGGTTCTCTCCAGATGGGGAATGACAACCCCCTTGCCCCTCAAAAATGTACTTGGCAGGTAGCTTCCCAAACTGGGGAAGCCATCTGGTCAATCTCTAAGGTAGCTCCCTCCCTTTCCTGACTTCTGCCAGCTAGCTGCAAGCCTGGAACAGTGGGATATTCCTGAGGCAGACCCCCAGAACCTCCCTGAGAGGGACCCTCAATGAAAACACCCTAAAGGGCTAGGAACAAAGTTCGGTGTGGGAGGCCAGAGGGAAGCCGTGGGCTGGCTCAACAAGATTTTTACATCTGTCCAAGGAAAGGTAGGGACAGGAGTGCAGCTAGGCAGTGTGGAGGATGTTGGCTCTGTTTAACTTCTGGACCCCCTTACTATGAGGACATCGCTGTGTTGGGTACTTTTAAAAACACCACCAATCATGACGTCTGCTCATCCAGTTGTACCAGCACCATTTGTTGAAGATGCTGTCCTTCTTCCATTTTGCCGTTTTGCCTTCTTTGTCAAAAATTAGGTGGCCATAAGTGTGTGGGTCTATTTCTGGATCTTCAATTCGATTCCATTGATCTACTGGTCTGTTTCTATACCAATACCATGCTGTTTTTACAACTATTGCTCTGTAGTACAGCTTGAAACCTGGGATGGTGATACCTCCAGATTTTTTTTTTTTATTGTACAGGATTGATTTAGCTATTCTGGGCTTTTTGTTGTTCCATATGAAATTGAGACTAGCTCTTTCCAAGTCTATAAAAAATTGTGTTGGTATTTTGATAGGAATTGCATTGAATCTATATATTGCTTTTGGTAGGATGGCAATTTTTATTATGTTGATCCTACCTATCCATGAGCATGGGAGATCTTTCCATCTTCTAAAGGCCTCTTCCTGGAAGCAGGTAAGTCGACAACCTAGCTCTGCCAAGACAGTGTAGGTAAGTCCTTCATAACTCCTGTTCTACAATCAATGTCTGTCAGAGAAACGGGGCCAAACGACTGAAGATCGATGCGGTAATGTATGGAGAGAAAATGGGAACTGTCCAGGCAGCCACTGGTGTGTCATTTCTTAGTTTGTGAAGCTGCAGGCCCTGTACTTCCTATAAATTCAGATATATTTATCCCTCTCAGGTCTCTGAGGTGGTTGAAGAACAGATATCTAGAGTCTCATAATTAAATTTTGAGTTGTTTAAGAGTCAAGAGAGTGTTATAGATCTAAGAAGGTACTTTTAAAATTGTGTTGCAAGTTAATATGAATGTTGAGTCAGATATAGAACTTTAAACTCATGGAGATGGTTAGATAGTAGAATGTTAAAGTCAGGTACCAAATACATATGGACTAGGCATTGGGAATGTACGCTAAGCCATATAACCCTCATAACTGTGGCCTAATTACCTCTGTTGTTTTGTATTGTATTTATTATTATAAGAGAAAGAGCCATTTGTTGGACTGAAAGGGGAAACTGTATGGGGAAATAAGA
Organism: Lophiomys imhausi; assembly: GCA_907164525.1. Lineage (NCBI taxonomy): Eukaryota > Metazoa > Chordata > Mammalia > Rodentia > Muridae > Lophiomys > Lophiomys imhausi. The sequence continues at coordinate 1,655,305 of CAJQZJ010037491.1, read as the reverse complement.
TATACCTTAAACTTAAAAGAAAAAAAAGGGAAGAGAATGGGGGATGAGGGTGGGAGGGTGGGACTGGAGAGGGGAATATGGAGGGGACTGTGATTGAGATGTAACTTGAAGAAATAAAAAATAAAGGAAAAAATAAAAAATAAAAAAGAATGACAAAAAAAGAATAAACAAAAATATTAGAGGATGGTACCTGAAAGTATAAAAAAAATTTAGTCTTGGCTAAATATACACCAAAGTTTCCAAGTATGAAGCTATGAATTGAAGTTAGCGTAACCTTTCTCTCCATTTTGTTCAAAACTTTACAAAGGTATCTGATATGTTGATTTTAAATGCATCAGACCCTAGCTAACATCATATATTTAAAGCTATTACATTCATGTGATTCTAAATGTATGTACACATTGAAAAGTTTGTGGGGAACTGTGCCTGTAACTAACATATTGTGTATTCATCTATAATAAATGACTTTCATAAATTATAAAATTACTTTTATAATAAATTTATCTTTAACAATAAAAAAATAAAAATGAGAAAAATGTAAATTGAACCATAGAAAAACTATTTAAGAGAATGGTATTCTCATTCAAGCCTGAGTTCACATAAACAAATCCTGTGAATTGTGAGCTCACAGATGATGGAGATTTGGAAGCACCCACTATCTGTTTATCACTATCTGAATCTGGGGTCACTATAAGAAGCCTTTGACTGAGGAACATGAAATAGGCTGTTTTCTTAATTAAAACAAAAAAGTAACAAAAATGGCCTTTGATTTTTTTCACATTTAGCTTGCAGTAACAATACCTAGAATATCCTAGACTCTCGATAATTATTGTGTAAAGAAAAATATTGTGAATGGTTTGGTAGCTGAAGAGGTTATAGCAACATTGCAGCATCTGAGAGTATATTTCTATCTTAAGATAGCTTAAGAATATTGTCTCAGTCAGTATACTTTGGCTGCTATATCAAGATATGATAAACTGGATAGTTTGTTTTTTTTTTTTTTTAAAGGAAAGAAACAACATTTTTCTTTAACTATGCTAGGAGTTGGAAAGTTCAAAATCAGAGTTCCAGTAGAATTAGTGCTTGGTGGCTACACATTTTCTGCTTCATGGAGAGATACTTTTCACTGTGTCTTCATGGGAAAGATTTCTCTCTTGGCCCTTTTTTATAAGAGCACTGTTTTAAGGGCAGTAATCTTGTTAAAAAACAGGGATGTTACAGAGGCTAGAGAGATGACTCAAAGATTAAGAGCACTGACTACTCTTCCAGAGGACCCAATTTTAGTTCCCAGTACCCATAATGGTTAACTCCTAACCTCCTGTAACTCTAGTTCCAGGGAGTCCAAGGCCCTTCCCTTGTGTCTGAATCCTCATGTAAACACATGGTACACTGGCGCAGGCAACACACACACACACACACACACACACACACACACACACACACACA
>CAJQZJ010037491.1:1627924-1653849 GCA_907164525.1 Lophiomys imhausi | reverse complement strand
ACACACACACACACACACACACACATTTTTTTATAGAGTGCTAGTAGTGTCCCATGACATATTGGCTTTCTTTTTAAGATCCTAGACAGTCACCCAAAACACCAAAGGTGTTAGGATTTCAGCATATTTAAAGAAAAATGTATTGCCCAGATAGCCCCTCCCCCAACCCCTACCTAACCCAGGAAACAAAGACTTTTCTAGTGTATGTCCAGTGACTGGAGATTCTCTCCTTTTCTGTTCATGGACACAGTCACAGATTGGTGTAAGTTTTTAATTCTGTGATGAACTGAGAGTACCCAGACAAGCAGGCAACAAGGGCCACCTAGGGAAGATAGGGCCCTAGTGGTCACTGTCTTTTTGTGATTCTTTGAACTCTGAGCACACATCATACTGAAAATGGGTCGCAATGATTTGTTTTTTGAAATGACATGACTTTCCACATGCTAATGTTACAAGCATGAGCCACTAGTGCTGACTTAAAATGTCAATTTTCTGTAAAATAAACATTGATAAAGATCTTTATCCTTTTAAGCCAATGCTTATACATGTTTATGTTCAGCATTCTAAGTTGACTTTTGCCTTCATCAGCCTGAGTCACACTTTATTACAAGCATTCTTAAAGTGATTGTTGCTCAGCATATAGTTGTGGATAGTATAGAGCCAATTAACAAATTCTTCCAACCTGTCAGTTCTAGATGTAGATCTCCATGAAAAAAAAAAAATGTTTTCTTATGGGTTCCTTTGCCTGATATCAGCTCTAGCTTTAACCACTAATAATATTGACTTTTCCATGTCTTATATGTACCTTTATTTTAGATAGTTGCACATGATGTCCACATATAATCCTTAATGACATTGAACTCAAACCTCTTTAAAAACTCATGTAATGGTTCTCATTATATTAGCTTGTTTTGCTTCCCTTTCTTTTTGTTTCTTATTTTCCTAGACAAGGTACAATGTAGCTAAACTGACATAATAGGTCACATTTTCTCTAGTATTTAATCTATGATAAATGCTGAGTTAAATGAATTATATGTTTTACATCGTGATAATAAAACATACCCAATGAAGTAGGTACTAAATTTCCCCATTTTATTGTGGAGAAAAATGAAGTCTGTTCAAGAATAATTAACTTGCCCAAGGTCATACAACTTATTAGTATGAAAACAAATCTGATTCCAAACCTTACTTTCCTAATTACAAAGAGCTTGTGGGAGGGAAGTATAATCTTGACAAGAAGTCATTATTTGAGATTCTGGCTTGAATCCAGTTCACACATATCCCTGTGAAATTAAGACCAGAAAAGTTATTCTTTATTCTTCACTACTCCATCTAAAGGTAAGGATTGATAAAAATACTGTACTCTTTCATTAAATTTGAGCCTTATATATGGGTGTCTTAGTCCATTTAGGAGGTTGTAATAATGTGGTGGTTTAAATGAGAATGGCTTCTCCTAGGCTCATATATTTGAATATTTGGTCCTCAGAAGTGTAATTGTTTGGGAAGGATTAGGAGGTTTGGCCATATTGGAGTATATGTGGCCTTGTTGGAGTAGGTAGGCTTTGTGGTTTCAAAAGCTCATACCAGGCAAAGTTTCTCTTTTTCTTTCTGCATTATTTCTTGTGCCACAATGTAGTTTCTTAGCTACTACTCTAGAACCATGCTTGCCTGCCTGTCACCACACTCCCATCATGATATTCCTGGATTAACCCTGCGAAACAATAAGCAAGCCCTCAATTAAAGGTTACCTTTCATAAGCCACTTTGGTTATCATATATCTTGACAGCAATAGGATAGTACCTATTATGACATATACAGATATTGCTTATAGTCCTGAGGCTAGAAAATCCAAGATAACCATATACCAATAGACTCTGTGTTTGCCAACAACTTTCTCCATGTTTTAAAGATTGTACTTTCTAATTTGACCCTCACATGATAAAAGGGAGAAGATGATCATGTGGGCTCCTTATTTATGTATTTATTTATTTATTTAAATTGAGGTCTTACCATGTGACTCTGACTGTCTTGAAATTTTGTAAACCAAGGCTGAACTGGAATTCCAGAGGTCTACATTCCTCTGCCTTGCAAATACTGAGCTTAAAACCATGCCGTACAACACCTGATCACTTGATCTTGTTTTATGAGTAAACCAATCCCATTTATGATGTATCTGACTTAATTAACTTTTATGTCTCTCCCTCTTTTCTTTTCTTTCTTTCTTTTTTTTTTTTTTTTGAGGAGGAGGAACAAATTTATTTGACTTATAGGTTACAGTGCATCAGTGAGAGAACCCAGCACAGAAGCTCAAGGCAGGAACGCAATGGCAGAAACTGTTGTAGAAACCAAAGAGGCATGCCCCTTATAGCTTGCTCACTCTGGCTTTCTCAACTTGATTTCTTATACCCTGTAGGTTGGCCAGCCCATATGTGGCACTGTCCACTGTTGGCTTGGCTTTTCCACATAAATCGCTAATCAAGAAAATGCACCCAAAGGTCTGTTCAAAGAGCAGTTGGGTAGAGGGAATTCCTCAACTAAGGGTCCCTTTTCTCACATGACTCTAGTTTGTATCAAGTTGAATACTAACCAGCACAGGACCAAAACCAGACCTTTGGGTTTACTCTATGGGAAGAGTCTTGAAAGATGAGCAGATGAGAGTATCTTGGTTAGCTTGCATTCAAGATATAAGAAACTACAGTAAAATGTTTTGAACAGATGTATCTTGACAGTTAATGAGAAGTTATATCAAATCAAATATAAGGAATGTAGAGATTAATTTAAAAACGGACAGAAGTACATTGGATTCAAATATAGAATCAATAATGACAAGTTGCAAAACTGAACTCGGTATAAGAAATGATTGCCAGGATAAGCTTTTGATAAAGAACTGAATAAAGTATTGATGCTGAACATTTGTATCCTACTACACACCATAAAAAATACAAATCATGCCAGGTGTGGTGACACATACCTTTAATTGCAGCACTTGGGAGGCAGAGGCAGGAGGATCTCTGTGAGTTGGAGGCCAGCCTGGTCTTCAAAGCAAGTCCAGATCACCCAGAGCTGTTACACAGAGAAACCCTGCCTTGAAAAACCAAAACAGAAACAAACAAACAAAAGAATACAAATCACAAACAAAATGAGTACATTTGCAACATATAAATTACACACAATTAAGTGTCTCCCTCTTTTCTATAGTACTAAGATTAGATTTCAATGCCTGAGTTTTAACAGTCACTATCATTCAGAAAATAACTGTGATTCTATGTATTTTTGAATGGTACATAAATGGGACTTCGAGAAAGTAAATGTATCTATTATGGTTCTCTTAAGGAACAGAATTGATAGAATGAATGTATGTATTATATAATTATATATATGTATATATTAAACATTATATATATGTATAAATTTCTCTGTGTGTTAGCAGGTTTATTAGATTGGCTCACAGGATGTATTCTAGGTAGTCCAATGATAGCTGTCTCATGGTAGAAAGGCTAAGAATACAGTAGTTGTTTTGCCCACAAAGCTCTATGTCTCAGCAGTCTCTGGTGCTGTAGTTTTGGAGGATTCCTTGAAATATTGAAGAAGTTGTTTCTAATGTCAGAGAAGATATACTGCAGCTACAGAATAGATGAACTTACAGGAAGAATGAGAGCAAGCATGAAAAAACAACAACAACAAGGTTTTTTCCTTCCATGTCTTCCTGTCTAGGCTGCCAATAGAAGGTGCCACACAAATGTAGGGTATTTCCTCCTGATGGAGATAATCTATTTAAGACAATCTTGCACAGGAATACCCAGCCTCTTGGATTTTTAGATGGCTCTAGATGCAAAGAAGTTGATGATCAAGATTAGCCATTCAACATATCAAAGTGTGGCAGAAGCTATGTAACATGACCTGTGTAGTATTGATTCTAGGTCACCCACATTCCTAGTCTGTGACTATTGAAGATACATAGGAGATTTTTTAGGTGCATGTGAAAATTCTGTAGCACTCTGGAACAAAAAGTTCGGTGGACCCTGTTCTTTTTTCTTTATTGTTGCTTATTACACTTCGTCGAGCAAAGTTGTGGAACCATAGGTTCTTTATTCCTTCTGCCCATGGAATTTTGTCATGAGTTCTATTTGTTGCACAGGTTGATATCTGTAGTGATTTGAGTAGGTATGGCATCCATAGACTAATGTGTTTGAATGTTTGGACCACGGGAATGGCACGACCAGGATGTGTAGCCTTGTTAAATTAGGTATGGCTTTGTTGGAAGGGGCATGTCACAGTGGAGGTGGACTTTGAGGTGCTCGAGCTCTGCCCCATATGGAACAGTCTCCTCCTAGATGCCTTGGCTCCTCCAACACCATGTTTGCCTGCACACTGTCATGATTCCTACAATGTTGATAGTGTATTAAACCACTGAAACTGTAAGCCAGCCCCAATTAAATATTTTCTTCAATAAGAGTTTCCTTGGTCATGGTGTCTCTTTACAGCAATAAAACCTTAACTAAGACAGTTTCTCTGATTGCCTCTATGTTTTCTTTCCATGTATGGAACATTTTACGCTAAGGATTAGTACCTTGATGTGTTCTTCCCTTTTCCAATCACATGAATAAAAGTCAGCTGGTTTGTTGTTTAGATGTCTGGAATTTCATATTTCTATGTGAACATAGTGCCTGCTCAGTACCTTTGTCACTTATGTCTCTTGAGTCAATATTGAGAAACTCAGACTATGGGTGATAGTAATATAATATGGTGACAGGCTGGAAGACATTGCTAGAAAACAATATTTATATGTGTACAAATACTGTTATATAAATAATATAAACTACAGAATACAGAATAAATAAATGTTTAGGTCTGGATCTATGTGGGCAAATGATTCTTATTTGAACAGATGAGAGTTCTGTCCAAACTAACAGAGGAGATAGCATGCAACATATATTCCTTCCTATACTTCTCTCAAACCTACTGAAATTACTATTTTTAAATAATAGTCTTTTGATTATATCATAAATGAAGACTATATCTGTATCATTCCTATCCTTCCTCTCACTATCTAGACTTGTTGTCTCTCTCCCAATTTATGATGTTTACTTTTTGTCCATCTTTTCTTTTTTTGAGATAGCGTCTAACTATGTAGCCCTGACTGGTCTGGTTGTAGACATGGTTGGCCTCAAACTCATGGAGGTCTGCTTGCCTTTTGTACAGAAGGGAAAATACTAATATCAGTTAAACATTAATTGATAGTATGTGCCTGGTAGATAGCAATAAAATATATTACTCCATACATGCTTTGCATAAATTGTAGTTGCATAGGGACTATTATCAGCACCATCTCCATTTTTATAAAGGTAATTGAAGCAAATAGCAGCTTGCTTAGAATAACATAAGTAATAGATTTTAGCTTGAATTAAGACAAGTTGACTCCAGGCCCTCTTTCACTACTCTGTGAAACTGCATCTCAGAAACATCATTAGTTAGACACACTCCAACAGGATCTTTGTTGTGTTTACTATAATAAAATTGCCATAGAGTTAGAAGCTTCTAAACAAGAGAGATTTATTTGTTTGTTTGTTTTGGTTTTTGAGACAGGGTTTCTCTGTGTAACAGCCCTGGCTGTCTTGGAACTCACTCTGTAGACCAGGCTGGCCTTGAACTCACAGAGATCTGCCTGCTTCTGTCTCCTGAGTGCTGGGATTAAAGGTATGTGGCACCACCACCTGGAGAAGATTTATTGTTAACAGTTCTGGAGACGATTGTGACCAAGACTGGCAAATTTATTGCCTGTAAAGGGCCCACTTCTGGCATAAAAAGAGCTACCTTCCATTGTGTTTGCATGGCAGAAGGGGTGAATCTTCTATAAAACATTTCATAAGGTCACCAATACCTTTCATTTTTATAGCACATCAGTACTGATATGGGAAATGATATGGGTCTGATTTAGGTATCATACCCTTTCACAGTAAGCCACTTACATTTCTTTTGGAGGAGGTCAAGGTTCAGCTATTAGGAACATAGCCTATGGAATGAACAGTATGTATAATGTCATAAGAAACTGCAAGGGGATATTCCAAAAGAGTTGAGTTAAACGAACAACATCACAGGCTCCTAAAGATATGTCTCTTTAACTGATGTCACAACATTTTTTAGAGAATCTGTGATCCCTCAAAATATTGTTGTTACACATCTGGCTTTTTATGGACTTCATTTACTATCTACAACAACCCAGTTTTTCAGGGCTTCCTTTTCTCTTCAGCCTGTTAGGAGAAGGAATTGAATTCCTGAGAGTGCAGCTATTTGTCTAAGATCACAAGCACAAAAGCCTAGATTTAAACTCAGTCTGTTTTTAGAGCCTGGGTATTTTAATATTACAGGTAATGTAGGAGGTCTGGAGTCAATAGCTGATGCAAATAGCAGGTCACAGCAGTGAGTCAGCAATCCTGAGAAGGCACCTCCTAGACAAATTTGCTAAAAAACAGCAGGATCACCTACACAAAAGGCCAAGGCAAGAAAAGCCTCAAAAAATGAAGGATCAGGGAAAGCCAGAATGAATTGTAGAAATAATTAAATTACATTGGGTGACATTTGTAGAAAAAAATTAATCAAATTATTAACCAGTATTTAGGTTATATTTAATTGGTCTGGTGGTTCTGAAAGGAATGAAAATTTTTAAAGACATCCCCTGGCAGACAGAGTGGAGCCAGGCCAGCTATGTTCCAGGAACTTAGCTGACCATAAAAAGGCAGAAGCAAGAATGAAGGTCAGTCAGGTCATGAGCCCCAGGCTCTAGGAACTAGCTGACCACAAAGCAGATGGTAAAGTAAGATTAAATTCATTCCTAAGAAAAACAAGTATAGGATGTTTCCCACATGACTAACTAAATAATGGACTGGTACTTTCCACTTGTATTTCCCCTCACCCCCTTGGTTTGTGTTTTTTTTTCTTTAAATACCCTACTCTTCCCTCAACTTGGGGTCGAAACTCTTCTATCCCTGCGTGGGATACGAGTTTCCGCCTCAGTGCACTGATCCCAAAATAAACCTCTTCCAGATTGCATCAAGATGAGCTCTTGCGAGTTTTTTGGTGGCCGTGATATCCCGAGTCTCGGGTGAGGGACTTCCTTCTCCCAGGTCTTTCATTTGGTGCATTGGCCAGGAATTTGCGGCCACCCCAATCTCCAAGAACCCTCTTGGAGGTGAGATTACTGTGTCTTGGGCCTATTTCTGTTGTCTGATTTGTGAGATTTCTGTCTCTGTGTCTTGGGCCTATTTCTGTTGTCTGGTTTGAATGAGATGGATGGGGTGATCAGGCAGACATGCTTGTGGATCAGTGGCTGTAGCCCTGGGAGACGTCCCAGGAGGACAGGGACCCCAGGGACATCTGGGAGGATCCCATCTGGGTGCCGGGGAAGATACAGTGGTCCTCTTGAGGGAGGGGACACAAAAGACCTCCCGGCCATCTCTTTCTCTGGAGTGGTGTTGGCATTTGAGATTGAGAAGGATTTTTCTTAGTGTTTTTCTGTGTATCTTGTGTTTGTGTTTTGTGTTACTTGTGACAATGGGACAGACCTTGATGATGACTCCTCTAAGTTTGACACTGGATCATTGGACTGAAGTTAGAACTAGTGCTCATATTTTGTCAGTTGAGGTTAAGAAGGGACCATGGCAGACTTTTTGTGCTTGGGAATGACCTACTTTTCATGTCGGGTGGCCAACCGAAGGGACTTTTGACTGGACCATTATTTCTGAGGTAAAAGCTACTGTCTTCCAGGGAGGACCAGGGTCACATCCTGATCAACAGCCATACATTACTGTTTGGCAAGACTTGGTCTAGAACCCACCCCCGTGGGTGAAACCTTGGATAAGAGGGAGAAAACCAGGCTCCCGAGCCCTTGCACTCTGTGGCATGGAACCCTGCTAGTCTTACAGGTCTGGTGGAATCCCTGATGTTTTCTCACCAACCAACCTGGGATTATTGTCAGCAGCTTTTGCAGGTTCTCTTCACCACAGAGGAGAGGGAGAGAATCCTATCGAAGACACAAAAGAATGTCCCAAGGGACAATAGGCCCCCACTACCCTCCCAAATGAGATCGACGCTGGGTTCCCCCTTGATCGACCAGATTGGGACTTCAACAAGGCTGCAGGTAAGGAGTGGCTGACAGTTTTTCCGCTGGACTCTAGTGACAGGTCTCAGAGGTGCACTTGGCGCCCCACCAATTTGGGAAAGGTAAGAGAAGTATTTCAGGATCTTATTGAGCCACCATCCGTGTTCCTTGAGAGGTTGATGGAAGCCTATAGGCGTTACACTCATTTGACAATGAGTGGCTGTGGCTATGGCCTTTATAGGAATCTTGTTAGAGAGGCAGAGAAAGTGTATCATAGAAAAGAGTCTGAGGAAGCGAAACAGGAAAGAGAGAAGAGAGAGAGAGAGAAAGAGAGAGAGAAGAGAGAGAGGATAGGTGGGATCACAAACAAGAAAGAAACTTGAATAGAATACTGGCTGCAGTTGTAGAGGATAGAGAGAGAGAAAGGACAGGGCCTTGACAGACAGGGAACCTGGGCAACAGAAGACCCAGACCAAATGGGAACGGAGAAAAGATTTTTTTTTTTTCTGCTTGAAGTTACATCCTGACAGTCAACTCACCTTTGCTTTCGAATGGAGAGATCCTAACACTGGACTGGTGGGACAACTGATTTGTACCAGATTGCCACAAGGATTCAAAAACTCCCCTACCCCTTTTGATGAGGCTCTTCATCGAGATCTTGCCTCCTTCAGAGCTGAAAATCCTCAGATAACTTTGTTACAGTATGTAGATGATTTACTCTTGGTAGCATCAACTAAACCTTAGTGTCTCCAAGGAACCAAGAGACTGCTGGCAGAACTGGGTGAATTGGGATATCGGGCTTCTGCTAGAAAGGCTCAGTTATGTAAAACTGAGGTCATCTATCTGGGATATACTCTGTGAGATGGGAAACGATGGCTGACAGAAGCTAGGAAAAAGACTGTCACACAGATCCCTGTCCTGACCACCCCACGCCAGGAAAGAGAAATTCTGAGCGCTGCTGGTTTTTGTAGGCTGTGGATTCTGGGGTTTGCTATGCTGGCAGCCCCCTTATATCCCCTCACCAAGGAGGGAGGAGAGTTCACCTGGACCCCTGATCATCAGAAGGCCTTTGAAGATATCAAAAAGGCCTTGTTAAGGGCACCAGCTTTAGCCCTACCGGACTTAACCAAGCCTTACAGTCTATATGTGGATGAAAGGGCAGGGGTTGCCAGAGGCGTCCTTACTCAGACTTTAGGACCTTGGAAGAGGCCGGTGGCCTACTCATCTAAAAAACTGGATCCTGTTGCAAACAGATGACCCACATGCCTGAAAGCTATTGTGGCTGTGGCCTTGCTTGTGCAAGATGCTGATAAACTGACTTTGGGGCAGCAGATTACCGTGGTGGCACTCCATCCTCTTGAGAGCATTACCCGACAGCCCCCTGACCAGTGGATGACTAATTTGCCCCTACCGGCCATCCTGAATCCTGCTACTCTACTACCTGAGGCTGATGACTCTGCTCCCGTCCACCACTGCCTTGACATCCTGGCAGAAGAGACACGTCCCAGAAGTGACCTAACGGACCAACCTTGGCCAGGAAGTCCGAACTGGTACATTGATGGAAACAGCTTGTGGTCGAAGGTAAGTGGATGGTGGGAGCTGCAGTGGTAGATGGGAGGCAAATGATTTGGGCTAGCAGCCTGCCAGAAGGAACTTCTGCCCAGAAAGCTGAACTTATCACGTTAACACAAGCCCTGAAGATGGCAGAGGGAAAGTCCATCCATATTTATAACTGATAGCAGGTATGCTTTTGCAACCGCCCATGTGCATGGGGCAATATATAGACAAAGAGGACTGTTGACATCTGCAGGAAAACACAATAAAACAAAGAAGAGATTTTGACCTTCTTTGAGGCTATACATCTGCCAAAGAGGGTGGCTATTATTCACTGCCCTGGACATCAGAAGGCACAGGATGCAATAGCTAAAGGGAACTAGATGGCAGATTTAGAAGCCAAACAAGCAGCCCAAGGTATGAGGATCTTAACCACCCTTGGTTCTAAAGACTATTATGACATCAGAGAAACCAGTTTCAGGTACACCCCTGAAGACTTCCTGGCCATAAAGAAGCTAGCGCTGACTAAAAAATCACATTATGGTGTGGTTGAAACAGAAGGCAGTAAACAGGTCCTGCCTCTGGAAGAAGGATGCAAGTATGTTACCAATTACACCACCTGACTCACCTAGGAGCCAAAAGGTTAAAAGATGTGGTAAGGTCCTCTGACTATTATGTTATTGGACTTTCTGATTTAACAACAGAGATAGTCAGGAACTGCAAGGCTTGTGCTCTGTAACGCTCCAAGATTTGGAATACCCAAGGTAATTGGGTCTGATAATGGACCTGCCTTCGTTGCCCAGGTAAGTCAGGGACTGGCCACTCGGCTGGGGATTAAATGGAAATTACATTGTGCTTATTGTCCCCAGAGTTCAGGACAAGTAGAAAGGATAAATAGAATCCTAAAAGAGACCCTAACTAAATTAGCCTTGGAGACCGGTGGGGGGGAAACTGGACAGCCCTCCTTCCTTTTGCCTTGTTCTGGGTCAGTAACACTCAGGGACAGTTTAAGCTGACACCTTGTGAGATTCTCTGTGGGTGGCCTCCTCCTCTTATTGAGGCGGGCGGAGTGTTTGATCCTGACATTGTTCTTTCTAAACCCCTATTCACCTGCATGAAAGCACTTGAAATGGTCTGTTGTGAGGCCTGGGAACAGCTCAGAGAGGCTTATGAAACTGGAGTCCTGGGCGTGCCTCATCAGTTCCAGGTTGGAGAAGCTGTTCTTGTCTGGCTCCATCAAGCTGGGAATCTTGAAGCTCACTGGAAGGGACCATACTTGGTACTTCTTACCACCTCTACAGCAGTGAAAGTAGAGAGCATCTCTGCTTGGATTCATGCCTCCCACGTGAAGAGAGCTCCTGAACCCTCCAAAGATGAGTAATAATTGGAAAAAACTATGGACCCTCTTAAGCTGCACTTACATCACAGGCGCTCTTCAGATGAAGGGTGACAACCCCCATGCCCCTCAAAAACTTACTTGGCAGGTGGCTTCCCAAACTAGGGAAGCCATCTGGTCAATCTGTAAGGTAGCCCCCCACCTTGGACATGGTGACCCCAACTCTCTCCTGACTTCTGCCAGCTAGCTGCAGGCGTGGAACAGTGTGATATTCCTGAGGCAGACCTCCAGAACCTCCCTGAGAGGGACCCTCGACGAAGACACCCTAAAGGGCTAGGAGCAAAGTTCGGGTGTGGGAGGCCAGAGACCCTGTGGGCTGGCTCAACAAGATTTTTATGTCTGTCCAAGGGAAGGTAGGGACAGGAGTGTGGCTAGGCAGTGTGGAGGATGTTGGCTCTGTTTAACTTCTGGACCCCCTTACTATGAGGGCATCACCGTGTTATGTACTTTTAATAACACCACCAGCCATGACGCCTGCTCGTGACATGAGAAGAACAAACTGACCCTAACTGAAGTATCAGGGAAAGAGACTTGTTTAGGAAACCCACCCGCTGCCTATAAACACTTATGCAATGAGACCCTGAGGTCTCCAAAGACTTCTGATACCAGATACTTATATCCTGGCATAGATAAATGGTAGGCCTGCAGCACAGGATTAATCCCCTCTGTTGCCACTAATGTCTTTAATGATACCAAAGATTATTGTATGTTAATACAGCTTACGCCTAGAGTACTCTATCACCCCACAGATGCCTTTGTGGATGAGTTTGATTTCCGCCCTAAGTGATTTAAGAGAGAGCCTATTTCCCTGACTTTAGCTGTAATTTTAGGATTAGGTGTAGCAGCTGGCGTCGGCACTGGAACAGTTGCCCTAGTACAGGCCCCTCAGTACTTTCATCAATTAAGAGTAAGTGCCCTACAGATTTTAATGCTGAAACAACAATATCAAGGGTTATGGGGACAAGATAATAATAAATAGGATGACACAGATGTGTAGGTTCTAAGATTAGAATGAGGGACAAGAGAAAGTGGGGAATGAAAGGAATGAAAAATTTTAAAGACCCTCCTGGCAGACAGAGTGGAGCTAGACCAGCTATGTTCCAGGAACTTAGCTGACCATAAAAAGGCAGAACCAAGAATGAAGGTCAGTCAGGTTATGAGCCCCAGGTTCTAGGAACTAGCTGACCACAAAGCAGATGGTAAAGTAAGATTAAATTCCTTCCTGAGAAAAACAAGTATAGGGTGTTTCCCACATGACTAACTAAATAATGGTACTTTCCACTTGTATTTCCCCTCACCCTCTTGGATTGTGTTTTTTTTTTTCTTTAAATACCCTACTCTCCCCCAAATTGGGGTCGAAACTCTTCTACCTCTGCGTGGGAAACGAGTTTAGGCCTCAGCGCGCTGATCCCCGAAATAGACCTCTTGTGAATTGCATCAAGATGGTCTCTTGTGAGTTTTTGGGTGGCTGTGATATCCCGAGTCTTGGGTGAGGGACTTCCCTCTCCCAGGTCTTTCAGTTACATCATTTAGTAATTTGGTAATAGTGGTAACATCATAGATATCAGTCAGGGTCCAGAGCTGAGTAAGATTGCTGATGTCTATTCTTCCCTTAGTTGAATGAGTAGTACCTCCTGTCTCTGTGAAGGTTCACCATCAGAGAGGATGAGTCTACCTCAGATCCACTTTGGTTTCTCTATATCCTGTAGTCAAAGCATGTGGAGCAGGCCTCCAGCTACAGAATCTTACCATCTAGTTCTCATAGGCAACTAACCACAGTGAAAATAATTTTTTATAGTTTGGGGACTTTGCTCAAGAGCAATGCTTGTTAACAATGTATAAGGAGCTAGCCAACCCTGTCACTTTTGCATTTTATAACAGCATTGTTTCTCAAAACTGCCTTATCCATTCATGCAGGCTACCTCTGTTCAAAGTTATCAGCAAATTTATTTTTTATTTAGCTTACTAAGTAGCAGGTTTCCTTAAGAACTTTTCTTATGTACTTAGTTTTCGTTGACTGTCCCCAAAATCTCTTCTTCTTCCCCTTCTATTGTACCTCATCCCCGTTTAAACATTTCTAACCCCCCCCCATTACTCCTCCTTCTACTTTAATATAACATCTGTTTCTTTGGCCCCTCCCTTAAAACTTCTTTCCCCTTCCCTCCTGGCTCCATTTCTAGATTTATGGCTTCTATATGCACTCATTCTCATGTAAATACACACACATGAAAATTAGAATCTAGGATATGCCTATGAGAGAATATATGGCATTTGTCTTTCTGCTCATGGGTTACCTCACTTACATAGTATCCAACAATTTCCCTGAAAAAAAAAATCATGATTTTCATCTTTCTTTATACATGAATAGATTCCATTGTTTATATGTAGCATACTTTTTCTTTATCCGGTCATTAATTGATTTAATTTCCTACCTACTGCAACTAAAAGAGCAATAAAGATGGATGAGAAACAGCCCTAAATGGACTTACATATCAGACCCCTCACCAGGCTCAGGGGTCTTTGAGGAAGAGGAGATTGACAGTTAGTTACACATATGAATAGATTCTAACAGAATGCACAAGACTACATTACAATTCCCATTCAGACTATTGTGAGTCCATTGCATCCTAACTCTAATAGACCATGAGGAATGAGCTATAGATTCTAGAATCAAATTGTGGAATTTAATGTAGTAGAAAGGCCATAAACAGTCAACTGGAGGGAATGTCCAGTCTTTGTTTTAATTAGTGTTCAGTATTAAGGTGATGGCAGAACGTTTGCCATTTGTGGTAAACATTGTCATGCCATTTAGCAAAGATATTAGAGAGGTGGAAATACATTACTTAAATTACTTGCTTCTCTTGAAGCAATTTATTTTGTTTTCTGTGGCTATTACTTTGAAGGATTTACTTATAGTATTTCTGAATTTGACTATTCTCAGGGATAGTGGACAAAGCATACCTCTAGACTACACATGGTTTTAGAATTCTGGCTTTTTATATAGGATGCAGTTTTGCCTGTTGCTCATGTTACTAATGGAAATATATCAAATGAATGAATTCAGTGAATTCCAGTACAGGTAGTGTAATTTAGGGAAACATAAGAACAATATATACCAAGGTTGTATTTAGAGTATTTAACTTTCAGAGACAGTGTCAGAATAGTCCAAAGTATGCATGAGTTTTCATAGACATATGGGATGGAAAGTTTAATAAATAGTCTGTCTTGGTCAATAGCCTGAAAAACAGGCAAAGGATTTTAAATTCTGGCTGAGAAAAACTATGTGGTATCTGTCTTGTTCATAAATGAAGTCTTGACGAAGCTGATATTTGTTTAGAAGAAAATGGAAATATTGATGTAAAGAGATGAAGAAGACATTAAGAAAACTCCCAAAGACAAAGTGGCACATTAAATAGACATAGCAAACAATACTGTGATTTCTTTCATTATTAAAAATACCACAGGAATTGTAAAGATAATTGGATGGTGGTGTTTGAAAATACTCTGTCCTCCATGCTTTTACGGCTATTGTGCTTGTGTGTGCATTCTGACTTCCAGGAAACACTCAATTCCTCTTATTAACATATTTGGCCCTGCAAACCACTTAACCTTGAGGTGCTCATTTGCTTCACTTGTCACCATGATTGTGTATTTCTTTTTTCTTTTCATTTGGGTTGTCTTTCCCAGACAACCAATAAGAGTAAAAGGAGTGCAGCTGCATGTAAATGGCTTGGGCTGAAAACAGAATTCTCGTGTTCCAATGCGAATTAGTGTTCCATGTTCAGGGTATTGCATATGGCCACTCAACCATTTGTAACTACAGGAGTCATGCAAATCTTCCCTTCACTCTGAAACACAAATGCTATCTTCAAAATACTTCCAAATTTTTTTTAACTGCCACAAAACAATCCCAGTCTCTTATATTGTTTGTGTTTCTATTGGTTGTCTCTTCAAAATAAAAGGTTACAACTCCATAAGAGAGTTTACTTTGAAATTGCAGATCAAATATAAAGTAATGAATTCTAAAACCTTAGAGCAGACAGTATAAATAATCAGAGGTTAGTTTTTTGTTTGTTTGTTTTTTGGGTTTTGTTTTTGTTTTTGTCTTTGGGGTTTTTTGTTTGTTTGTTTGGTTGGTGTTTTTGCCTACCATTTCCCATTTTGATATTTTTTTCCTAGATTCTATACTGTAAACCACTCTAAGTCAAATTCTTCCACACACAGTTATCAAGGTACTTTAACTATTCCAAATTTAGAGATTGAGAGCTGAAGATCTACAGCAGCCAGATTTTGTTTGGCTTTTTGAAAGAACACTTTATTGTGTTATCCAGGCTGGTCTCAAACTCACCCTCTTTCTGCCTCAGCCTCCCAAGCAAGTGCTATCATATGTAGCACAGAGAGATTTCTTTATGAAAAAGTACCCTATGAAGTACAGTAGTTTCCTGCACTTATCTTGAGACTACATTATCAAAACATTCAGAGGCTGTAGTCCTTCCTCTAAAAATTCTGTTTGTTAATTTTTATTTTATTTTATTTTTTTGTATTTCAGTATCTTATTCAGGCCACTAAAAACCACAGTCTTGTTCTGCAAGCCATGGTTTGGATATTTTCTTAGAGAACCCAGAATTGGAGCAACTGTTTTGGGGTGGGTGGTAATGGACTGGCAAAAAGTGTTGTTAATTGGAGCCAGTCACATCCCAAACATTAACATATTCTGTCACAAAATATTTGCATGATTTTGCTGGTTTACCTTTCACCTTCTTTGAAAAACTGTAAATTTCATCTCCTGTAACTTTGATTGGGATCTTGCCTTTTGATTCTAAGCATGGAAGGGTCAGTCAATTCTCAGGCAATGATCTCTCTGTGGAGAACCACTTACATCTTTGTGAGGTTGTTCCTTTTTAGAGACTTATGTGCTGATCGATATTTTCTTAATGTTGTAGGGTTAAGGCCTCCATATCACCTCCACCTAGGCCCCCAGAGGCTATTTTAATGCTGTATTAAGCAGCCCAATCAATCAGGTTGTTAATATATTATTTACAAAAAAAACTTGCAGCCAGGACTCTGAAGCACAAGTATCCATTTCTCCCTTTTGTTCCTTTTGTTTTCCTTCAATGACAACACAAGGGAGAGAGAACTAGCTCTTCATTAGCACAAGGGTTTTGACACCATGGTCTTTGCCAATGGTCAATTATAAATCTCATCTCTTCCCTGATTTATGTGATTATTACTTAACACGAAGGGATCTTGCTGGAAAGATTATTATTTAGTGATGTGCAAATGGTTTCCTTTTATTATGTCAACCTGAGAAGTAAGTCACTAGTTCCAATGAGCACACATCTTTTCCTTGGTAAATCTTGTAGTGACCTTGGCATGACTCTCCTCTATTTGAAAGTAATGATACCCTGGCCCATTAATCTTTCCAATGACATTGTCTGAGCTCATGCAATGGTTACCAACCTTTGAGTTGCTCTAAGGAAATGAAGCATTATGTAAATCTACACCCATTCCACTGAGGTCACACTTTTCAGAACTTGCCCACAAAGAAGAACACTGCATTTATGCTTGCCTCTGCTTTGTGAATGGAGCCTCTCAGGAGTTGTGTTGCCCTTACCCATTTTGCTCTGTAGCCTGTATGACCCTAAGAGAAAGATTTGTCTTCATGGTAATTACGATGATTATGACTAATCCAACCTTTTAAGTTAACATCTCACATTATCATGGACCATTAGAGCATTGGTTGTATCAGGAAGCTTGGGAGTGGTAGAGAATTACCCTGTTTTCTTCTCCTGAAATATTTAGGACATTTTTCTTTCTTCTCCCATTTTCTGGAAGGCAAACCTTCACTCAGCCACATAGAATTAGTCCTTAAAGGGAGAATTTTCCTGATTCTTTTTTTTTCCAAATGGTTCAATGATTATAAAGTGTTAATACTTATGCAGAAATTTAATTTCTAGGAGAGTTTTATGTAGTTCTCTTGTGTCAAGATGAGAAAACAATCCATTCTGGTGTATTCTTTTTCAAACTTTCATAATTTGTTAAATACTACAAAGCAATGCTGAGCTATAAGAACAACAGATATTTGACAAGTAAGAGGTCATTATTTGCATTTCAAAAGTATTCTTCACTTGGCTGAATTACACCAAGTTTCTTAACTTTACAGTGTACCTACGCATTTATTTACAGATGAGTAAAACTTTGACAGGCTGGTGGGCAGACACATTGAAAAGTGCAATGTTAGGAACCTGTATTTATTGAAGAATAAAATATATAATATGAAAAATAGTTATATAGATGATTCATAGTTCAAAAATTATAGTCATTGAAATACTGATTCATGTGTAGCTTAAATTTTTTAAATTATGTGTATATGTCCATCTGTGTGAGTCTATGCTATGTTTGTTCAGATGTCCCTGGTGGATCAATGAGAGAGTTAGAACCCCTGTAACTGGAGTCACAGGTGGTTGAGAGCTGCCTGTCATGGGTGCTGGGAACTGAACTCAGCTGTTCTGGAAGTGTTCTGGCCACTGAGTTATTTCTCCAACACTTTATTAGTTTATTTTATGTTGCTATGATAAAACATCATGACCAACTCAACTTATAGAAGAAATAGTTTATTTGGGATAATGGTTCCAGAAGGTTAGAGTCCATGGTAGGAGGAAAGCATGGTAGCACAGCACGCATAGAGGTAGGAGAAGATATCTAAGAGATCATATCTTGAACTGTAGGCATGAATCAGAGCAAATTGCAAGGAGGAAAAGGACTTAAGCTCTCTAACTCTGCCACCAGTGACATAATTCCTTTACTTAAGACCACACCTACTAAACCTCCCCAAACAATGCCAATTATGGGGGAACAAGTAATTAAATACATGGGCTTATGGAGAATATTCCCACTCTAACCATCACAAGCCTCCTAGATATAGCTTTTGAGAAACTACCATGGGTATTCCATGTTCCATTTGCTATTATTCACTGTATCATTTCCAGATTTATAAGTTAGGACAGTAAGAACAATAACAATTCTCCTTATAGCTGCTATGAAATGATTTATTCTTGTAAAGAGATTATTAGTATGAACCTGTGTAATAGTAACAGTTTAAGAAGTATCAGATATCACCATTGCCACAGCTACTCCTTTGTATCTTTAGATTCTGTATCTATAGGCATAAGGTTATTGTGTAATTCAAATACTGATTTCTGTCCCCCCCCCATATCTGGTTGCAATCCTTGTTCTGAGAATCTCCTGCCTCAGTGTTGTATAAACACTGCTCCCCAATTGTCCCCTGATATGTCAATAAAGCAGCTTATAGGTAATCACTGAGCAGGGAAGAGAATAGGGCTCTACTTCCTGCCCTCCATGGGAAGAGGAGTTAGAGAGAGGAAGTATATTAAGCCATGGGCAGAGGTTCAGGAGACATGAGGAAGATTCAGCTGGAGCAAAGAGAGCACTATAAAAACAAATAACTTGGAGATTTTAAAAAAGAAGTCACACTAGCATAGAGTGTTAAGAACAGGTCAAAACAGCTCAAGATTGTGCTGTAAAGCTATGTTAAAATAGTATAAAATCTCAGCTGGGCCTGTTGATGCACAACTTTAATCCCCACTCGGGAGGCAGAGGCAGGTGAATCTCTGTGAATTGGAGGCCAGCCTGGTCTACAAAGCGAGTCTAGGACTTCCAGAGCTGTTACACAGAGAAACCCTGTTTCAAATAACAACAAACAAGAACAACCAATATATATATATAGCGTCTCAATTATTTGGGTCACAGCCAGGTTAAGAGAGATACTGAGAAACAAAACAAGTTTATAAAATATACATTAAATTTTATATACCAACTAGGGCAAGAACTTATATAGAATCTAAATTAAGACAGAAACAAGTATTCCCTGGGTATAGAGCAGTTTCTTACTGTCTGTTCCTTAAAGAAAAACAACTGCAGTTTCTCAGGCAGGAACTCAGGCTTCCTTGATTGGAACCCTTCAGAGCAGCAAGGCCTCCAGCTGGCTGCAGAAAAGCAAAAACAGAAGAAAAATGAAAACCTGGCTCCTTAACACAAGCTTCTCAAAGCCAGACTTTCCTAGCTATGGCAGGAAACTAAATCCCTTTGAAAAGGGACTCCTGTTGGCAAGAGGATCCCTTGAAGGAAGTAGAAAAGCCTCTCCCCCCTGGAAGCAGGAGCCAGACAGACTGAGAAGCCTCAAGAGTCTGAACTGGTAAGGTATAGAAGGGAGGCCAGGTCTAAGAACGTAAAGTCTCTGAAGGAGAGAAAAAGGGAAATAGATAATAAGGTTTTCAAAGGTACATAGATACTAAAATAAATAAGTAAATAAACAAACAAAATGAACATCAACAGTCAAAAATTAAAAAATAGAGTTTAAATAATAGAATAAAGTATGAAAGAAAAAATACAGAATATAAGTAACAGAATAATGCCATAGAGAGACTTAGAGAGTAAAAATTAGTTTCCATAATACAAGATGGAAAACATTGTAGAAAAGGAGTTTTGACCCAGTACCATTTTGTTTTGATTGTCAACATGCAAATAATATGTTCAGTAATAAGTATAGTTCTATGTATCCTTTTTAAAAACAAATATCAAACTGAAACAGATTTAGATTTTTAAAAAATGGTGACTGCGAAATTAGATGCTAAATTAAAGGCTATAGAACAAAGGTCAGAAGAATCTTTGAATCAAAATAAGGAAACTTCAGACAAATATAATATGGAACCTACAATAACAGCAGAAAAGATAGTTCCAGATGAAAAAATAAAATCCACAAAGGCTTGAGAAAACAGAATGGCAATCCAAAGAGATAGTAGATTAAAAAAAGCTTCATCTATAAACCAACATGGCCAAACTGGATATTAATATTGTGAAGGATCAATCACTAGATGAAGGTCTATATACTGAATTAAAAATACAGATTCCTCAAAAATCTACATCGGGACAATTTCAAAACAGCTATCTAGATCGTCCAGCATCACTGACTGTTCCAGTCAGGATTTCAGTTAAGCCCTGAACTTTCTCAACATGCAGAAACTAGAGCAAAAAAAAAAAAAATCTAACTTTCTTAAGACTGGGACAATATCCCAATTTTCTTGGGCCCACAAAAGGAAAATGGCACCCAAAATCAGCAGGAAGCAATTTAAGAAAACTACATAGTATCCTCAAGAAGGGATGGATAGATCATTCTATGGGTGATGAATATTTGTTATTGTTTTTAATGGATTGGTTATAGGAATGATAAGTACATGGGCATATTATTGAATGTACTTTTAGATTAAAGAGTATTAATAAACCAAAAATTTTAAATTGGCATAATTCTTTGTATGTTGATATAGATTTAAGATTACATTTTGTTATAGCATGCTAAAATATTATACCTATATAATTCTTAAAAATGAAATGTGTAGTTCTAGTTCTTTGAAAGTCACTATTACCAACTGTTTAGGATAATTAAGAAATGCATATTAGCAGTCAGACAATCAAACTTGTGGTCATGTTAGACACTAGTTTAGTTAATTACAAAAGTATGTTTCCTAGATTGACAGATAGAAAATAGCTAGAATCAAACAATTCAGATAAGATAGATGAGATAAATGGTCTTCAAAAACCTCAGGGATTACAGAATATGTCATTTAAGGATATTGTATTAATTTAAGGCTTTTTTGACAATTAGACAGGTCTGCTCCTGGCAGTATCCCTATTCTACTTCAAAGAGCATCAAAGAAACTCCATATGGAGTTTTCTTCATATGTGCCAAGCTAGTCACTGGGCAAGAAAATGTCTTGCATCAATTACAGACAGAGTACTTTCCAAACAAGACAAACTGAATACAGGAAAGTTGACTGTCAAGCTTTGCAAGGACAAGGTAAGCAAGTCCTTTATAATTCCTGCTTCACAGAAAAAAAAATGTCTGTCAAATATTTTGTGCCAGAAGACTGAAGATGATGCTCCAACATTAATTTTGGGGACTCTACAGGCAATCAAATATCTCTTTCAATTCTATACTTTTGGAAGCTGTTTGCCTGCACTTTTTACATATTTAAATAATATTTATTCCTTATTAAGTATTTGATGGGGTTGAAGTCTAGATAGTTATAGTCTCAGAGTTAAATTGTTTAGGATGATGGAAATTGACAGATAGTAGAATACTTTATCCCAGGGTGCCAAGTATACAAATGTAAATCCTACCTAATAATTTTCATAATTGTCATTATTACATATAGTTCATTATTGTAAGAGAAAGAGCCTTTTTGGAGTAAAACACAGACATATCCATGAATTTAGTATTTAATATGTATAGTATAGAACTTTTTCTTCATTATAGTCCACCAAAATGCATTCTAGTATATATTTCCATAGCACTGCCATTGTATTAGGTATTTGTAATTTAAAGTAATTGGAGAATATGCATAGGATATATGTAGATACTTTACCATTCAGATAAAGGGCTGAGATATCTACAGATGGAGAGGCTTTTGAGCCAATTCCCTGAATACGGTGAAGGACACACACTACCCTATCTTCACAATACCAATAAAGTTGGATATCCTCAAACTTGAACCTGCATCAGAATTGTCTGCAGGGTTTGCTAAATCACAGCTTGTGGAGCCAAACCTCAAGCTTCTGATTGATGTGTGAGGTAAACCCAAGACTACATTTTAGCCAGTTCTTAGATATAGTTGGTAACTATTGGTCTAGTAAATAACTTTGAGAATAATTGCTCTAAGATACTTAAGACAGTCTTTCCCATAGCTTGTTTGAATGGAAGAAATTTGTAAGTGATGTATTGGGAGTTATGGAATAAAAATTATAAACCATAAATTATTTTTTTCTCATAATGGTACAAGAAGATCTTATAGCTAATCTTTGGCTTTTTGAGGTGCCCACATACATAGACAGACACACACATATGCCCATGGGATTGAAGGATTAATTAAATTAGAAAAAGCAAAATTTTAAGTGGGACTATACATTTATTCTAGGTAAAAATTCAAAATAACAGAATCTCTGAAAGTTATATGAAAAATATATAAAGTGGTTGAAGAAACTTTTAATATTAATTTTGAGGTAGCCACCCTTGGTGGCTGTCTGTCTCTCTTCCTTCTCTCCTGTTAGAGAAAAAAAAAATCTTTGAAATGGAAGAATCCTACAGATTTCTTCAGACACCATGCACAAAAGCTGTAAACAAGTGACATCTGAAATACTCCAGTCTACTGGCTGAAACTTTCAGGCTCTCTATGTTCAAATTTTTATGCAATGTTGTAACTACTCTGAAGTGATAGATCGACCCTGGTTGCTGTTTCAGTACATTATAAGAATCTAGAACAAATTGAGAAGAAATAGCCACCAAAGACTGGAGATCAAAGCAGGGTTAGATAATGCTATGATTAATAGTATTTGAGAAGCAGATGAAAGAGAACCTGATGTGACGTAGAGTTAACAAAAATTCATCTGGTGTTCAAGCAGCACATCTGTCCCTAAACTCCAAAAATATCCCCACATTTTGGATAGTAAAATAATGATCTAATAGTAAAAATGACCATTTATGTATTAAAACTAGAGGGTAACGGCAAGCACAAAAATTAGAAAGGGCACATTTCTCTACTCTGCGTGTGTGTGAGCGCGCGCGATTGTGTGTGCACGTGTGTTTTGGTCAGATTGCACTTACAACACCCTAGCCCTTACTAATATGGCAGATACTATGCTAGTTATTGTATTATTAATCAGCATGCAGTGACTTATATAGTTAACACTCCCACAGTCTTCCTGACAGAATATATTTTTCTGCATGTGTCTGTCTATTAAGATATTGGTGGCTGCTGGGTGTGGTGGTGCATGTTTTTAATCCCAGCACTTGGGAGGTAGAGGCAGGCGGATCACTGTGAGTTCAAGGCCAGCCTGGTCTACAAAGCGAGTCCAGGACACCCAGAGCTATTACACAGAGAAACCCTGTCTCGAACCCCCCCCCCAAAAAATATATTGGTGGCTCCAAACCACAAGGACATATCCTCATCTATGTTCATAGCAGCCTTATTTGTAACAGCTAGAAACTGGAAACAACCCAGATGTCCCTCAACCAACAACCAACGAATGGATTAAAAAAAATTGTGGTACATTTACACAATGGAATATTACTCAGCTATCAGAAACAAAGAAATCATGCAATTTGCAGCCAAATGGGTGGAATTAGAGAAGCTCATCCTGAGTGAGCTAACACAGACTCAGAAGGATGTACATGGCATCTATTCACTTATAATTGGATTTTAGCCATATAGTACAGGATAACTAGCCTACAACCAGCATACCAAAAGGATCAGGAATACAGACTTTGTTACCTATTAAGGGAACAATTTGCCCTATGAGTGCTACCATGTAGGCCCCTCTTAGCTCTCATATGACTGCTGAGCTGAGAGAGGCTGAGATGTAGGGACACTCTACATGGGAGGAATGGGAAGGGTGGGAGAGGCTGAGAGGGTGGAACCGGGAGGGGTGGAAAAAAGGGCACTGTAATGGAGATGTAACTTGAAGTAATAAACAAACAAACAGACAAAGATATTGGTGGCTGACAGACATGATAGCCCATGTCCTTAACCTCAGCAGAGGAGGACTCAGGTAGATGATTTGAGCCAGGTCTGCATAGCGCTGACTCAAACACAGAGGCCTTGTGTTAGATGATAAAGCAATTGGTCTGGCGTGCATCACTTGTTTTTCAGTGGCCAGGGTGTGACATACATCATTTTTGTCCATGGAATATCACATAGAAGTCAGTCAAATGACACAACCTCATTTCAGGAGATCCTAGGAAATAAAGTCTCTCTCTCCCTCCCTCTCTCCCCCCCCCTCCTTTTTCAGTCTCTATCTTTCTTTTCTCTTTTTCTCATCCATCTCCTACCCACTTCATACAGAGGACATGAGGTTGGTCAGTATCTAGGATTCTACTCCATAAAATAAGATAGATGTTTAACTAAAAAGAAAAAAAAACAGTCTTAGTGAACTTCAGGGAACAGATATTTGATTCTAGATTTGAATGACAGTATGTATGGTTCAATAATAGCCCTAGAAACAACTGAGAAAAATATTTTCTTCAACATTCTAGGTCTTCCTTAAAGTATACACAGGGGAAGAGATAGGGTATGGCATGTGGTAATGAGAGTAAGAAGTGACTATTGATTTTGACTTCATAACAATTTATTATAGTATCCCTTTTAAATTCTGTAAAGAAAAATCTAAGTTGTTGAAGGTTTGGGGAGATTATATTCATGGGAGCTTGTCCTCAATATTTATCACTGCCTAAATGCACCCAGAAATCTCCGTACTATACTGTGAGTAATAACAATGTGTGTTGATATGTATGTTGAACTTCCTGTCTGACAGCCATTGCTGGACAGAATTTTATCTTCTTTCTGGAGATTGCTCCTTCATTGGATGGCACTTTTTCATACTTTAGCAAATGCCACATCATATCTGCTAGATACAAATAACAGCTGCCATATGTAACTACAATGTTGCCCAAAGTACCACAAACAGATGTATAGCTTGCTGTCTGCTATTGTGTACGATGCCATATGGTGTGTGTGTGTGTGTTTGTGCAGATGCACTTAAGTACCTTAGTACACATGTGATGGTCAGAGGAAAATTCTGGTTGTTGGTCTTCCCCTGCATCTCACTGGAGATAGAAATGTGTTATTTTGCCACTGTATGTTCCAGGCTAGCTGTCCTGAGAGCTTATTGCTATCATCTTGTATCTTCCTCCCTTTCTGCTATAGGAGCAAGGGGATTAGAGTTCCATGCTACAGCACCTGGCTTTAATAAGGTTCTAGGGATTCAAACTCAGATCCTCACAGTTGTGTGGCAAACTCTTTACCTACTACTGTATCGTCACCCCAGCCGTTATTATGCCATACGTTTTTGAGAGCCAAGTATTTTTTTTTATTTCTCTCTGGGTGGGCAGGTATCAGAGACAAGGAGTTTGGGAATGGCCAAGATAAGAGAGCCACCTGATCACGTCTGTGCTTCAGTCAAAGCAGGAAGTAATCCACTTTGATTTATTTCTGTGTCCGTTCCTTCATTCTTTCCCAGTGCTCTCCTTGATCCCAAAGAAACATCTTCAGTTTCTGTTTTCTGTTGTAACTCTGAAGATGGCTGCTAATTAGTCACTGTGGCCTCAGTGTAGGTTAGTTTCATGTATACCTCCTGGAAACATTTATTGTTTCAAAAATTAATAGTCAAGGGAGGTTGGAGAGACAATTTGGTAGTGAAGGGCACTGGCTGGTCTTTCAGAGGACTCGGGTTCAATCACAAGACCCACATACAGCTTACAACCATCTCTAATTCCAGTTCATAACTAGATTGGTCTACGCAAGATAATCTATTTTTAAAATGCTATACTAGTATCTACATGTCTTAGCTTTTGTTAGTAGCCCCAGCACCTAGGAAGCTGAGGCAGGAGGATCACAGTGAGTCCAAGGTCAGTCTCGATTACGTGAGAGTTTGAGGTAACTAGGACTACAGTTGAAATCAAAACCTTCTCTCAAGACAACAATCATGAAGACAACAAAAGTCCACTGGAAAATATTAGAATTTCTAGGCAAAATTTAAGAAGTGGTACAATATTCAAATGCTCTCAACTATCTACCCCTAAATAAAGGAAAAGTACATCAATAGTGCAGAAAGCTGGTAGACATTCATTTTGTCAGGAAATGTTGCCGACCACCGTGGGCGGGGGTCGTAGCTTTCCGATCCAAGGCTCGAGAAGACTTCTAGGTGGGGACGGCTTCGGCGCGACAGACAACACGACACACAAGAGGTTCTGTGCTGTTGTAAAGTTTTACTTTTTCAAAGTAGAATTTATACAGTAAAACCAGGAAC
>CAJQZJ010037491.1:1585750-1623297 GCA_907164525.1 Lophiomys imhausi | reverse complement strand
TTTTTCCGTGCCTATAAAATGTGAGATATGTGTTTTATATTGTATATTTCATTAAATTTCACTCATATTTTGTTTGTGCTTTTTGGGTATAATCAATGAAATAGATAAAAATGTATGTATTATGATTTGTTTTTACTTTTTCTCTGTACTAGAAACCTAGAAATAATTAATGCTCATTTTCTACGTCTTAATTTTTTTTAGAACTAACAATTATAAAGGAAAATATTTTTCCTAAATAATATCATAAGGTCCAAGGGATAGATATTATATACTGTATGTTTGCTAGATTGCCTCTTCATTGAAAAAAAAATTCCTTTAAGTATTTTTGGTGGTTTTTAATGAGACTAGCCTCTATAGGCTCATATGTTTGAATGCTGGGTCTCCAGTTAGTGGAACTGTTTAGGAAGAATTAAGACATGTGGCCTGGCCTATCCTATCCTATCCTATCCTATCCTATCCTATCCTATCCTGTCCTGTCCTGTCCTGTCCTATCCTATCCTATTCTATCACATCCTATATATCAGGATGTATGCTCTTAGCTATTGTCCCACCATGTGTTCTTCATCATGATCATGAACTAACGCTCTGAAAGCTTAAGCAAGCCACCAATTAAATAATGTCTTCATACACCATTGAATAGTAACTAAGTCAGTGTTCTAAATTTGTTATTTAGTTTCAGTTCCCAGTTCCTTTTTGCTAGTGCCATCATCTTGTTTCGTATTCTTTTATAGTGCATATTCTTTTATATTATGGAAGTCTCCAAATGTTTCCAAGGCATGTAAAGCAGCACTGTCAGTTAGCTGTCATCTTTGTGTTTCTTACTTGGGATTTTACATAATTTTTATGTGTTCCACCACATATCTAAAACAAATGTCTGTTATATTTTCTCAAATAATTTTGGGTTTTATTATATTTTATTAATTGTTATATTGTATTGTTTTATGATACATCATTTAGTATAGCTCAACTGAATATATATGCACTATTTGTCTGAAAATTCATATACAGAATTGTGGAGCTTTTACTGTCTCTTTTACCATGATTGATCAATTTCCAATATAGCTTTAGATTCATCTAACCTTGTTTGTGGACTATGTGCCTGATATTTGTATATGTGTCATTCTACGGATGGAACCCAGAGAACTGCATAGAATAGGCTGTTGCTCTACTAAAATCCAGTCAGTCCTACCTTTATGACTCTTCAACATATTTTTATAGTTATTATTTGTCAAAATTCTTAAGAGAGACACATCTACGTTCAGTGAATATTCTTTGGAAAAGAATTCCATCAGTCCCCCCACCCCTCCCCAGAAACAACAAAACCAGAAATGTTAAGATTCTTACTCAGTGTCACAAATGTTTCCTAAATCACACATTCAAAAGAACAGCATTGAGCTGATGAGATGCCTCAGTTGGTAAGAGCCTGATGATCTGAGTTCAGTCCCTGAGATCATCCTAGTAGAATGAAAGAGCTTACCTCCACATGTGAAGTATGGTACACATGTGCCCCTCCTATTCACAAAGGAAGATAGAGAGATGCCTTGGCAGCAGTTAGGAGAACTTATTCCTGCAAAGAACCTGAGTTTGATTTCCAGCACCTACCTGGCAACTCTCAAGTGATGCCCTCATCTGACCTTTATGGATAATAGGTATGAATCCAGTACATAGATGTACATGTGAAAAAATACTCAAAATCACAAAATAAAATAAATTTAAATGAGGATGATTCTTGATAGTGGAAGACCTTGGATGAGCACTGTCTCATATAGTCACATTGTTTTATTTTCTTTTGTTAAATAACTATGGATTTCAAAATTTAGGCACTTAAATTTCTATAAGTGTACTGAAGAAATAAAAGGAGAGAGCCCCATTTAAAAGGCCAAGAATAACAAAACATAGCATCTCCACAAAATTCACATGGAACCTCGTAGTTGTAGATACTTAAAAACTTTAATAGAGATTTTTATGATCCTAAATTAAAATTTTCAATATTTTATCTAAAGCATTAAAATTAAACATAGTATTGGGATCAGTTCAATTAGAATAAAAGATTTCTGGGTTAGTTGTTTTTTCCTGCTTAATAATACTCACATTTCAAGTACCTTAGGAAATTTGTAACTACTAGATTCTTTTCCATTTTGTACTTTTCGGACATTTAGAACAATCCTGTGTTTAGTCATTTATGTAGTCCTTAATCTTCAGAATAGATATAAGTATTTGTTTTAAATGATAGAGCCACATGGGTGTGTGTGTGTGTGTGTGTGTGTGTGTGTGTTTTATTATGTTTATATATTACTTCAAGTTACATCTCCATCACAGCCCCCTCCCTCTATCCTTTTTGGTCCCACTCTGGTGTGGTTTTAACATATAATATACAGTGAATGTATTTATGGTCTGATAAAATAATTTTTCTGAGGGTCATAATGTGATTTAGAGCTGCAAGCCAAGAGAGAAGAGCAGTTTGAAACATGTCTTTTGGTAGTCTTTTATTTTATCTAATTTGAAGCTCTTACAATAAACTACTCCCTCTTGTGGTTTGCTTTTTTTCTTTCTTTTATGTTTATTACTTCAAGTTACATATCCATCACAGTGTCCTCTTTCAACGCCCCCCAGTCCCCCCTCCCACACTCCACCCCCTATCCCTTCCGTCACACTACTCTGGAGTGGAATGTCCCTACATAACAGTCCCCCACCCCAGTTCAGCAGTCATATGAGGGCCAAGAGCCTCCTCATACACTGGGGGCCTACAAGGCAGTACCACTAGAGCAAAGTGTCTCATCAATAAGAAACAAAGTCTATGTTCATGTCCCCTTTGGTGCATTCGTTGTAGTATAGTTATCCTGTACAATATGGCTAAAATCTGATTATAAGTGAATAGATGCCATATGTATCCTTCTGAGTCTGGGTTAGCTCACTCAGGATGAGCTTCTCTAGTTCCATCCATTTGGCTGCAAATTGCATGATGTTCATTATTTCTGATAGCTGAGTAGTATTCCATTGTGTAGATGTACCACAGTTTTTTAACCCATTCCTTGTTTGAGGGACATCTGGGTTGTTTCCAGTTTCTAGCTATTACAAATAAGGCTGCTATGAACATAGATGAGGAAACTTCCTTGTGATTCGGTGAGGAATCATTTGGATGTATACTCTGAAGTGGTATGGCTGGGTCCCGAGGCAGAGATATTCCAAGATTTCTAAAATGTCTCCAGACTGTCCTCCATAGTGGTTGCACAAGCCTTTACTCCCACCAGCAATGGAGGAGGGTTCCTCTTTCTCCACAACCTCGCCAGCATGTGCTGTCATAAGAGCTTTTGATCTTAGCCAATATGACAGGTGTGAGATAGAATCCCAGAGATGTCTTGAGTTGCATTTCTCTGATGATTAAGGATGCTGAGCATTTCTTCAAGTGTCTCACAGCCATTAGGGATTCCTCCTTTGTGAATTCTGTTTATCTCTGTTCCCCATTTTTTTGATTGGATTATTTGGTTTCTTGGCATTTAATTTCTTGAGTTCTTTGTAAATTATGGATATTACCCCTCTGTCATATGTGGGGTTGGAGAAGATCTTTTCCCAATCTGTAGGCTGCCATTTTGTTCGAATGATAGTGTCTTTTGCCTTATAGAACAGACCAGTGGATCAATGGAATCAAATTAAAGACCCAGAAATGCACCCACCCACCTATGGTCACTTAATTTTTGACAAAGAAGCCAAAACCATACAATGGAAAAAAGACAGGATCTTCAACAAATGGTGCTAGTCCAACTGGATGTCCACATGTAAAAGAATGAAATTAGACCCATACATATATATCATCTTGTACAAAACTTAAGTCCAAGTGGATCGAAGACCTTAACATAAGGCTGGACACACTAAATCTACTAGAAGAGAAAGTGGGGGAAACCCTCGAACTCATCAGCACAGGTAACAACTTCCTGAACACAACACCAACAGCTCAGGATCTAAGACCAACAATCAATAAATGGTACCTCATGAAACTGAAAAGCTTCTGTAAGGCAGAAGAAAATATCTTTGAATGCCATATTATACAGATCTGTTGAGGTTTTTGAAGACCACCTATTTATCTCCATATATTTGAATAAGCAAATGTTGCTTGTGTCTTAGCAACTTGATTTCTGATTAAATTAGAAAATATCTGTGACAGATTACCCTATTACCTAACAAAATGACATGCTTGAATGACTATTTGTTTGCATTTCTTAATTATCCTAAACAGTTTATGACAGTTGCTAACAAAAGGCCAAAATTTCACATTTCATTTTTAAGAATACTACAACCAAGGCACCAAAGGGAACATGGACATAGACTTTTTTTGTCTTGTTTTGTTTTGTTTGTTTGTTTGTGTGTGTGTGTGTGTGTGTGTGTTTAGTTTTCTCTCCCTGGCAATGAGACCCTTTTCACTGGTGGTACTGCCTTGTAGGCCCCCAGTGTACAAGGAGGCCTTTTGGCCCTCATATGACTTCTGAACTGGGGTGGGCGACTGTTATGTAGGGACACTCCACTCCAGAGGAGTGGGATGGAAGGGTTAGGGGGTAGAGGGTGGGAGGGAGGGGCTGGGAAGGGGGGGAAAGAGGATAATATGATGGAGATGTAACCTGAAGCAACAAATAAATAAATTAAAAAAAGGGAAAAAAAATAAAATAAATCATTAAAAGTAAAAAAAAAAAAAAAAAAGAATTACCTAGGTATAATACCTTAAAAGAGTTAGTCTTAATTTGGTATTAATATACAAAGATATAAGTGTATATTCAATAATCTGTCCCTTTTTATTTATCATTCCTATATTATGTCTATATCTCATTTTTCTCAAGTCTTTTTACCCCTTCATAAGAGAGAAAGAAGGATACAGAAAAGAAAAAGAGAGAAATCCCTGGATCTAACCTCCAAAACCTATATAACAAGACCATTTTTCAGTTGAAGGACATCTCGTTTGTTTCCAGTTTCTGGTTATTACAAATAAAGCTGGTATGAACATTATTGAGGCAATGTCCTTGTGGTTTGGTATAGAATCTTTTGGATATATGTCCAGGAGGAGTATGGCTGGGTCTTGAGGTAGAACTATTGTCAATTTTCTAAGATATCTCCAGATTGATTTCCAAAGTGATTGTACAAGTTTACACTCCCACCAGCAATGGGAGAGTGTTCCTCTTTCTCCACATCCATGCCAGCATGTGTTACCATTTGAGTTTTGATCTTAGCCATTCTAATGGGTATGAAATGGAATCTCAGAGTCATTTTAAGTTACATTTCCCTGATGACCAAGGATGTTGAACATTTCTTCAAGTGCCTCTCGGCCTTTAGAGATTCCTCTTTGGTGAATTCTTGGTTTAGCTCTATACTGCATTTTTTGATGGGTTTGTTTGACTTTTTTTTGGTGTTTAATTTCTTGAATTCTTTATAATTTTGGATATTAGCCCTATGTCAGATGTTGGGTTGGTGAAGATCCTTTCCCAATCTGTAGGCTGCCATTTTGTTCTAAGGACAGTGTCCTTTGCCTTACATAAGCTTTTCAATTTCATAAGGTTCCATTTAATGATTGTTTTAGAGCCTGAACTATTGGTATTCTGTTCAGGAAATTGCTACCCATGCCAATGAGTTCCAGGCTTTCCCCACTTCCTCTTCTATTAATTTTCATGTGTCTGGACTTATATTGGGGTCTTTGATCCACTTATATTTAAGTTTTGTACAGAGTGATATGTATGGGTCTATTTGCATTCTTCTACATGCTGACATCCAGTTAGACCAGCACCATTTATTGAAGATGTTTTCCTTTTTCCATTGTACGGTTTTGGGTCCTTTGTCAAAAATTAAGTGACTGTAGGTGTGTGGGTTTATTTGTGGGTCTTTGATTTGATTCTATTGATCAACTGGTCTGTTTCTATGCCAGTACCATTCTGTTTTTATTACTATTGCCTTGTAGTACAGCTCGAAGTCTGGGATGGTGATACCACCAGATGTTCTGTTATTGTACACTATTGATTTACCTATTCTGGGATTTTTTGTTTTTCCATATAAAGTTGAGAATTGTTCTTTCAAGGTCTGTAAAGAATTGGGTTGGTGCCGGGCGGTGGTGGTGCACGCCTTTAATTCTAGCACTTGGGAGGCAAAGGCAGGCGGATCTCTGTGAGTTCGAGGCCAGCCTGGTCTACAAAAGTGAGACCAGGACAGCCAGAGCTGTTACACAGAGGAACCCTGTCTCGAAAAACCAAAAAAAAAAAAAAAAAGGAATTGGGATGATAGGTTGATAGGATTTGCATTGCATTGAATTTGTATATAACTTTTGTTAAGATGGACATTTTTATTATGTTGATCCTACCTATCCATGAGCAAGGGAGATCTTTCCATCTTTTGATAACTTCAATTTCTTTCTTCAGGGACTTAAAGATCTTGTCATACAGGTCTTTCACTTGCTTGGTTAGAGTTACCCCCAGGTATTTTATATTGTTTGTGCCTATTGTGAAGGGTGTTGAGTCCCTTATTTGTTTCTCAGTCCATTTATCTTTTGTGTGAAGAAGGGCTACTGACTTTTTGAATTGATTTTGTATCCAGCCACTTTGCTGAAGGAGTTTATCAGCTGTAGGAGTTCTCTGGTGGAATTTTTGGGGTCACTTATGTATAAGAGCTTTATTCATTTCCATCACTTCTTTTGCAGTATTTTGTTGTTGCTCTCTGATATATTTGATTTCCTGCCTTAATCCCTTTATTATTAATATAAGCATAGGATTAAGGTAATTTTCCTTTATTTCAATCATGTTAGGATATCCAGGGTTGTCTATAGCATTATTGCTAGGTTCTGGGGACGTTATATTGCTTTTTTTTTTCATTTTCCATGTTCTTGCACTGGCCTTTTGTCATCTGATTGACCCTGGTGTTGTTTGTTTGTTTCTGATGTCAGTTGGCCTTGGTGCTCAGGAAAACTCCCTGTTCTGGGGGCTGTGTTATCCTCAGATCCTGGTGTCCACCTCCAGATGGTAGATAGGTTCCTGAAATAAACTGGATCTTGGAGAGTAACTGCAGCTCTCCTCAATTGGTTGTGACCCAATTGGACCTACATACAGGGGATTAGAGTGGGGAGGGGGCTATCCTATGAGGACCTGAGAGCTGGAGAGTCTCCTCAGAAAGGCAGATTGAGCTGTGGTTGGGCCTATGTTCTCCCCTCCCTGACAAAGTCAGTCTCGTTCAGCAGCTAGGCTGAGTGTACAGGCAGGGAGCTCCAACCAAGATGGGTGCCAGATAGCCAGGCGTGGTGGCGCATGCCTTTTAATCCCAGCACTCCGGAGGCAGAGGCAGGCGGATCTCTGTGAGTTCAAGGCCAGCCTGGTCTACAAAGTGAGTGCAGGACAGCCAGAGATACACAGAGAAACCCTGTCTCGAAAAAAAAAAAAAAAAGATGGGTGTCAGCCTTGTTGTGCCTGTTGCTAACTGGCTCAAAAGCTCAGGTGTTTGGGTGAGTGATCTGCCCCAATGTTTTTGGAGAACACACTGTTGCCAGCTCTGTTTGCAGTCAGTCTCGGCTCCTGATTGCTTTGCTGTGGCTGGGTTTGGTCTCTGCCACTCAGTTACAGTGCACGCTGTGTCACCGTGTGGGGAACTGCAGAAAGAAAATCTTACGTACCTTTGCTCTTGTGGTCTAGCTGTTTTTCCAGGTTGGGTGTACAGGTCTGTGTGCATGCTGGATATCATACAGACAGGCGGGCTGCTGATTTGTGGCTAGAGATGTGGACTGGATCTACTCCTGGACTAGATCTGCTCTGGCTGGTGCTCCTCTCCAGATGGGTGACCGAAGTGGCTGATCTCAGGGTGGTATTCCTGGGAACTGTATGGGCTGATTCACTTGGTGACCAGTCTCAGTGTTTACCATGGAAATTCAGATGCTGTCTGTGTTTCACAGTCAGCTGAGGGACCTCACATTCACTCCACAGTGAGTAATCTCATGCACCTACTACTCAGATACACTGCTCTATGGATAGCACCATCTTGGATTCCCTCAGTCTTCAGGTTTAATAATAACTGCTAGTGTCTGAAATCCAAGGATCATTTTCATAGGAGCAGAATCTTGTACATTTTCAGCATCTGCTCATTTATGGTGCCAGCAAAGAAAATCTACCCCTGATCATTCTGTCTTTCTTTAATATCTCATTTACTGTAAACTAATCCTCACTTTATGCCCATATCTTTTGTCAGACTGCAGTACATGTGAGTGTACATATTCCTGTGTGTGCATATATGTAAGTGGAGGTGAGAAGTTTAAGTCAATTATTGCTCTTGGTCTTCATCTTATTTTTTTGAGACAAGTTGTCTTCATTTAACTCACTGATTTGCTAGACTTGTGTGGCCATTGAGTTCCACGGATTCATCTCTCTCTACCCTTGCTGCATTGGAGTTACAGATGCATGGAGCTGTACCAGTTTTTCATGTGGGCACTATGGATTTTACTACCTGTCCTCAGTCTTGCATGATTAAGCCACCTTTTAAAGCCCATGTTTATATTACATTATATATGAATAAGTTTTTCCACTTTTGTATGATAACTATATTAAGTCATTGATTTATCTCTGTTCTGCTAAAAAAAAAAAAATGTACCTTTTGTTTTTGTCTTCTCAGATTAGCCCAGTTAGGGTTGATTTTTATTTTTCAAGCTCTAAAGTTTACAAAATTCTGCCATCTGATTTCAGGGACGTCAAGTAAAGACCCACTAGGATTTGTTAAAGCAGTGGATATTTGAAGAAGGCCAGTATTCTTCATTCTAATCTGATTGTAATCAGGCTCTTTCTCAAATGATTTTGTAATTTTAAATATCTATGTTCCATCTGTTCATAATATGACCATTAAAATATAAACTTGATGTTTGATTATGGTTTGCTGTATGATCTAGCTAAATGTGATTTAAATAAAAATGCCCCCCCTTAGGGAGTGGCACTATTAGTTGGTGTGGCCTTATTGGAAGTGTGTCTCACTTTACTTCTTGCTGCCTGCAGATCAAGTTGCAGAACTCTCAGCTCCTTGTCCAGCACCATGTCTGCTGGCATGCTGCTATGCTTCCCACCATGATGATAATAACTAAACCTCCGCACTGTAGGCCAACCCTTTTAAATGTTTTCCTTTATAAGAGTTGCCATGGTTATGGTGTCTTTTCACAGCAATAAAACCCTAACTAAGACACTAATATAACCATAATATAATATGTTACCAAAGTTTTGAATAAAATTAAACTGACTTTAAGTTGGAAATAAATATTGGAAGTCATTTTACTATCTCCTATTGTTTTTTTTACAGTTCTGCAGCTGGAGTGTGGGGCGAGATGGCTTTCTGGTTTGTAAGGTGAAGGACTCCATTGAGCAATAGATAGACATTTGATGGAAAAATCAATTGCCCTCCCCTGGTCTTTTCTCTCAGTGAGTGTGAAATATCTTGCACCATTGCATTTGTCCATGCTTTCTATCAGCTAGGTGCTTCTACAATATGCAGGGGCAGCAAATAAATACAGCAGCAAGGAGAAGGAAGGACTTCTTTTCTTCTTTCCAACCCCTCAGTGTGTAGGGCTAATGGGGCTGAGACTGAACTGTCCATTGTGAGTGCAGACAGTCTTCTGGTGATGAATGTGGGTGTAGCTTTTCATGCTAGAATTTGAATCGCAACTTTACTTACATCCTTATTCTCTGTGGCACATTTTAAATCAATTTCAAAGCTTTCGTCTTATGACTTGTGAAAGAGAAAAATAGATACCTCTATCCCGTGCTTATTTTAAGGATTAAATTTGATAACAGTGTATCATAAGGGTTCACATCAATAATACTATCAAGAAATATCTTGTTGGTCTTGTTGTTGTTTTTGGTTTTTGAGACAGGGTTTCTCTGTGTAGCCCTGGCTGTCATGAACTTGTTCTGTAGACCAGGCTGACTTTGAATTCACAGAGATCCACCTGCCTCTGTCTCCTGAATGCTGGTACTAAAGGTGTGTGTGACCATGCCCCACTGTGAAATATCAGTATTTTAAATAATATTTTATTAATTCTTTGATAATTTTATGAAATTAATTTTGGACATATTTACCTGCCTCTCCAACTACTCCCTTAATCAGCCTCTCATCCTTTCCCATTCAAATTAAATTTGAGATTTCATTTTTCCTTCCTCCGTATAATCCCATTTTGTGTTGCTCTAGTCTTGGATGTGAAGCCTGCCCTTCCATGTGATCAACCTACCAGGGATCACATCCTTACAGAAAGTGAACTATTCCTCTCCCATAGCTATCAAATAGCAATAACTCTTCAGCTAGTGGTGGGATTTTGTGCATCCTTTTCCTTTTCTACACTGGTATTCTGTGTGTCTGGACCTTATGCATGTTGTCACAGTTAGTGTCACTTCATATGTGTTCTTGCCCTGTTGAGTCTGTTTCCTTGTTATTGGCCACCTATGGCTCTTATATCCTTTCTACCCCCTTCTATGTGAATAAAGATTACCTAAGGCTTGGGATGTCAGAGTGATATATATGTTCCATTTAGGGGCTGGAGAGATGGCTCAGGGGTTAAGAGCACTGCCTAGTGCTCTTCCAAAGGTCCTGAGTTCAATTCCCAGCAACCACATGGTGGCTCACAACCATCCACAATGTGATCTGGTGCCCTCTTCTGGAATGCAGGTATATATGTTCCATTTAGGGGAGAACATTTCACAGTCTAAGGAATATCAGTTTAATGCTATAATTTACCATGCAATTAAATAAAATTTAAACATAATTTGTAAGATATGAAGAACAGAGGAAGGAAACACTAAGCCCAGTGTACCATCTGTCTTTCGATATTTTCCCCCATAAGAAGACCTAAGAGCAATTCATTCTCACACTTCAATTACAATTGAATGTGTACATTTGAATATTTACATTCAATATACAATTAAATGTGTACATTCTTGGAAGCAGAGCCATCTACCAAGGTTTTCCAGGACTCAAAGTATATGGGCATATATACATTCAAGTATTATAGCCTAAATATTCAAATTTTAATTAGCATAAAAAGAAAAGGCATCTTCATGGAATTTTCATACATAGTTTTCTTTGATTCACATCCTTATGTTTCTTATATGTACCTAACCTCCCACTTCCCATCCCTACTTGTATCCTACTGTCGCGCCCCCCCTCGACCAGCAAGGATGACGCAACTCACAAAAGCTCTTCTCCAGCAGTTTATTCAGGTCCCTTGAAAACAGTGTTCTGAATTCCGAATTCCGAATGCCCGGGCAGACCCAACCCACAGGCTAAATACTAAATGAACAGCCAGTCAAGTAAAGCCAAGTGGTGCTATCTTAGAGGCCTACGTATGCGGAAGCAAGCCAGATCAGCGGTCTTTGCCAAATATGAACTTATTATCATAGAGAGCGCTCACTGTCGGGCTGGTGGAAGGCAGAGACCAGCGCCATCTTTAGGGCGTGGCACATCGCAGCTCTCTACATCCTACTGTTCTTAATTCTTCCAGTTTTGTATCACACATGTTTTATTAATCACCCCACCTCCCTCCATTAAAGTCTGCTTCTCTGTCTCCTGGATCCCACTCTGGTTTCCTTGTGTCTTCATGCATAAAAAAACAAGTATACAGAACATAGATGCTAAGATGAGAGAGAATGGGAAATATTTGTCTTTGTAAAACCAGGTTACCCAACTTTATATAATATTATTCATTTCCATCTATTTTTCTGTACATTTCACTTTCTTTACAGTTGTTGACAATTATATTGCTCACATGTGCATTATAGCTATTCATTCATTAGTTGAAGGACATTTAGTCTGTTAACATTCCCTAGATATTGTGTATAAAGCAGGAATGGACATGGATGAGAAAGAATCTGTGGAATAGGATGTTTAGTACTTTGAATGCATGTCCAAAAGTTATGTATAGTGTAGCTATGTCATATGGAAGTCATATTTCTTCTGAGAGTCATAAAGTGGCTTCCCATCATCCTTGAGATAGAATTTAGCCCTGTAGTGGAAATTCTAATGTACTCTATCCTTTGCTTGTCTGCTTGAATTCCCTCTCTGTTCTGACTAGTTTGAGGTCATTCTATTTCTCTGAGTTTGCCATATTTTTAAATTT
Source organism: Lophiomys imhausi (assembly GCA_907164525.1). Taxonomy (NCBI): domain Eukaryota; kingdom Metazoa; phylum Chordata; class Mammalia; order Rodentia; family Muridae; genus Lophiomys; species Lophiomys imhausi. Next base: position 1,611,197 of record CAJQZJ010037491.1, on the reverse strand, counting down.
TATTTCATTATTTTATGTGTATGAGTATTTTGCTTGCATGTATGTATATATACCAACAAAAACAGCTCATTACTTTATTTGAACATTTTTTTGATGTATGTTAAAAACAAAGAGAAAATTTTTGATAACCAGAAGAAGCCCCCAGAGATTTGGGTCCATCACCTTTTGTTTGCTTCTTTGCTGACAAGGGCTCAACAAAACAAACAAAGACTAAGATTTTCATTATTACTTTACATGATAATCATATAGGTTCCCAGAGAGTGAATCTTGTAGATTATATTCCTAAATTGCCAGCCTTTTAGTACACAGGTAAATGAGATTCTCTTATAAGCACCCTTAACAAGTCAAAATTTATATTTAAATTTCAATAGTCCAGCTACAGAGCAAGCTTCTTTTGACTTGGTATCTTCTCCTAAATTACTCCTCATTTGCACAAATCATATATTGTTTTCTCTGAGAACCATATGTCGGTGGCTGCTAATGATGCTGTTTTTTCCTTATCTTTCTGATGCTAGCTCTTGTCACTGTGCAGAATATAAATACATGACCTCATTAAGACTAATGTTTTCTTCAACATCTTCTCAACTCTGTCTTTGTAATGAGGAGATGCAATCTGCAGCAGAGAGTCGAATGAAGCCCATGAATCTGTGGTGACCCGCAGCATTTCACAAGAGTTAGTTATAATGAGCATGTTTATGAAAGCTTCCAGAACTTTCTTTATAAATTGAGACTGAGAAGTGCCTGTACTTTTATATGACTTGTCAGTTTCAGTGTATTCATATATTTTCATATGTATCATTTACCAGAAGTGCTGAAGCATTTGTACCAGCAATGGTTTGGTTTCTTTTTAATCTTTTTCATATAATGTATACTTGTAAGATAAAAAAATATCAAAAGGACAATTCTCCACATAAAACAGCTTACTCTATTTAATTTGATGTTTTTATTTATTCTTTGAGAATTTCATGCAGTATATTTTAACATTCTTTCCCCTCTCCATGGAGAAGAGGTGATATGATGATCTATTTATCAAAAATTTTCAAGACAAAGTTTCTCTGTGTGTAGAGCTTGGCTGTCCTGGACCCCACTCTGTAGACCAGAGTGGCCTCAAATTTATAAAGATCCATCTGCCTTTGCCTTCCAGGTACTGAGATTAAAGGCGTGTGCTACCATGCCCACTGAAAATCTATTTTCAATTTTTTTTTTTTTTTTTTTTTTTAGGGAGAAAAGGGTTTATTTGGCTCACATGTCCACATCACAGTCTGTTGAAGTACCTTATAAACTATTTATTAATAATTCTAAACACCTTCTAGACAACCTACCTGGGGCACATTAGAAAGGATACCACGCTCTCAGGCGTGGTTCCTTGGGGCAACTTGTCAGCCAATGTCAAAGGGAACACAGCAATCAGCAGCAGCCCAGTGGTCACTCAGCTATTCCTAGGGTAGTTGCCGCACCCCTACTTGAGGCTATGGTCTCTTCTGTCCATTTGAGTTAGCTGAAACTCCTCAGCGCAGGTGCTGGACTTGCTTGGCCTAGGAGCTGGCCGTCACCGCACCCTTACTTGAATCCAAGGTCTCTTCTGACTGTTGGCCTATGTGCAGACTGTTGGTACACCCTTACTTGGGGTGGGACCTCCTCCATCCTCGTGTGGCCTTGGTGACAGCTATTGCCACGCTCTTACTTAGCACCACTGTCTCTGGGCAGGTCTGCACTCTGTGGCCAGCCTTGGTGCTGGCCATTTTTTTTATGGCTCCAAGTGAGACTTAGCAGCCACAACCTTCATCAAAATGCTGTCTAGAGGCTTTCAAAGTTAAACAGTGATGAGCAGCAATGCAAAGCAATGCCAAGCAAAAAAGCCCTCTTGAGTTTCCGGGCCTTCCTTTTCATATGTTCGCTAATTATACACCAGGATGTTTTCTCATTGGCCAATATTATGCCCTCCTCCTGAGGTCCACCTGTTGACCAAGATCACGAGCTCTCCCAGGTGTTCTCCACAGGTGCCAGTCTTTAGGCTGATTTTGTATGTCCCTTTTATGAGTCTGTTTTTCAGCAGCATTCATTCAACACAACAATTTTTTATTTTTAATAAAATCTATTAGAAAATCTATTTTGCTTTTATGTGTATATCAGTATTTATATTTATCACATTCCTTTACTATTTGTTTTTGTTGCTTTTTATTTATTTTAAATATATTTTACTTTTATATCACTTTCTTTGGGGAGCTGGTTTTATTTATTTTTTAAATAACATTTTTACTAAGTTCTTGAGAATGTCATATATGTGTATACAAGCTATTTTGATCCTTCATCCCCCAGTCTCCTCCCTTCCTTGTCACTCCTTCACAATTTCATGTCCCTTTTCTTAAAAAAAAAAAAAGTAATACACTATATCCAGTTTGTGCTGTCCATATACTTTTGCATGTAGGGTCAACCATTGGATCTTGGTTGACCTAGAAGTAACCATACCCCTAGACATAACTGATTCTTTCTTCCCTAGAAACCATCTCCATATATCCTCAGCAAGGGGTAAGGGCTCATTATTTCCTACCCACATTTATGTTGGAATGTTTAGTGGCTTGATTTTGTGTAGATCTTGTGCAGGAAACCACAGCTGCTATGATTTCAAATGCATCCTGTGATGTGTGATGAAGATGTTCTAGTTTTCATGATCTGATTGTTATACATTACATACATCTACTGAAATATTGTACTGTGTCTCTACCTAATACTGTAAAATTACTTGAGTCAATTGAAAACTAACACAAAATTCATCCATAAAATATATTACAATAAAAATCTCATCCTATGTTATTAGAGTCTCTAAATTTGGAAGATGTTATTTGGCATTTCCTAGCAAAATATTCCATTAGAATAAATGCATTATTATTTCATCATTTACACAGGCCATGCCATTTTCTATGCAAGAGATTCCTGAGTATTATGTCGCAGTTCAGGATTTTTGTTTTTAGTTTTAAAAAATCATGATTCAAATTTAATGCCTGAAAATATACTGTCTCCCAGCAGTGAAGAAAGTCTATTGTTTAAAAATAAATGAAGGGTAAAATGGGGGGGGGAAGGTAGTATAGGATTGATTCAACTTCCATTTAAATATAAGTTGCCAGACAGAATTAGATAAATGCTGCTGTATATGCAAGTTTAAAGAAGTGCATGAAGTACCAGGCCACTATTTTTTTGTGTGCAAAAGAGAGGAACATACAACCTAAAATGTTATAATTTTTGTCACATATAGGAAAATTAACAGAGTGGCAATCATCATATTATGTGACATAAGCCCAATTCTGAAAGAAATATATCTTGTGTTTTTTCTTATATGTGGAAGCTTGATTTTTTAAAATAAGACAAGATGGCTACCATTGAGGATTGGAGGGATAGTTCAGTAGTTAAGAACAATTTATGACCTTACAGATGACCCAGGTTCAGTTCTCAGCACTCACATGGTAGCTCACAACTGTCTGTAACTCCAATTTCAGGTCCAAAGGAGATCCAAAATGAGCACAAAGAGAACTTCCTTACAGTTATACATATGCCATCAGATAGAAATTACAATGCATGTATTTTCACCATATTATCCTATTCGTTCATAATGTTCTATTTTTTCCCTTTGCTTGAAAATAGATTCTTTCTTATATAATATATCCTGATTACTGTTTCCCTTCCCTCTACTTCTCCCAGTTCCTCCACACCTCCACTCTCATCTGGGTCCAATCTCTTTAGATAACAAACAAGCTTCTACAGGATAATAATAAATTAAACTAAACTGAACTAAAGACTGCAGAAATAATTAATTAAATTATTTAACAGTATTTATATTATCATTAATTGATTGGGTAGTTGTTAATCCTTAACCTACCATTATAAATGAACACTCAGACACCACATGGATTTTAGCAAGCCTTGGCCTGAGTTGTACAATCCTATCCCATCTAAGATAGCTCTTAATTCTATTACCCAAATATGACCTCATATATACATATGTCCCCTTAGACTGCTATTCTCCACACAGTCCCCATGTTTCTAATTGAATGACAATAACAGTAAGACAAATAGGCCAGAAGATTCAGCCTAACATACTGCTTCAATCACTGTTTTCTTAAAAACTTTGCATGCAAATCATTTTTAAAAGGTCTAGTCCAAAAATGATCGATCATACAGAGACTAGACAACAAAAGCTTTAGCTAACTTTCCCAGGAATTGGCCAATATCTCAATTTATAAAGGGTACTCAAAAGTTTTTGTTGTCATCTAGGATGAATGGATATATGTTATGTGTTGTGATTGTTGTCGTCTAGGATGAATGGATATATGCTATGTGTTGTGAAAAAATAAGGATTGGATTCAGGGATTTTCTTCTTTCCTTCACTCTATTCTTTGTCTCTTGTATTATTAAAAACTCAAGATTATTTTGTTATATTAATAGATATTGATAGAAATTTAAGATTGTTTTGTTATAATAGATATTGATAAAAAGTTAAGATTATTATTATTATATGCACTTAAAGATAAATTTTAGTTTCAAATTTTCAAGATTTCTTTTGAAAAATAAAAATTTTTTTTCTTCTATTGCCAAAAAGCAATTTGCCCTAGGAAAGATATTACATGCCATCTTTTTATGGTATGAATGGGGACTTACAAATGTCTTTCTTCTGTTCGAAGAACAGAAAATATTCCTTAATTGATTTGTGCATCCTGCACATTCAAGGCATTTTGGTAATTGCAGAACTATATGTTAGTTGTGAGAAATTATATATTTCAGAACAACGGGACCAGTCCAAAGAAGACAAGACAAGTAACCCAAATGATCCAGCCTCAAAGACTGTCTCAATAGCTGTTTCCTCAAAAATCTGCATCCAGAACAACTTCAAACAGCTTGCTGAGATGGCCCAGCCTCGAAGACTATTCCAGCCAGGACTTCAATAAAGCCCTGAATTTTCCTACCCAAAGTCCAACTTCAAGCTACAAACTGCTCAGGGCATTCAAATTGTTGAGCATATTGAGACTGGACAACAAATGTTACTATTAAATTAATTAACCATTTTTCCATTTTATTTGGGCCCCAAAGAGGTTTTCTGCATCCCAATTCAGCAGGAAGCAGTTGTAAGACAGTGACGTCCCATTCCCAAAAAGTAAGGTGGGCGATTCTTTGGTCATTTGATGGGTTATAGGTGTTGTTTAGGGGGAATTGCAACAAATTGTTATATGATCTTTTTGAGCAAGGTATAGGAGGTTAGACTCAGGGATTTCTCTCTTTTTCTTTATCCTTCTTTCTCTCTTATATAGGAGGAGAAGACTTGAAAAGAAAAAAGAGGGAGAATATGGATATATAACAGAATTGATAAGATAAAAGAATAGATTGTTGAATCTACTCCTATAGATCCTTGTTATTAATGCAAAATTAAGGTTATAGACATATAAGAATAATAGGAAAAAGGGTAGATTATTCAGGTAGATTCTACCTAAAAAGGGTAGAATCTACTCCTATAGATCTTTGTATATTGATACAAAATTAAGGCTATATTTTGGTTAGGTATTGTATCTATGTAATTCTTAAATGTGCAATGTGAAGTTCTAGTCCTTTCGGCAGCAACTATCACAAACTGTTTAGGATAATTAAGAAAATGCAAGTTGATAAACATTCAAACTTGTGATATTATTAAGATAATTTAGTTAATCTCAGATATTTTCTAAGTTAATCAGATATTAAGTTGTTAGAGACAAGCAACATTTGCTTACTCAATGGAGATGGATAGATGGTCTTCAAAAACCTCAAAAGATCTGTAGAATATAGCATTTAAAGATATTTTTATTATTTTAAAATTCTTTGACATGAGATTGTCAGCTCCGGACACTTACCATTAGATTTGGAAGGAGACAATGAGCATCAAAAATCTTCATCAGGAGATAATTCCTGCTGGGCAAAAACGCCCCTGCTCTCTCAACAGACTATATACAGTCCAAAGATGGACCAAAGCTTCAATGCAGGTAAATCTATGGCCTGATTCTGCAAAGACAGAATGGGCAAATCTTATTTCCTGCTCTAAAACTAAGTCTGTGAGTTATGCTTGGTCAGAAGGCTGAAGATGATGCTCAAATATTATAGAAACTGGGGACTGTCTAGGCAGTCAGTTGTCTGTCATTTCATAGTTTTGGAAGTTGCTTGCTCTGCACTTCCTATCTATTCAGATATATTTATCCTTCTTGGATTTCTGATGTGATTGAAGACTACATAGTCATAGCCTCAGAATAAGTTTTAAGCCATCTAGGAATTAAAAGGATGTTTTAAGGTTAAGATGATTTAGTCAACAATGTAAGATGGAATGGAAGTTGAATTAGGTATAGATCCTTAAACTCATCGAGAGATATATAATAGAATATCTTTTTTAGTTGATTAGTCAAATATATATGGATTGGCATTGAGAATGTATGTCACACCTTTTAGTTTTCATAATTGTTTTTATTGTATTGTTTTTATTTTATTTATTGTTACTGTATTGTATTTATTTTTGTATTGTTATAAGAAAAGGAGCCTGTTTTTTTAGATTTAAAGGGGGAGATGTTGAAGGAAGATCTAATGACATTGTTTCTGATAGGCTGATTTTAATGCTGAGATCTGGTTACCACCCCTTCTGATGCATTCTCTTGATTGGTTAATAAAAATTGCTGATGGCCAATTAGCTGAGAAGAAAGAGTATAGGAAGGTGGGACTTCCTGAGATTAGAACAGGAACTCTGTGTTTTACACAGAGGATTAGTTCATTCCAGCCAGGAGCAGGAAGAAGGAGGACACACACCATGGGTTAGAAAAAAGAACCTCACTCCACATGGCCAGGAACATCAGCATAGCGTGGAGAGTAGCAGTCTAAGGGGACATATGTATATATGGGGTCATATTTGGGTAATAGAATTAAGAGCTAGCTTAGATGGGCTAGGATTGCACAATTCAGGCCAAGTCTTGTTAAAATCCATGGGCTATCTGTGTGCTCATTTATAATGGTGGGTTAAGGATTAACAACTGCCCAATCAATTAATGATAATATAAATACTGTTAAACAATGCAATTAATTATTTCTACAAAAGACAAAGAGTAATCCTATGAGGTGAACAACTTACTCTGCCACACACTCTCACTATCTTGTGTTTTATGACAGGTACAAAAACAAAAGCAAAACAGTCCAGTCAGTCGTGAACTGAAAAGGAATTATTTCAATAATTAACTTAAATAAAATGAACAAGCATTTCTTGTGAAGGCAGAGATTTGTCAGACATGATTTATAAGAAAAATAAGACACAATAGAATCTTCTGTACAGGAGATACTCAAATTAAAAAAGACAGGTGAAAGTATAAGAAGATGAAAAAAAGTTATATTATGCAACAAATCTTTTAAAATGGTTCTAAGAAGGGCCTATAGTCTGGGTATAGTGGTGCACACCTTTAATCTCAGCATTAGGGAGGCAGAGTCAGGCAGATCTCTATGAGTTCGAGACCAGCCTGTTTACAAAGCCAGTTCCAGGACACCAGGACTGTTATGCTGAGAAACCCTATCTTAAAAGAGAAAAAAGAAAAAAATAAACAGGGTCTATGAACTCTAGCAGGTTAAATGAAAGAAATAGTAAAAATGATTACTCAAGCAAATAATAAGCTTTATTTATTTTTATTATTAAAAAGTATTTTGTTGCTGCCCCTAGTGGCATTGCAGATGTTGCTGCTGTGTCACATGTGGATCTGTAGGTGGCAGAGGGGAAAGAGGCTATGTCTATATTCAGTGTTCTGACCTGTGAACATCTGAATGATTAGTAGCCTAGCATTCCTGGAAAAAAATCAAGCCAGAGATCAACACCAGTTCTGCACCATGGGGCCCATATAGGGAGCTACTGTGACGACCACTAATCCAACACGAGACAAGTACCAGATGGGCTTCCAAGATAAGAAGCAAGCCAGAGCCTAGAAGAACCCTCCCTTGCCCTGGATATGAGGTTTGTGGGTGAGCCAGCCCTGAGAGAGTGAGTGTGGGAGTGCTAGCCCTGCCTTTTGTCTGCTTTGCAGTGGTGTTGGTAAGAGAGAGATCCCTTCCCCTTCTTTTGCCCTCACCACCAGTGTAAGGCAGGAAATCTGTCCCTGATGGAGTCACAGGAGAAGGAGAGATATCCCTGCCCCTCACATGTTATAGCACTTTGGAGAACAGGCTCTGCAGCTCTCCTGAACACCACAATACAGCTGGTCTGGGATGCGGGGGTTGCAGGTGAGCCAGCCCTAAAGGGATGAGTGTGGGAGAGCTAACCCTGCTTCACATCTGCTTTTTGGTGGTGTTGACAGAGAAAGATTCCCCTCTACTCTCTTAGACATTCGACATAAGTAGCAGGTGACAGAGTTGCTTCTGTTGGGCACATGAGAGGAGAAAAACTGGTCCAGCCCCTTACTTGCTGTAGCACTGGGGATAGCATGCCCTTCACTTTACCTGGATAGCACAGTAGAACTATCCCTGTATGTGGGGGTTGCAGATCCAGAACCAGGGCTTTGAGTTGGCCCACACCAACATATACCCCATGGATGAACTGCTGGAGTGCATGAAGAGGCCAGTTCCACAGACCCAAAAGTATAGGATCTCCATTATACAGAACAGCCAACAGTATATCTGAGAAGAGTCCCAGTGAGGTTCCAGTGTTGACAAAGTAACAGAAGTCAAGGTCTCATAGCAGACCAAGGAATCATTATAATGAACATTTGCAAGCAAAAATGTGTACACAAAAGGGAATTTTGTGGGACACACAGAGACACACTATACTTCCACAATGAGATTTTTTTTTTTTTATGTGGAGGGAGGTTGCAAGGATGGAGGGTGGGTCTGAGTGGAGGTGGGAGATGAGAGGAAACAGTGCTTGATGTGAAATTCACAAAATAAAAAAAAAATTTAAAGGAGAAGTGTTTTGTCCATTGGGAAATAAAAGTATCTGTAGTCCTTTGAGGTAATATGGCTTCATAAAAAGAAATTCATAAAATATTCATAAGAACTTGAAAAACAAATCCTGGGTATCTAAATGAAATCATTGTAGTTTCAAGCCTCTATTATTTGTAGGGCTTTTCGTTGTAAATTGTAAAACATTTTAATATGTATGTCTATACACTCCATCACCAATTTAAGGCAAACTACACCACGCAGGTCTTGACCTGTTTTGTTCATTAATCTTTGTGTTTTGAATTCAAAATCCTTCTCTGCTTGCAGTGAATACTCATTTATTACTATTTCAATGAATTTGAAAGGTCAAAAGAATAGTTACCCTAGAAACAAAGGATACATATTTTAACATAACCACATATATGATAAATTCAAAAGAAGTAGCAAGTCTTTCATTTATTTATTACATAAACATTTGTTCAGTATCTACTTCATAGTAAGGGCTATCAGGGCATGAAGTATATGCATGAGTGGATGAGGCAAAACATATCTCCTCTCCCCAAACTCCATTGTCTACATAAAATTACTACAAACATCTGAACAAATCCAATCCAGTATGTAAGAGTATATTAAGTATAAGTAAAGCTTTCATGGGTGACAGGTAAGGAGAACCTGCCACCTTTCCTGGGTGGTATAGAAAATTATACTTGAACTTATTATCTGCTTGCAGTATACAATTAAGAGGAAAGGCAAGATCTTGTACCATCTTAGGGGCCTTTGGATTCTCCCAAACAATAGCTCAAAAAAGGATATTGTACACCTGGCAGTTGGAGTTTTGTTTGGCTTCTAAGAGCAGTGTTACCCACCCATTCATGATATATCCTTTCCAACTTGTTTTTTTCTTAACACACACATGTTACCAAAGAAGAATTAATTTTAATTGTGGCTCTTTCAATGTTGCCTTTTATTGAGAGTTTGATACAGGTATGCAATGAATGAAATATGATCAGAACTCCTCCCCATTTTCCCATTCAATTCCTTGCCTATCTCCTACAACATGTCCCTTCCTAACTTTATGGCTTTCTTTTAAATAATGGATCAAGTGCATATAGTGCTGTCCATGTGTGCACAGGTATGGGACCATCATCTAGAACACAGGAAATCTACAAGTGGCTACATCCTCCAAAAAAAACCACTATCCCTTAGTGATTATTAAGTACCTTAGTAATAAGAGAGGTGTGAAAATCATCTACCTACTTTATGTCAAAATTTTAGCTGGCTTAGTCTTTGGAAGGTACCCACAACTGCTCCAATCCCATAGGTGTTACTGCCATGTCATGTCCATCTTCTAGATCTGTCTCAGCCATTGTTCTACTGCTGTAAAGAGACACCATGATCAAGGCAACTCTTATAAAAGGAAGCATTTATTTGGGGCTGGCTTACAGATTCAGAGACTTGGTTGATTATCATCATGGCAGGGAGCATGACAGCATGCAGGTAGACATTAGAGTAGTATCTGAGACATTTACATACTGATTTGCAGGTAGAGAGAGAACCTGGGCCTGGCATTCCCTTGCTTTCTGAATCCTCAAAGCCCACTAGTGACACACTTCCAACAAAGTCATTCCACCTAATCTTTTTAAGCCTATCAAATGTTCTACTCCCTGCTTACTAAGCATTCAAATACATGACCATATGGGAGTCATTCCTCTTCAGACCACCACAAGCTCCTACATTCTTCCCAGTTTTGTTCCTGAATATTCTCTAAGTTTGGGAGCATTTACTATAAATTTGTCATTTAGGGCTAAGTACTCATGTTTATTATTTTCTTCACTTTGACAAATTATGCATCTCTGCACTGACTCCTTCCTACTTCAAAAGCAAGCTGCTTTGACCAAACTAATAATAGCAACTACTCCTGGGCCTATGACTTCCCCAACCATGCACTGGCCTTTAAGCAGAATTGTCATTTGATGCTTTGATAACAACCATTCTGATGTGGCTGACATAGAATCTCAAAATAGTTTCAATTTTCATTTCTATGGTGGTTAATTATGTTGAATATAATTAACATTTTGTTATGTTTGTTAGCCATTACTATTTCTTATTTTTGGAACTTTATTGAGTTCTGTATGTCATTTTTATACAGTTTGTTTCCTTGATCTTTTAAGGTTTTTTTGTTTTGATGTTTAAGTTTTAAAAAAAATATTTATGATGTGTAGCTAATATTTTTCAGTCAAGTATATAACTGGCAAGTATTTTCTCCCATTCTCTAAGCTGCCTCCTCATTTGCCTGATGATTTTCTTTGCTATATAGACAGTTTTTAAGTTCATGAACTACTGTTTGTCAGTTGTTGAAGACACCACTGACTTTTTGGTTACATGACATAGAGAAATCAAGCTAGAACTATACTGTTAGCTTCCTCCCTGCTGCTTACCTCTCACAGTGCTGGAAGGTGTTATGCAGGCTGCTGAGGAGAAAAGGCATCAAAACTCTTATGTAGCTGTGAACTACAGTGCCAAACTGCTAGGCGAGTTGTGCCCTTTTTAACGAGCTTTAACAGGAGGGAATCCATATCTGAAACTGTTATTAGGTCAAAGTTCCATGGCTGAATAGATCATAGGCTCTAGAGGGGAACTTACCTACTGTTGTTTACCTAATTTGATGTGGTGCCAAACTCCTAAATACTTGTATATACCAGAGACTTAAGCATAAGAGTTTCTCTCAGTAGTAAAAGGCAGAGAGTACAGTGACTTATGACTGTTCAAGGTGCTGCGAATAACTAATCACTGGATATTCAACTCTAAAGAAGTCATTTATACAACTCCTTGAAAGGCCCAAGGAACACTGGGTAGTAGAGAGTATAAGAGCAAGAAGACAGAAAAGTGCTGTAAAATGTTGTCTTTCAAGCATGACACTGCCCTCACAAATGTGATCTCACAGCAGTTGCCTCTGTTTCCCTAAGACTGGTCCTCCTCCAGCTCTCACTGCCTGACTACTGCTTTGTTGATGCAGTCTGAGGAGCAATGCCTGTTGTCTTCAGCTTTGTTCTGAACGGTGAGTACACCCAGCTTGACATCTGTGGGCAGAGAAGTTACAGTCAGTGTGTCAACAAACAAGACATGAAAGTGGGAAAAGGATTTGTGTGGAGGACAAAAGAGTCTGGAGCATGCTGGGGTGGGGATGAGGGGGTATTACAGTGGTATTAGAGAGATAAAAGAGAATGGAGCATAAAAGTAATCAGGGCACATTATATATGCACAAAACTGTCAGAACAAAATCAATAAAAAGAAAAATCTGAACATAGAAGATAAATGGTTGTTAATTGAGAGATAATAATGATCAGGAAGAGCTGCTGCACTAAGACTCCAAAACTAACCTTAGGCATAAAACATACAGATGCAATACCTTCCTTGCCAAACATTAGTCATTGAGCTTCTGAAAGTTTTCTTTCTTGTTCTTTTTAAAAAATGTCTTGTACTCAACTGAGCTCCATTATATTAGTAGCAACTGATAAAAGTTTAAGGCATATTTCCTTCCAGAGACAGTCTATTAATGACTATAATTACCTAAGTTTTGCATTCTTCTGCCAATGGTGAGAAGGAATTTGACATATTTATATAATTTATTTTTATAGAAAACAAGTAGGCACATTACAGTTCATTGGGTAGCCACCTGCATGTGTTTATTTGTTTATTTTTGTGTGTGTGTTTGTTTTGCCTGCTGCATGCATGTCTGTGTACTATTTGTATGCAGTGTCCAAAAAGGCCAGTAGAGGGCATGAGATATCAGTTGTAAAATGGTTCTGGGAATTATACCTCCTCTGGAGGAGCAGCCAGTGCTTTTAACTGCTGAGCCATCTACCAAGCCCCCTCCCCCATGTACACACCTAATTTTAGAATCAAAGTATGTTTCCACATATTGCCGTGCACATTTTTTGACATGTTTTCTAAGGCTTCTTTTGCCACCAAATTGCAGCCCAATTGCAGAGCTGAGGAGATGAAAAAAATCAGATAGGAGGGATGCATTTTAAAATATCTAATGTGAATCACTGAATCTACAGATTATGATAGTGATAACTGATTTTATGTAATCTCATCACAGATATATATGATAGCTGTATGATATAACTCATTTTTGATAAGATAAATATCATCAGTCCTCGATGTATACGTATTTCAAACGATCATTTTGCCCACAACCAAATGTATCATTATTGTTCAATTGACATAAATTATAAATTAATAAGTACACAAATTAGTTCCATCAGGACCTATGCTTAAAAAATTGCTGCCCCCTAGTATACTCATTCTTTTGCTAAATAAAAATCAACTTTCCAAGCATATTTGATCAGTATTTGTTCTTATCATTGCTTTCAAGAGTACTACATTTCTCTAACTCTTCCTGTTTTAGATGAATCTTTATAATGAGAAACTGTGATGATTCTTAGTCCTCACACTTCTAAAAATTATTATAATTTTGGCCCTGTTTATGAATGATATATATATATACAATTCTAAGTTCGAATATGTGGAGCCACCCTACACTGGAGAAATAGGATAGGTAGGAGAGGGGGAGAGGGGAGGAGAAGGGTGGGGGATGGGAGAGTGAGAAGGTGGGACCAGTAGGAGTGGAGGGAGGGGGACTGTGATGAAGGAAAAAAATGTAGAAAAAAATTCTAAGTTCACAGTAACCATCCAAGATAACAATTTATTTTGGGTTCATTTTTTTTATTCGATTGATAAAGCAACTGAAACTTAAAAAAAAAAATCTCTACTTTTTACTACCTTTTAAGATGCTGTCTTTAATCTCGTTGCTTTGTAGTGTTATAAGATGTGCTCAGGGAGAGATCTATTTGTATTAAGCCTGTGTAGCATTTGAAATGCACTTTAAGTCTTAAGAATTAATTTTAGTTATGAAAAATTTTCAGCCAATATATCCTCAGTTCTTTCCTAATATTCCATCATACCATTCTCCAGGAACTTTTTTTTTTTTTTTTTTGGTTTTTCGAGACAGGGTTTCTCTGAGTATCTCTGGCTCCAGGAACTTTTATTAGATACACATTGAAAACTATTGAGCTATACTTCATGATTCTTAAATTATCTTTGAGATATTTTAAAATCGCTATTCTTTAATACTATATCCTGGGTTAATTTTCTCAGAAATATCTTCCAATTCATTAATTCTTTAATCAACCTGGTCAAGTCTGGAGCATACTTTAATTTCAATGACTAATGAAAGGGGCAAGCTCTATTTAAGTCCCAAGGCTTAAGTCTGGCTCATACAATGCATCTTGCAGGAAGCACTTTTAATTCCTTTGTTCTACAACAGCTGGACTTCCAGCTGTTTTTCTGTGACTTTAAATAGATACCCTATAAGTAGCTTCAGGCTCATTTGCCAGTTTAATCTTTTCTTTTTATTTAATTTGTATTCATCATCACTGGTCATATTATTATTTTTTGGCCAAATTATTTTTTAATCACAGTTGCACCTTGTTGGTTTTCTCTCTTTTTAAATGCAGATGGATAATAACTTTGTATATAAATTTGGGAAATATTTGAAGCATCCGTACTTAATACAGATTATTAACAAATAACTATTCAAGAATAAATGAATGAAATCTATATCAGTCACTTGATGTTGCAGGTTTTGTGTTACAAATTTAAGGCAAGAATCTCAATGGTATTCCTTAAATCACATCAGTTTAAGAGGTGCATCTTTCAAGGGTGGACAATGCAATGTCATCACTATTACACTTACTTAAACTCAATTCTAAATCTTTTGGAATTTCAGGTTTCATGAGTTTTCCTGAATATTTTAGCAGTCTTGTGTTTCTATTAGTTCAACCCCTTTAAATGTCATTTTTTTCTGCTCTAAACCTGAAAATTACCATTTCTTTCTTTTTTTTTTTTTACAAAGCTAAAACCTTTGTTATATTTTTCTGTGGAAACCTCAGAAGTTTATATTGAAGAAATTAAACTATTTTCCTGTTAAATTTAAGGGACCCATTTTTTTTAAAGTTTCTAATGCCTATAAATAAACATAAGCAGAATCAGCTGACTGTGAGTAGGTTGATGGTAATATATTATTCTAGCATATTGGAACAAACTGGTTATTATTATTCATCACCTTGGCTCTGTCCAAATTCATGTCCTCATTGCTATGGAGCTACAAATTGTTGTGATACTGTCTTCTGGTATAATACCTATTTTATTTCCTTAATGATAATACTTAATATTGCTTTAGATGGACACAACTCACTTATAAACAAGATGTTAAAAGAATCACAAATGCATGATTTTGTTGTTCCGGCATGCCACTGAGTAGCATTACTTCATGGTACTTTCAGGTCTAGAAAGGCAGGAGAGAGCCTATATAAAAGATGTGAATGTTCTTTAAATGTCTTATTTCATTATGGAAATTTCCTTGCTGCTGGTGTTTGATAGACTGGAACCAGGGCTGGGAAGTAATAGGAGGAGGACTGTTTTCTTAATTTATAGACCATTTGAATATGGTAAGTGAAAAACCCTCTGGCTGTAACTGATTGTCTAATCGATACTAGAATGTAAAACAAATGAAGCTAATTTCCTGGGGTAGTACTTTTGACAAGCATGTAATCTGAATCATGATGAGTGAATCATGACCCTTCCATAAGCATTGGTATCTGACAGCCAATCTAAGCATATTACATGTAGCAACTAACTTAATGTCCATGGCAATCCTACGGAGTCATTACTACCAGTATCCCAATATTATATGACGAAAGAGAAATACAGATTTCTTAGGCAACTTGACTAAGGTCACATAGCTAGGAAATCTTATGTAATCTGCCTCTAGCATGCAAGGTTTTTTTTTTTTTTTTCTGTTTTGAGACAATGGTCTCATTATTTCAGCCCAGGGTGGACTTGAACTCATGGCAAGCCTCCTACCTCAGGCTCCCAAATACTGGGATTACTGATGTGAGCCACTATGATTAAATTAGAACATATATCCCTAGCATTGAATTTTCTTTAGTAACAGTACTAGTGGTGATATAGTTTCTGTTGACAGTTTTCCACCAGTTAATTTTCTCATCACTGACAGCTGAAGGGAGATTATATATAAGATGTGATCCAAAATCCAGGTGTAAATGCAAAATAGCCCAAGGACCTTTGAATTGCCTCCCTGAAAATTGAGACAAAGGATTTCAACCTCAAGCCACTTGAATCATAGAAGTTTTCTCAGGAGTGTAATCAACAGATCCACATTAGGTTAAGTTTAGAATAAGAATAAATTCATGAGTAATAAAAGTTTTATATTAGATTTTATATTTAAAATTTGCTTTGCAAGAGCTCTAAAATATTGTGAAAGGTATAATATCAGGGCTGATAGAAATTTTGAAAGGATAAACTTCAGTCATTAACAATAAAATACAAAATTGATCAATGACTAGGAACCATTTTCCCCTATTAGATGTAAGTAGATAAAAATTGTCACAGTTCTTGATCAGTGTAGCATAGCGTATGTACTATATAAACTTTTTGGAAAACAATTTAGTTGTCATCATTAATATTTTGAATGCACATCCCCTTTAACTTAGCAATTTCTTTCTTAGAGTTGTATCCTACAGCTCTGCTCAGACAGTTGAATGAAGATGTGTGTACAAGGCTGCTTGCAGCATCCTTTCTATTTGTAAAATGCCAGAAAACAGCTTAAATGTCCACCAAACCCTCAATACTGCTAGGAATATGTTCACTGCCTTCCTAACAGGCCTCCTGACAGCAAATTTATCTACTTTAGTAACTCAAAAAATATCTTCTATTCATGAGTTTGTCTATGTTTTATGAATAGATCGCTGAGTAATTTCAATGATTCTATTGTTGTTTTCATAAGCCCCCAAAGAATTACCAGAAGCACTGTGATAGCATATAAATGTCAAGAGCTGATTGAAAGGAACCCTTTTTAATGCTTAATCATTGCTTACTCTCAGCGATTTTCTCAGCCCTGAGGCTTTAGGAGAATCATGTCTTCTTTTCCAAACATTTTTCTTTTCAAAGGTTTTTGTCTTTGTCTCAAACTTTGCCTGTCCTTCATCTCATACCTGGAGGACTTACTGGTTGTGAAACTCTTGCAGCACTAAAAGAGAACAAAAAATGAGAACCTACGGGGCTTTAGAGTGGTTGAGTTACATATCTTTAAGAGTGACATTATACGAAACACCTTATAGGCAACTAATATAAGAAAGATAACCAAATGAAAGACGGGATGATTTTGAAATGAAAGCCCCACATGATCCTGTAGTGAAGAAATAAAGAGGGATGGTGTTTTATATACTTTTCTAAATGCTCAATTATTTTTATTTAGCAACTTTTCCCTAATAATGACATAACCATAATTCAGAATAGACATAATGTTGCTTTATCCTGGATATTTACAATTGTGGTTGAAATCTCATTCTTCCCGGAGAGGCTGACAATCAACAAAGCAGACGATGAAACTATAAATCTGTGACATCGCTTTGCCAAATATCAGTGTCCCATCATTATGAAAGGTAAAGGAGTTCTTTTCCAGAACACAGAACACTATTGACTATGTCTCACAATTGCAATCGCCACTTTTCAGTGTCTTAATCTACACTGAGTTGTCTTCAATTTTTTGTCCCTGAAGCATTGCCTATAAATAACACATCAAAAAAAGATGATGAAGAATGAAAAACAAAACAAAACAGACCCCCCCCCCAACAACAAAAAACAAAAACAAAAGGCTGGACCAGATTTTATTTTCAATCTTTCGATTTGTATACTTCTAAAACAAGTATCTGGATTTGCTGACTTTTCTAGGCATCATTTGTGAATTTATACACATGAGAGAGTATGACCACATTTAACTGAGAAAAGAAATAAAAATCATTTCTTTGTTGTACTGTCACCTCCTCAGTTTGTTATTAGAACATACATAAATTTAGGATATATTTCTGTCATGCCTAAAAATATGATCTCAGCATTTTGTGCCTCACAATATACTAGAAAAGATGTCAGGAGACAGATTAAAAATGATTTCACAATCCTTCTGTCTAATCCAAATGAAGCATTTTTGTTCTTCATGACGAAATTATACATATATATTTTGATTTAAGATTCATGTTATTTCCATTAAATCAAAGCCAAACATTCTAAATTGCTTGAAACTAGAAGCCATGTAAATTAAAGTAGCAAATTTTCTATTGCTGGGAATTTGGAATGAAATGTGTCATCTGTGAAGCAGCTGTTGGTGTATATATATCAGATGCTCTGTCTGTGTGCTTTTTATTGGCATGTACTTTATGAGTCTCTTCCATTCCAGACATTGCCAACAAATATACTTAACTTAGAAGTTAATGACATATATTCCTATTAGGGTATTTTTCTGAATATCTGGTTATGAAGTGATTCATTTTGAACTTAGAAAATGAAATTGTATTTTTTGAAAGAAAATGTTTCTTAATTCTGCCATAACATTTACAATAGGAATGAATTTCCTACTTGTCTGTCATTGCTCATTCGAAGTTATAATCAATTTATTTAAAAATGATTCACTACTTGTAGATGTTGGTCATAGCATTTTAAATAAGATTATTGAGTATATAATTGAAAGCATTATCAAGTTAGAATGGACATAAGTAAATGAAATTTTATTTGGCTCTCTTATTTATTTTTTCAGAATTAATATTTCATTTTAAAAATTATTTTTCTGTATTTTCTGATCATAATGTAATTATATCTGTTTAATTTTTATAAGTGATACTTTAGGAAGATTGCTGGGAGATTGGTATCCTTTACCCTCATATTAATGCCCACTAAAAGCAGAGGTTTGCAATGCTTGCAAGGTGATGTTTGTCACCACTCCTATTCAGCATAATGCTGAAATAATTTTTTAATAGCATTGAGACAAGAGAAAAAAAACCAAAGCCCTCTCAACTCAAAGGAAGAAGTTAAATGCACTCAAGACTACTACAACACTTTTAGAAACAGAAAATGATTTAATTAAAGCTGTAGAATGAAATTCCAATGTACATTAACCATTAATATTTACTACCTGTAAAAGAAACTGGGAATACAACCTTATAGTATGCAAACAAAACAAAACAAAACACCCTGAAAATAAGGAGAAATAGATTCAATCAAGGAGCTAAAAATATCTATCTGGTAAAAATACATTGAAATACCAAGGAGAGAAATCAAAGACACAAGAAAATGGAAAGATACTCAACATTCATTGGTTGAAAATATTCATAACATTAAAAACCCATTCTTCCAAAAGGTAAAAGAGTCAATATAATCTTGAAACAAGCTACCTTTAAGATTTATTTTGAGCTAGCATGTGGGTGCTGGGAATTGTAGTTGGGAAGAAGAATTGCCATTGTTCTTATTTGCTGAGCCATTCCTTCAGCCCTTCTTACTCCTATTTCAATATTAGAAAGAGAAAATAATAACCAAAAAAGAATCTAAATATTTAAAATCGTAATTACCAAACCAAATCAAGCTGGATATGTTACACCACCAGGTTTTACAATGTATGACAAAGCTATTGTAATCAAATTGTCAGATCCTGGCATAAAACCAAATGTATAGGACAGTGGAACTAAATAGTAATCCCAGAAGTAAATCCATATATTTATGGTGAATGTATTTTCTATGAGGAACCAAGAGTAAAGAATGAGGAATGATAGTCTCTACAATAAATGGTGTCAGAAAAACTGAATATATCCACATAGATTAATCAGTTAGACTGTTACCTTACAACATAAAAAATAACCAATCAAAAAAGATTAAACTCACATGTAAGATCTGAAACACTAAACATATGCTGAAACGCTTTATAAACTTACATATAAATTTGGAAAAAAATTAGCTAAAAAGAAGCCTAAAGGAAATAGCTTGAGCTGGTTAAATAGTCCTACATTCATTAGCTGGAAAATATAGGTATGTATTTCATAAATCCCATTGTTAGACTGTAGTTATCAAATAGTAAAATCAATGTTTTATCATATTAAAGAATATATTTTAACTCACTTGAAAATGTCAATATTGAGTTGTATATTCCTAAAATATATTTTCTTTGTTTTTGATCATATTAACCCTCCCTCTGAACTCTGAACAGATTCACTCTCACCCACCCTAATTTGTCTTCTTTTCCCCACACATTAAGGCTAATTTGTGTTTACCAAATATTCAGGATGTGTGTCCTTCAACTGGTGTGTGGGGAGGGCAGGGAATGGGAGACAGGAAGGGTGTAGAGGAGGGGGTGGGGG
This sequence comes from Lophiomys imhausi, assembly GCA_907164525.1. Lineage (NCBI taxonomy): Eukaryota > Metazoa > Chordata > Mammalia > Rodentia > Muridae > Lophiomys > Lophiomys imhausi. The sequence goes on along the minus strand of CAJQZJ010037491.1, from coordinate 1,591,014 downwards.
GGTGGGAGTGGGGAGGCTGGTGTCTACTTATCAGGGCCTAATCTATTAGAGGAAACTGATCCTTCCTGTTCCATTTAAGATCAATTGAAAATAGATAACCCAGTTAGGAGTGAGAATTTGTGCCCATCCCCCTGTCTGTTGTTGTAGTTGGTGTTCTTTGGGCTTGCCCAGGTTTTATGTATATTGTTACTCCCATTGTAAGTTCATATGTGCTACAGTCTTTCCAGCTGTTATAGTCTTTCTGACCACATTTCCACAAGGATCCACAATGGCAGTTGAGGCTATTTTTTTTTTTATTAATTTTTGAGTTTTGTACAGTGTGTTTTGTTCATAGTCACCTGTCCTCCTTAAACTCCACCTAGATCCATTCTCCATTCTCTATGCACCCAGCTGTTAGGGTTTCTCTGAGGAAGAGTACTTGGGCAGACAAGAAACAACAGACCTCACAAAAGAGATTTAAAGGGTGAGGGGCAAAGAGAGAGGGAGCTTTATAAAGGGTACTCAGTGTGCTGACAGTGGAAATAAGTTACATTTGGCAGCTGGTGATGAAGTGGCTGCTAGTACTGAGTCACTGAAGCAGGACTCAGGGAACAACTGGTTCTGGAATGTGGAAAGTTCCTGACACTGATTTTGTGTCCTTTTCCCTTTAAATATTTCAAGACCAATTTGTGCTGTCCAAATAGTCTTGAATAGGAAGAACCTATTTCTGTTACACTGCATCATGGATGTAGTGTTATACCAACTACTAATGAGTCATCATTATACTCATAGAACAATGCACTTTTCATTTTTATATTTCTAAATGTAGCTTTTAATGAAAATAGGTTTCTTTTATACAATATATTCTGATTATGGTTTGCTTCCTCCAATTAATCTCAGATACTCCTCACCTCCCAACCCACCAAAATCCACATTGTTTCTTGCTCTCTCTCATTGAAAATCAAATAGGTATCCAAAAAAGGAATAAAAAAGATAAAATAAAAACAAGTAAACCTGAAGAGAACAAAACAAACAAATGAGCAGAAAAACACAGAACCAAAGAAAAGGAAACACATAGATATAGACACACCTATATTGACATACACGAAAATCCCCTATAAATACAAAACCAGAAACCATAATATTATATAAGTAAAAAATCTGAAGGGTAAAGTCTAAACACATTTTTAATTGAGGATTAAAATCATGCAAAATGTACATGTAATATTTTGTTTAGAGATGTTGTTTCACTATGTAGCCCAGCCCAGGTTGGTGACAAATTCTTTATCATCTTGTTTCAGTGCTTTGAGTAGTAGGGTTGATTATACGTATGCCCTTCCATTTATACCTTAACATGTGATATGTATTAATGAGACGACATAGTGTTTCAATACATGTGTAATATCTAAATTGGATTAAACCATTTTATGTTTATCAATCATTTATTTATTTGTACTCCATTAATTAATTATTTGCTTTACATTACATCCCCATTGGAGTTTCCCCTCCCTCCTCTCCTCCCAGTTCATCCTTTGCACCTCATCTTCCCCCATCTCCCATCCCTTTCTCCATATCAATCCACCTTGGCATATCAAGTTGCAGTAACACTAGGCATGTCTTCTCTTGAGGTTAGACTAAGCAGCTCAGTTAGGGGAAAGGGATCCAGAGGCAGATAACCAAGTCAGAGACAGCCTCTGTTTCAGAAGTTAGGGAGTCTCACATGAAGACCAAGCTGCACATCTGTTACATATGTGTAGGGCACCTAGGACCATCCCATACATTTTCTCTGGTTGGTGGTTCAGTCTCTGTGAGCCCCTATGGGCCAAGGTTAGTTGGTTCTGTGGGTTTTCTTGTGGTGTCCTTGACCTCTCTGGCTCCTTCAATCCTTCCTCCCACTCTTCCACAAGGTTCCCTGATGCAGTGATCTGTTATGTATTCTAAACGTTAATTAATTGCTCCCAGAAGCCTGCTTGCTGTCTGTTACTTTGCTTGCTAACCATTGTCTCTGATTAGCTTTAATAAAATTCTGAGGCCTGTCTTTAGCCAGAGAAAGAGGTAGGCAGGGAAAATGTTGGTGGCCTGTGGAGGAGCAGAGAGGATCATGGGAAGAAGAAGCCAGGAAGAATAAATAAATAAATACCACAGGTAAATAGAAGAATCATATCTCCACGTGGCCTGGACCATTGGCATAGCATGGAGAATAACATCCCAAGGGGACATATGTATATATTGGGGTCATATTTGGGGAATAGAATTACAAGCTCTTTTACTTGGTCCAAGATTGCACAATCCAGTCCAAGTCTTGTTAAGATCCATCAGGTGTCTATGAGTTTATTTCTAATGGTGGTTAGGGATTAATACCACCAACAAATTGACCATAATATAAATACTGGTAATAACTTAATTACTTTTTTCTACAGTTCCCTGAGTTCTTCCTAATGTTTGACTATGCATCTCTGCATCTGTTTCTATTAGCTGCTGGGTGAATCCTCTCAGATGAGAGTTATACTAGGCTCCTGTCTGCAAGCATAGAAGAATATCATTAATAGTGTCAAGGGTAGGCTCTTTCATTGCATGAGTCTCAAGTTCAGCCAGTCATTGGTTGACCATTCCCTCAATTGGTGTTCCCTCTTTATCTCTATACATCTTATAGACAAGAAAAATTGTGGATTGAAGGTGTTGTGGCTGGGTTGGTGTTCCCATTCCTCCATTAGAAGACTTGGCTGGTTACAGGAGGTGGCCTTTTTAGGTTTCATATCCCTTATAACTAGGAGTCTTAGCTAGGTCACACTCATAGATTTCTGGATGTTTCTATTGTCCTAAGTTTCTAGTTCCATTCAGAGATGCCCCCCCCACCAATAACAATTCTCTCTCCCTTCGTTCTCCCTACTCCCTCCTGTTCCCCTCCACACTCCCTCCCCTACCGAGTTCCTTCCTTCCATCCACCTCCAATGTCTATTTTATTTCCCCTTCTGAGTGAGATTCAAGCATCCTCCCTTGGGCCCTCTTTGTTACTTAGCTTCTCTGGGTCTGTGAATTGTAGCATGGTTATACTGTAGTTTATGAATAATATCCACCTATAAGTGAATACATGCATGTTTTTCAGGGTCTAGGTTACCTCAATCAGGACGATATTTTCTAACTCTGTTCATTTTCCTGCAAATTTCATGATGTTGTTGTTTTTAATAGCTGAGAAATATTCCACTGTATAAACATACAACATTTTCCTTATCTATTTAGTTGAGAGACATGTAAGGTTGTTTCCATTTTCTGGCTATTATGAATAAAGCTGCTATAAACATAGTTGAGCAAGTGTCCTTGTGTTATGGTGGAGTATCGTTTGGGTTTATTCCCAGGAGTGGTATAGCTGGGTCTTGAGGTAGAACTATTCCCAATTTTCTGAGAAACTGTTGAATTGATTTCTAAATTGGTTGCATGTTTGTTCTCCCATCAGCAATGGAGGAGTGTTTCCCTTTCTCCACATCTTCACCAGCATGTGCAGTCACTTGAGTTTTTGAGCTTAGTCATTCTAACAGGTATAGGTTGGAATCTCAGAGTCCGCTTGAGTTGCACTTCCCTTATGACTATGGACATTGAACATTTCTTTAAGTGATTCTTAGTCATTAAAGCGTCCTCTGTAGTTAATTCTCAGTTAGCTTTGTTCTCCATATTTTAATTGGATTATGGTTTGTTGATGTCTAATTTCTTGAGTTCTTTATGTATTTCGGATAATAGCTCTCTGCTGGATGTGAGGTTGGTGAAGATCTTTTCCCAATGTGTGGGCTGTTATTTTGTCCGATTGACGGTATCCTTTGCTTTACAGAAGTTTTTCAGTTTCATGAGACCCCACTGGTTAATTGTTGATTTTAGTGCCTGAGATATTATTGGTGTTCTGTTCAGGAAGTTTTCTCCTGTGCCAATGTGTTTAAAGCTGTTCCCCACTTTCTCTTCTAGGTTTAGTGTGTCCAGTGTTATGTTTAAGTCTTAGATCCAGTTGGACTTGAATTTTGTGCAGGGTGATAAATGTGGATCTATTTTCATTCTTCTGCATGTAGACATCCAGTTCCACCAGTTGTTGAAAATGCTTTCTTTTTTCCATTGTATAGTTTTGTCTTCTTTGCCAAAAATCAAGTGTCCATAGGTGTGTAGGTTTTGTTTCTGGGTCTTTGAGTCAATCCCATTGATCAATTTTTCTATTTTTACACCAATACCATGTAGTTTTATTAATATTGTTCCGCACTACATTTTGAAAGTAGGGATGGTTTCAAAGAAGCTCTTTTATTTTACAGGATTATTTTAGCTATACTGCATTTTTTTTTGTTTTTTTTTCACATGAAGTTGAGAATTGCTTTTTTTTTTTTTTTTTTACGTATTTCAAGACAGGATTTCTCTGTGTAACTCTGGCTGTCCTGGAACTCACTTTGTAGACCAGGCTGGCCTTGAACTTACAGAGATTCTCCTAGCTCTGCCTCCTGAGTGCTGGAATTAAAGCCAAGCACCACCACTTCTGGCTGAGAATTGCTCTTTCAAGGTCTCTAAAGAACTGTATTGGAATTTTGATGAGTATTGCATCCAATCTATATAATGATTTCAGTAAGATGGCCATTTTTACTATGTTGATCCTACCAATCCATGAGCATGGGAGATCTTTCCATCTTCTGACAATCTTCTTCAATTTCTTTCTTCAGAGTTTTGAAGTTCTTGTCATACAGCTCTTTCACTCGCTTGATTAGAGTGACACCAAGGTATTGTATGTTATTTGAGGCTGTTGTCAAGGGTGTTGTTTGCATATTTTTTGTTTCAGTGTGTTTAATTTTTGTGTAAAGTAGAGCTAATAACTTTTTTCTTATTATTTATTTATTTATTTATTTATTTATTTATTTATTTATTTATTTTTATTTCTTCAAGTTAGATCTCAATTGCAAACCCCTCCCTACTCCCTCCTCTGGTCTCTCCCTCCCTCTTCCCCCTCATCACCCCCATTCACTTCCCTTTTTTAAGCTTAAGGCTTATCTTTCCCCCCCAACAGCTCCCCCTTTCAGTCCAACAAAGGGCTCTTTCTCTTATAACAACCAATACAATACAAAACAACAGGAATAAATAGGCCACAATTATGAGAATTATAAAGCTTAGCATACATTCCCAATGTCCAGTCCGTATGTATTTGGCAACTGATTCAACATTCTACTATCCAATCATCTCCATGAGTTTAAAGTTCTATATCCAACTCAGCTTCCATCCTAACTTGCATCACAATTTTAAAAACATCTTCTTAGATCCAGAAT